>JAQFVV010012396.1:220479-711282 GCA_028023455.1 Epiperipatus broadwayi | reverse complement strand
GGAGAGTGTTGTTTTGTTTTGAATTGTTTAATTACAATATGTCCAAACTCTGTATAATCTTTTTAATACTTAAAAACTAGAGATATGCAAGTTAATATGAAAAGATATAAAAAAAAACAAATGTATATTTAATAACACTAAGCTAGCTTTCAATGAATTCTTATCAGACTCATAGTGCAGATTAAAATCTCATTCTCACATTTTAGAGTCTGAATATATAGTGGTGGAGAAATATGTAAATTTGTCCCAGTCTGCAGATTACATGTTCCATTTCTTTGATAGTAGAATGCAAGGATCTTTTTTGTTAATTGAATGAGGGTCCTTGAAATCTCCCATGCCTCTTTAATTTTTTTATATCAATCTTCTCTGTGTACACTGTTTTAACATTAGAGGAAGTATAGATCTGTCCCATAGCCATTTTATGTTAAATGGAGATAGACTTATGTTCATAACTTAGTTTTGCTTTTTTATATAAATAGATGTGCAGGGCAATTCTCATCAATCTATTATCATGAGATTCTTCATATTATACTAGACTGCAGGCAGGGGCAGGGCATAAGATTCTATATATGATTTGGGGAGCATGTTTGAAAGGAGTTTTACCTTTGGTGTTATTTGAAAGGTTGTTGAGAGTGGGAGATGATCTAAAGTCTACTCTGAATGTGCCTGCACTGATTTTTCATTTTGTTGAAATATGAGGGATATAAGAAAAGCTGATTCATATTTACCAGGTTGTTATTAATATAAACTTTGTTAATGCTCTCATAAAATTTTTCTACTATTTACTTAATTTAGTATGATTATATCCAATGTCCATTAAATATCTAATATGTAATTCAACATTAGTTTTTCTATCCACCTTGTATTTATATAATTTTCTGTTTGTGCACAAAAATTCCTTAAGACCTGCCATTTTGTATTTGAATGGAACATTATATTGCGGGTGGATGATTCCTTTAACTTGAATTGGTTTTATATTCATTTTAAAACTAAGCACATTCTTGTTCCTTTGGATATGTAAGTTCAAAAAATTTATACTTTGATTTATGTCATCCCCTTCACTAGTCAATTCAAAAGGCAATGCTTTATCTAGTTCTGTGCAAATATTATTAATTTTGTGCTCCACAGTACATAAGAAAATATCACCACACATCTAATATATGTCATTTATTGAGGATGCAAAAAATTAGATGGGAGGAGGCCTTCAAATTTTGAAAGAACTAGACTGTTAACAATTCCACTGAGTGGAGATTCCATGAGCCATCCACTTACAAGCTATTATTTTATAGACCTCTCAACTGCAAGGTTTTATTCTGCACTATGATTCTCATGAGAATCCACTAACAGCTAGATTAGTGCAATTAAATATAAATTTGGCTTTTCTTATACCTTTTCACATTAACTTGCACATCCCAAGTGTTCAAGCATTACATAGCTATATAAAGAGAGTTTAATGTTTGATATTGAAACAGTATATTCCTTCTCTTATAACTATTTCAACTATTTTCCCCATGGCTTCATCTACGCCAGGTTTAAACTCTTTCTGAGTACATGTATATAAGCATCAACATAGTTATATAGGTACCATCACACATACCTGGGTGGATAAATGACTGTAATATCAATTTATATATTACAGCGAATATATTTATTTTAAAATAATTTATATATTTTGTTTTGTTTAAAAAAAGTTTACATTTTGAAGTGGGGTTGGTCTACACATGACGCTGTTATATGTAGGGGGGATATCGTTAAAAGCTAGAACAATTCTCACTTTTAATCTTAAATAAATCACAAACAAAATTCGCTTGACAAGGTCAATTTTAAAGAAAAATATTTTATTAGAAAAATGGCAAGATAATTTAAAATGTATTGAGGTACAGAATTTCAAAGTGAAGTAAATATTCTTGTTGACAATGGGGTGGTCTAAAGATTGAATTATATAAATAGTCCTGATTTCTTGCTATAGGGTTCATTCTATAATTTTTTGTGAAGCTTGCTTGCCAGAATGTATGCCAATTGTTATTCTAACATGTCTAGCTAGGCCCAAACTTAGGTTTTGCTGTCTCTCGGCAGAAGATGGCAATTTCTATTCATCCCTGCATGCCTGAGGGCATGATCATTATCACAGAGAGGGGAAACTGTCCAGCAGCCTGCTACAAGAAGGAGAGATCTTAAACCGCCTATCCTGAGGAGAATGCCACTATGCCACCATCTGATGTGGCTGCATTACCAGCTACTATCAAAAAGACCAGTAATACTCTTTTCAAAGACTGCAGGGCTCTATAATTTAATAGTTAAATCTTTAATATTAAGCTAGCTTAATTTACTGTAATGAACGTTCAATATTATTTTTTAAAACTCTTTAAATTAAATCAGTTCTAAAGTAAAACTGTTAAATTTGCCTGAAATAATCTTTATATCATAAAATGAGTTATTGCCAGACTTATTTATTAAAACTGTTAAATCTAATCATTTCTAAAATAAGTATGTAAAACTTGCCTAAATTAATCTTTAAACTGTCAAGTAAATGTGATGTTAAATTTAATATGTAGCCAATAAATTGTTATTAAACATTCTCAAATAATATAATTGCTATGAATAATTAAAATAAATATTATAATGTGTGTATTCATGAATTGAAAAAACAAAAACAAAATGTCAAATAATGGAATTGTATTGAATAGTATTATATTTAATAACTTAGCATTTTATTCAAAGACTATTTACAATATATACTATCTAAATGTAACATTAATGAAATGTTTTATTAGTATAGTAGATAACACTATAATAAACATTATTATACTATATACACTCAATTATAGCAGAATAAGGATTGAACTGCAGTTATCTACAAATTGATATGGCTTACATGAAATTTTTTTGATCACAATAATTTTTTATATTTTTTAATTTTGAATAAATTAATGAATATACTTTGTAAAAATTAGAATTCAAAGGCAAATAATACATGGCAGTAAATAAATAAATACAATATTCTGATTGACTTGATTATTTATGTTTGCTATTTCTTTTTGACTTCATCAGTTTGAATTTTTTTTCTTTAAACATTGCAACAAAAAAAAAAAAGAAGAATAAAAGTGAAACCATATTAATCACAGACCTTATATATATATATATTGGTTAATAAATATATGTTTTTAAAAAGCTAGTACAAATCTTGTTACACAGACGTATATTGAAAAGAAAAAAAGACTCAACATTATTAGCTAAATTACTAGAAGAAAACAATGATATAACAATAACTAATCATCTGATATAAATTCCCATCTTTATTGTTATTAAACAATTCAAAACAAAGCAAAACTCTCCATATAGTAGTGCCATCTTGTGCTAACAAGAGCAATCAATGGAGTCCAGAAGGCTTGTGCATAAAATCCCTATCTAGTGCCTACTCATCCAATATCCCCAGACTGCACTAGATAGGGATTTTATGCATAAACCTTCTGGCATCCATTGATTGCTCTTGTTAGCACAAATATGGCACTACTATATGGAGAGTTTTGCTTTGTTTTGAATTGTTTAATAACAATTATGTGCTAGTATGAGATAGTGATCATGTGATGTTTAGTGGTTTAACATCTTTATTGTTAAAAGAATGATGCTTTGACAACAGTTTGAAATTGATGATTTTTATTAATATTGGGATTGCCTAAGTGTTGAGTGGTTTTTTTAATGACTATTTATATATTGGACAAAAATTTAAAAATATTTAATATAATATATCTACCTATTTAATAAATATTAAAATAAACATGTTGTTATATTTAATATATATATTAAAAGCAGCTTAGTATGCCTTAGAATCATAGGAATATAATGAAAGACAATGAAGTATATTAATTATATAATAGAATACAACGTCTTTAAATCTGAAAAAAATAATCCCCCCAAAAACTTTGCAACTAATGATTCTGCATTATAAAAATAAAATTATAAAATGAATAATAGCATCAAAAAATCTAACAATTCTCGAGTAATCGATGTCAAATAATTTTAATAATTAAGCTCTGGAGTCGGTAAGAAAGAGTAATAAAATTCAGCAGCATAAACGATGGAATCTATGCTTGATCACATGATTAGCATATGGTGTTGCCCAATTAGCATCAAGAAAAATGCATAGAGGAATTGGTTTGAAATTATTCATATTTTCACAGTGTGTTTGCACTGAATCTAAATGAGGAGTGTACAAAAAATGGAGATAAATATTACAGTATTCATAAAACTATACATCTTTTCCATCCTTTCCAAAAAAAATAAAAAATAAAACTGAAGCTATAATAATTTATCATATTTTACACTTTTTATTTCAACACATATTAATTTAATGAACCTAAACAACTTTAATTTATATCAGAAACATAGCACAGATTTAATGCAGTCAATAATTTGCATATAGGCAAAGGGCTTAGTATGCTAATGAGCTACAAATAACAATATATTAATGTTACCACACTATGATCATTACTTGAAAGTAATGATGAAAATACATTTATAAATTCACATCCAAAGAGAGGTTTACTCTTGACATGACAGTTAAACAACTTATCTAAATTATTTTTCCCAAATAATATTTTTGACAATGGGATAATAGTTGTTTTTTAATTTTTATTGACAAGAGGGTCTTTTTTGGTGTACGTTCAAATATTAATTTGGGTTTTTTAAATAATATTACTGTTTTTTAAAATTTGATTGACAAAATTTAAGAGAGATGGTTTTTTTTTACATATCTTTAAATAATAATTTACGTTACTTTTATTGGTTTACATTTGATTGAGAACAATTAGTGGGAGGGGTGTTTTTGTGTATGATTAAATAATAATTTACGTTACTTTTATTTTACATTTGATTGCCGATATATTTAAACCTCTTGTCTGTCCGATGTTTTAAACTAAATTTTACACATACAAAAATCAAATTGGATATTCAAAAACATCGGGGTCATATTAATATATATATATATACTCAGACAAGAGTTTAAATAATCAGTAAAAGAATTTCTTCGAACCTTTCATTGCATAAATTCTATTATACCTAAATATATGCTATTTATGATTTAAATAAAATATAAATTATTCTTTTAAAATATATATAAAATATGCACACATATGCATAAAAAATCATATCCTAAGTAAAAGTCTGTCCATTTTCATTACCCATTGATTCATCGTAGCTTTTTTATTCTCAATCCTAAGATGTAGAGATGAGTTTATTTGCTTGAGTAGAGAAAAGATAAGTTGAACTTTCAATGTTTCCTTTCATTGGCGATAATGTTTAGATAGAATAATCTCGTTAAATCAAGTGAAGAATTTAATATTAACCCTTTTTTCCCTTCCCTTTCTTTGAATTAGGAGAGTGGAGTTTATATTGCTTATTAATAACACGAACTGATACAGTTGATCCTGAATATTTTTTTGGCTTGAAATATAGTATACCTCGAATACAATGATAGTTATATTCGGATTTTTAAACCTAGAATCTTTTTTTAAAAAAATAGCCAAATTTCATACAATAAATTTTTTTTTTTAAAAAAAAATAGGTTTCCCTTCTTTCACATTTTTGTTACAGTCTTCTCTGGAACTTCTTCAGCAAACTGCCCTTCAAATGAATGGGCAGAAAGTTAAGTTTCTATTCTTCTATATTTTATAGTTTAACAGTTTAAAATAAATTTTTGGAAATTTTTTATTTAAAAGAACACTGAAACACATCTATTCTTGGCAATGACAAAAAGATGAGAACCCCTACTACAGACTTTTCTGGCTATTTATCCTATACTCTTTCTGACATTATGGCTGTCATAACAACTGTCGAAATTCACTCTAAAACCACTCAATGACAAACGATATGTTCCAGTAACTTTCCTGCTTTGTTTTGCAAGTGCAATGTAAGTTTGGAGAGAAATGGATACATTGAAATGAAATCTAAATTCGATATGATTTTTTCCTATTATTTTTAAACCAAAATAAAGAATTGATATTACAGCCTTGATACATTTTATAAATATAAATAATTTACATATGTTTTTAATAATAATATTTTTTTAAAGTTAATTTACAAACAAAAAATATCTGACACAAAAAACATTCAATTATGTGTAATAATGTTACTATGGTGACTGCAATAACAGAAATTAAAATATGTCGGAATAATAGTGATCCTATTCAAGTAAACTTTTATTTCACACTGAACTATTTCCAAAATTTATTTATTTGTCTATATGTTTTTCTTGAGTTTGATTATAACAAACTTAGTATTTTGAAGCTAAACTTAGCAGTAAACAATTCTATTTAAAAAGCTTTAGGTTGCCATGGTTATCAATTTAAATTTATATTTTCAAGATCTCCCATTATCTATTTATCAAGTGAAAAGAAAAACCAAACAAGATCAACAAACTTTTTTATTTTTTTTTAAATACTTTGATTAAATCTGAATACTCACAATATATATGGGAGATAATGATCTAGATCAACTGATGAGTGCTGGTTAAGCATGAAATACATATGTTGGAGATCATTTATCTTATTCACATGTGTGTGGTCATGTGTATTGATGGAGAGGATACATAATATTCAAGAAGATTGTAAAAAGTAATTAACTCTGACATATAGTATTAGAAAAACAAGTAATTAGTTTTAAAAGCTATATAAAACAAATTTAGTAAATAAGTAATTATACATATTTTTCTATAGTATCTCTATCCTGTCTAAGGTCTTCACATTTTCCCCAAATATTAAATTTGATCTTTTCAATATCTCTCTATTTTATTCTCTCTTCTTATGAAGTGTTTGTGACTTTTCTGTTCTTTTTTTTATTTTATCCATGTTTAAGTGTTATTTCTGATTTCTTTTTATTGTTTATCATTAGTTAATATAATTATATCAGGATCACTATTCTTTCTCTCATGTCTCTGCATTTTGTAGTGTTTCTTTTAAGCTCTCTATTCTTGTTTCCCTCTTATATATATATATTCATATTATTAATTCTTTTAACCGTATACATTTTTCTTTTATTCTCTTTTTATTAAATTGTTTATTATTATTTTTTTTTTTTATCTGTAGTCTTAGTTCAACTCAACTACTTTTTGCAAATTTCATATGCATCATGTGATATTTTATTTAATATTTTTTGAATTGATTTTTTCTCATTCCAGAATATATATATATATATATATAAATGAAGAATGTTTAGATAAATCATTTAAAAAGTTTATTTTCAAATTTACAACTAAAGCAGATTTGTCAAAAAAAATAAACCCTCAATCATAACTAATGGTTTCACTGCTCAAAGGAGACTTCTCAAGTGTAAAGGACTAAAAGAAAACAATAAATTTATATTAAATATTACCCACTATTCCACTTACATTCCACACATGCTTAATATTAAAAGAACTTTAAACAAGATAATTGCTTCAAGAATTATAATTTTTTAATAATAAAGATTCTTTAATTCTTTTTATTTCATTTCTTTCAAAGAAGACAACCTTAGCCTCATCAAAATTAATCGTGTGATCTGTATCTCTTTTATGGATACATAAAGCAGAATGGGGATATTTATTTCTAACCCTACTTTTATATATCTTTATTCTTTCATTTAAGCTCAAACTACTCTGACCTATATATGCCTTTTTACAAAATGAAGTGATAATATACACTACTCCAGGAATAATCTTTCTATCAAACATTTCATTTGTATTATTTAATAAATTATTCAATGTAATACCCTTTTTCCAAGCAATTTTCTTATTTCCAAACAAATTACTATCTTTACATACAATTCCATAAGAAGATAATGCAGAATTCGAACTCAGACTTTCACATGAATCACAACTCTCAGTGCCATCTTATATTGCTGACTCACCTGATCACACACATATTGAAAAGATAAATAATCATGAATATACATATTTTGTGCTAAACCAGCACTCATCAGTTGGTCCAGATTACCATCTCCACACATATATAAATCAGTACTCAGCTTTATATTAAGATAACCAATCTTCATACTTTAATGGACAGGTTTCAAACTACTCCAACCCACAACTCTTCAACCAATTGATGAGTGCTGGTTTAGCATGAAATACCATATTGGTGATTATTTATCTCTTCAACATGTGTGTGATCATGTGGGTCAGCAATATAAGATGGCACTGAGAGTTGTGAGTCATGTGAAAGTCTGAGTTTGAATCCCACATGTATTACATATATAAATGCAGGTGTTAAGCCTGTACAATGTATAAAAAGATAATTTAAAAAGCAAAGAAATAAAAGTATATTTTTGTTTATCCTTTACATTATTACAATTATTATTACTATTGAATAAAATACTTTTAAGAAATTTATCAGAGTAGCCAATACTCAGATAATCTTTATTAAATTGATCTTTTTGAAACAAAGCTACCTCATTAGAATTATTTAATCTCTTATTTCTATAACAATAATTTCTTAAAGCAGGTAATTTAATAAGAGATAGAGATTGATAGCTATCAGATTTAATTATAGATTTCAATTCTTTACTCTTAAAACAATGACTGCATACCAAACAATTATTCTTTACATTTCTAATCACTAATAAATCTAAATAATTTAATAAATTCTAACCCTCTCCTTCTATAGCATATTTTATAGAAGGATCAAAACAATTAAACTCATTTACTATCGATTTGAGTTTATCATTTTCAACTACAAACAATCATCAACATATCTAATAAATAACTTTAAATATATACAATCCTTTTTAATAGTAATTTCTTCTTCCAAATAAGTAATATAAAACAAACAAATTAAAAAAAGAAATAATATAACCTATTATCCACCTCTCCCTAATCTTATACAATAAACAAATTAAGCATTAATATATACAACAATTTCAAATTAAATATAAGATAACGGAAATGACTGCTTTAAATGGTGCGTTGTTTACATCACCACGTGAAATCGCACAAATTTTAGAAAAGGAAGTTTATCCGTTAATACATTAATATAGTATCATTTTATCAAATTTTTTTACTTCATTCCTTAAAAAATTTTTTTTCTTTATTATACGAATCATACAACGTTTAATATAATAATTATTAATAAATCGATCATTTTAAAATTAATATAAATTTGGAAAATAGAAATTCACATCACATAAATAATACTTCTTACAAAAAACTAAATAACTTAGCAATTAAGATATTTAGACTATAGTTGAGATAAATATAGATTAACAAATACACAATATAAATTAACTGTTAAAATGACAAATAATTAAAAGTAATTATAAATAGAAAATAAGTAGACAAACCAGTTAAGTACCGGATACTATAATTACATAGAAAATAAGTAGACAAACCAGTTAAATTCCGGATACTAAAATTTTTAATCAAAAATAGAATAAGATTAGGACTTTAGCAGATTACCACAACTCTACATTACGATTTTGGTATGTCTCTTTGGTTAAAAGTCAATTTTCAATAAATAATTACAATACATGTAAATTTGAATTTGATGCTTATTAGAATTATAATGTTATAGATTCACCTTTCTATTCAATTATTAATAGACATATTAAATAAATTGTGGTAATAGTTAATCCTAGTTTTCTAAGTGAATAAGTTATTTATGCATCCTGCTCCAAATAATGTATAACTGCTTTGAGTAAAGAGTATGATGCAGGGCAGACATATCAGGCCGGCACTGCTGGCAGTGCATTATGGGTGCAGATCATATTGGCACAGACAACAGAGATTACAATCTTGACAAATATAGTCAAATGTAGTAAACTGAGTAGGTATAAATCAAACTGGAAAAGACAATAAAAAATTCAAATTTGGAAGTGGCAATCAAATGGTATTGAATTGCTTTGTTACAAATTAGCCTAGCACAATAGGGGACACATAGTACAAGACAACATTAAGGATAAGTTTAGTAGCACACATAATTGAATGTAATAGGGAAAATGATTCATTACTATAAATATTGACAAATTCTGTGTCAAATAACTTGTCAAAATCTCATCTATATGCTAAATACATACAAAAACTGCTGCTGATAAAACAAAACACAAGACAAACAAAAGTAATAGAAATAACTAATAATTTACATGAATCATGTATGTCTAAAAATATTATACAGTTGTAATAAAAATTTTTAATCAATAATTTAAACTGGTGCTAGCAAAATGTATAACATGTCTTTTATTTTAATAATAACAGGAAAGCCAGGAGAGATGAGATGATATGTGAATTTGATACAATATTAAAAGATATGACAAAAATTATATGTATCATGAGTTTATTAACAAAGTTTTTTCTGAACAGTTTTTTCAGGGAATGGTTGATAAAACATTTTGGTAGCAATTTGTAGCTATTAGTGATTTGTCCTATGACAAAGCTATAAAGAGAGCACTGGCATAAACGATAGTATTTGCTCAATCAGAAGAATTCCAAATAAATGTAAACCCCAAAGTTTTTAGAACAGATAAACAATCATCAAAGAAGAATGGGAAAATAAATAGTGGATGTGTAATTAGAGAATACAGAGTCATATAGCATTAAGAACTGCAAAAGGAAAAGAGGCGAAACTAAAAAAATTCCAACAACCTGGAATGTAAAAAATAATTATCATGCACATATAAACAATAAGAGTAACAATGATATAGCTCATCTCATGATGACAGTCTATACGAAAATCAGAAATAGTTTAACAATGACTCTAATAGTGCATGAGTACTAGGAAAAGCTCATATCAACATGCTAGGAGATAGTCTAATCAGATTAAAATCATAGAAATGACAAAATTATTTACAACAAGAAAAATTAAATGCAAAGCCTCTATCATAGTTAAAGGCAGAATGAATCCTTTATAACAGAAATTGATTTAAATTATTTGTTATAAAAATAGCACTGGTAAAAATCAACCAAAATAATCAAATTAAACCAATCATTTTTCAGTCTAGAAATTACTTTTATACATAGTATAGAGAATTTGAACTTAGATTTTCAAGCACCCTTCAACTATCCACACTATCTCATACAACTGATACACATGACCACACACGTAAATAAGATAAATAATCACCAATATATGCATTTCATGCTAAACCAGCACTCATCATTTGGTCCAGATTATCATCTCCCACACATATATATAATAAGTGCTCAGTTTATATTAAGATAGCAAATCTTCATACTTTAATGGATAGGCCTCAATCCACTCCAACCTCCAACTTTTCAGTCATCCATATCATTAAAAATCTGATGATGAAAACTCAAATCCCATGCTGATGCTAATATTATTGCCATGCCCATGTTGACCTAAAGTCACTCTGACCCCTCATGTATAGGACCGCATACATTTAAATACACGTATTTAAATGGAGGCGGTCCTATACATGAGGGATCAGAGTGACTTTAGGTCAACATGAGCATGGCAATAATATGGATGCGGTCCTATACATGAGGGTCAGAGTGACTTTAGGTCAACATGGGCATGGCAATAATATTAGCATCAGCATGGGATTTGAGTTTTCATCATCAGATTTTTAATGATACAGATGACTGAAAAGTTGGAGGTTGGAGTGGATTGAGGCCTGTCCATTAAAGTATGAAGATTTGCTATCTTAATATAAACTGAGCGCTGATTATATATATGTGTGGGAGATGATAATCTGGACCAACTGATGAGTGCTGTGATTATTTATATTTTCTACATGTGTGTGGTCATGTGTATTAGTTGTATGAGATAGTGTGGGTAGTTGAAGGGTGCTTGAAAATCTGAGTTCAAATCCTCTATATTTACAATTAAGCTCCCAGGTTTGTGAAGAGTGCCTGGTTTTCAAATATTTTATACATAGGAAAAATAAATATTATAAGGTTTGTCAAAAGGGTATTAACTTCAGGGAAACACTTTATTGGTCCAACCTAGCAGACAAATATGAATCAAATATGACTGCTGCATAATTGTAAATCAAAACTTAGCCCAAAGTATGTATCCTATTCCTAATACAAACAGCTTCAATCATCCTCAAGACAATAATAAATTTATTATTTTAAGATATGGAGGGGGTGCTCATCATTCTGATGTCATCCTCATTACAGCTACCTCATAAGCATCACTATAAATAGAAGTTATAAAGTTTGCAGGAAAATAAAAAAAAATTCTAACTTAATGCAAATAAATGCACATTCATGAACTTAAGATTTAAGGACATATCATCTTATAAAAAAAAAAAACATGAGACGTTGATAAGATCTGGGCATTAAAAATATACTGAAACTAAATAATATTAAGGAGCTAAAGACAGTTTTCAGATTTAAGAAATTATTCAAGAGCTTCTTGAAAGGAAAGGCACATGTTGTACATGAGGAGTGTGAACTACTAGCGAAAAACCAAAAAAAAAAAAATCTGTAGATCTGGGAAAGAATCCAGGAAGAAGCATTTATAAAAATAAGAATTGCTGATATCAGAAAATCTTTGTTATAACAATTTAATTATTACACTGATCACAGACACACTTGAATGTAATGTAAAAACTAATTGGAGAAGAGCAATAGCACATATACCCAACACCTTAACTGGAACAGATAAAAACTACAATAATCTGGGTGAGGAATAGTTAGCTATAATCTTTAGAGTTAAAAATTACCACCAATACTTACATTGTCTGTAGTTTAGATAATAATTAATAACAAGCTATTGCTGGGAATCTTGGCAAAATCCATACCAATATTAGAGCATAAGCCTATAAATGCTATACTGGATTAAAATACATTGCTATCCAAGTATGATTATAGAAAGAGAAGTCAAATCCAAGATATGGAAGCCTCTTGAGAATTCCAGACAGAAAAAAAATGAATACATGACATGTAGCAAAAAAACTGAGACATTTTGAAATCAAAATCCCTGAATAATACAACATTCATAGAGTGAATCAGAAATAATTCCTGTTATAGACAATTATTAAAATGAATAAATGAAAGCAGATCAAACAAACAAACTGGATTTTGCAAACCATGTTCTGAAATATTAAAATTAGTTTTCAGTAAATAAATCTATATATGAGTTATAGACAAAATTTTAAGTGATCCTAGGGCTAGTTAGGGCCAAACACTTGTTGATGCTTTCTATAATATCCAGGTATCAGTAAGAGTATTAAAAACTTGACAAAATAATATTGAACTGGATCAATCCACTGAAATGAACTTACGCGTATATATGTTTTGGCTGGTTTCAAACTTCTCCATAATACATTTATAATCTTATTTAATTATCGAACCGGCATGTTTGAGCAAAATGGGAAATATTATTGATAGGTTTAACTATCAACAATGGCCCACCTTGGCTGCTAGATTCAAACCCCTACTATCCAAACACTTTATTTGTTTTGGAGTAAACCCCAGGTGCCAGCTAATCTCAGACTAACGTATTTGGTCAGTAGGCTCATAATCCAGTGCTCGAAACGATCCCAAAACTAGCTCAGTCTAATTTTAATCAATAATAAAATATAGAAAAAAGAATTGATAAAAAGAGATTGATAAAAAGAATTGACTGACAAATAAAGTTTAAGTTTTAAAGACCATTTATTTTAATTAACATTTACTAATTTTAAACATATTCTAAATCTAATACAACACACACACATTTTAATTTAACACACTATAATATGTCTTATGAGAAAGCAAAATAATATTTGACATTGATAAATTATCTAACATTCACAAACACATATTATTTAACATTGATAAATTATCTAACATTCACAAACACACACATCAATAGTTCATTTTATGCATGCTTATAGAGTTCAAATTACTTGTCTCTGTAGGATTTACGAATTACAGTGGTGGCTACTATATAAATGAGAATAATAAAATGTTTTACCTAGGATTTTTGGAATGTGGATATTGCTTGTTGTTAGCTGCTTCTGACAGAGTATATCTAACTGGTTAGATTTGACATTTCTTGAGGAGATTTGATGCTAATCCATTGGTTTTATTCTTGGAGACAGTTGAATATTGATGGAGGATTTCTGAGCAGTTATGCAGACATTATTTCACAGGCAAGTTTTGATGATCTTGTTGGACTAAAGGGCTGAAGTAAGAGCATATATTCCCAAAAGCTGCTCAGCACTGCATTTCTGTTTCTGGATACATAATATAAACTGCACTGTTATCTGAACTGAAACAAGACTGACACTGAAAACTAGGCTGAAACTGAAACTGAATGTCTGATAAAAATCTGACTATTTATATATGCAAATTGTTTTTGTTTTAATGTCCGCTGGCAATATGTGTTGTTGAAACTCTTTTAGTAGCTAATCCCTTTTAATCTTGTTGTTGGGTATTTCAATTAGCAGCTATCACAAACATGTTGTTTTATAATTTTGATTAATAACCACTGCTGTGTTTTTAAATACATTTCATTTCAATATTTATTTTCATGTGTTTTTCAATACACATTTATTATATATTTTATTAACAAGCTTACATTCACGCACATGTATAATTTAGCCTAATAAACTCGAATGAAAAGAGATTTGTATTTTTTAAACTTTAAATTATATTTTGACTAATAATAAGCAACTCTACTTCCTTTTATAAAACTTTTAGTTTAACTTTTAGGTACTCATCTTATAGCTAAAGACACTGTTCTATGGCACGGTTTTCATGCTAAAACACATAAAAATGCTGTTTTCTTGGCCAACACGTTCAAACCCGCATTTTTTATAATACAACTTTTTTGTTGTGCTACAGAATGCAGGCCACTATGTTGCATCACAGTACAGCATGTATGTCGCTAAGCAGCAAGTACATTTTCCGAATTCACACAGTTTATAAAATAATCATGGCTTGATGAGAGAGTTTGTATTTTAATTGTATTGAAATGTTGTTTTCATTGGATTTTTTTATATTTTAAACTATTGAAATGTTCAGATTTTTTAAAACAATAATTATAAGACTTTTTACAATGTACTGTATTGAACTTTTATTTGGGTAAATGTTAAATATCTATGTTTTTATTGAGTTACAATTAGATAACATGTCAAGTAACATACTGTTAGTAACATTCCACGAGACAAAGAAGATTCTACTGTCTGTATATTTTTGAAGTAAAAAAGAGTGTTATGAAAAAAATATCCAATAAGAAAAGTCCAAATATACAGTTTTTTTTGTAAATTTAATAAAAAGCAAATATTATAAACATGTTTAATAAGTAAAGAAGACATTTGTATGTGTTTGTTGTTGTTTAAAAAAGTTTGAGTTTCTTGCTTACGATTTTGAATTTTTTTATTTTAGCATACAAACAAACAGAACACTAACCCTAAACTAACCCTAAAACTAACCCTAATACTAACTCTAAACCTAACCCTAAAACTAACCCTAAAACTAACCCTAAATCTAACCGTAACAACTTTTACTTTTATTACGATTATTATTTTTTAGTTAAACAACAACAAAAAAAGTCGTAACACAAGTAAAAAAATATCCGATAGAAAATTGATTAAAAAAAAGCCGTAACACAAGTAAAAAAATATCCGATAGAAAATTGATAAAAAAAAAAGCCGTAACACAATTTAAAAAGTATACGATATAAAAAACACGAATCAAATTGTAATTTGTTGATTTTATTTTACATTTATTATTATCATTTAAATTGTATACGTTAATAAAAAATAATATTTAAAAAAGACGATTTTGTTTTGTTTTTATTTTCACATTACAAAAAAGCACAGAAAAATTATTAAAATCAACAGCCCATGAATGTTCATATTTTATAGTTTTAGCGTGAAAACGGCGCCATCCAACGACATCTTTAGCTATAAGACAAGCACCAACTTTTCTAACCAAAACTCCCCCTCCCCCCTTTTAATCAATTATTTTCTAACTTTTATTTCAAAAACTAATGATAGAAAACTATTTGACTCTTATCTTTTCAAAAACAAACTGTAATGAACTCTTCAACATTTAAATACATTTTTCTTTTACGAAAGATTATTTTAATAATTTTTTTAGATAAATTAGTATGTGCCAATTTCAATACTGGTATATTGCACCCCCCTTCGTTTGAGAGTAAAATGTGTCATTTTTGACCATTTTATCTCTGACAACTTTAATTTTTAATTCTAATTATTATTTTTCTAAGTTTGATTTTTTAATATCTTTCACTTTTCACATTAAGGGCAATCTTCAATTATGCTTTACTTTTTTCTGTGCTGAAGACATTGCTTACAATGTTCGGAGTCCTGGATAGTGACCACCAGACAAACTAATTTTGTGGCACAGGGATCTTTTGGAAATGAGGCGGATGCAGATTTGCTGACTTATACTGACTTATACTATGAAAACTAAAGCTTTGGTTGCCGATTCTTTTGATCGGACTTTGACTAAGAAAAGGTCACTGTGAATGGCAGGAATTATCAACTGTCCATTTTCGACTTACACTTTGGAAAATGAGGTATGAGATATGGGGATTCTCCCCTGAAGAAGTGACTTGCGGCTCATGCTGGATTTGCCCAGTGCACATTTTAAAAGAGGAATGATCCCTGCCAATCCATTATGGGTACTAAGATTTATCCAGTCGACAGCTTTAAACTTAATCCTTATCTAACTTATTTCAATACTACCCTCATCCCTTAATTTCAACCCTTATACACTCTTAATATAACTTAGATTGTTTATATTATTAACCTTACAATAATATTTTTTTTTAAAATTCATACAAACATTATCTTAAACATATTTATTTATATTACTCTCTATTCTAAACCCTTATGAACATTATTTAAAATATTTATTTACACTAATCTTATAATATTATTTTTAAACAATCATGGACATCAGTTTACATATTTATTTATATTACGATATTTTTTTAAACCATTACTCAACTTTTTTATCTATGTGCGTGTATTCAGAAAAACTATTTTACTTTATTATGATTCATTCATTATTATACAGATATTTGACTTGACTTAATTACTTTAAACCATTTATTTACTTTCTTTTATTAACTTGCATGTATTCAAAACAAACTTTTATTTTATTACACTACTTTCTTTATTAATATGTGCGTGGAGAGGGAAAAAATCTTTTATTTTACGAAGCCTCCATTATTATTATTACTTAAACAAATCCTGATTTTAACTTTCCTTTTAATTTATTATTATTCAGTTATTTTTAATTTTATTATCTTAGTTTTAAATAGAAGTTTCAGATTTAACTTCTCAGATTTATTTATGTTAGAATAATTATTTTACTCATAGTCAATTTCCAGTCCTTATTGTTTCCATCTACTTTAATATTCCGTCCTTATTACTAACTTTTAAACTTTGTCAGGCGGTTCTTTCTTTCTACTAATTCTATAATATAAACTAACTTTCCTCGCTTATCTATCCCACTTTTATAATTTATTACTTTATCTCTTTCTCTTTACGTTCTCTTTTCAACTTTGTAAATCAGAAAACCTTGATACCTAGCACAACTCTGTATTACTTCAATCTGGGAATATTTTTTTCTACGCTTTCTTTTTTTGAATCTATTTTTAAATCTATGAACATGAATGTTTACTTTAAACCTTTTATTTTTAATTCTTTGTAAAAACTCTTTTACGCTATCTTCTACCTTGAACTTATATCTCTCTTCTATTTCTTGATCTTCATTTGTTTCTACTTTATCTGTTGCAATGCTATCTGATTCTAATTTAGTTTCTACCACTTTCATGATCTCAACTTCCTTATTTTCTTTGACAAAATCCACTTCTATAATTTCTTGACTCTTCTCTACCTTTCCTGCAATTCCATGTCTCCCATCTCTTAGTGACTCCACCCCGTCTCCCATCTCTTAGTGTTTCCACCCCCTTTCTGTCTATTTTTCTCTACCCGATCTTAACACTTTAGCTCCACCCAAAACACCCAACTGTCCTTCTGATTTAACAGAATGATTTATTTTAACCAACGTAAATAGCATAAATCTCTTCATTTAAAGAAGAAAAAAAGGTTTCGGTCAATTCTTTTTTTAAAATTTGAACCACTTTAAATACGTAATTTAGCTTTTCTTTAAGATTTTTATTTTTAAACAAGAAACAAAGTATTTAGTTAACTGTCATTTATGACAAGTTCAGCCCATGTTGGTGCACTATTTGTACTGGATCAATCTGCTGTAACGAACTTACTTACACGTATATATGTTTTGGCTGGTTTCAAACTTCTCCATAATACATTTATAATCTTATTTAATTATAAATGTTACGTGAATGAACCAGCACGTTCGAGCAAAATGGGAAATATTATTGATAGCTTTAACTATCAACAATGGTCCACCTCGGCTGCTAGATTCAAACCCCTACTATCCAAACACTTTATTTGTTTCGGAGTAAACCCCGGGCACCAGCTAGTCTCAGACTAACGTATTTGGTCAGTAGGCTCATAATCCAGCGCTCGAAACGATCCCAAAAACTAGCCCAGTCTAATTTTAATCAATAATAAAATATAGAAAAAAGAATTGATAAAAAGAGATTGATAAAAAGAATTGACTGACAAATAAAGTTTAAGTTTTAAAGACCATTTATTTTAATTAACATTTACTAATTTTAAACATTTTCTAAATCTAATATAACACACACACATTTTAATTTAACACACTATAATATGTCTTATGAGAAAGCAAAATAATATTTGACATTGATAAATTATCTAACATTCACAAACACGCACATCAATAGTTCATTTTATGCATGCTTATAGAGTTCAAATTACTTGTCTCTGTAGGATTTACGAATTACAGTGGTGGCTACTATATATAAATGAGAATAATAAAATGTTTTACCTAGGATTTTTGGAACATGGATATTGCTTGTTGTTAGCTGCTTCTGATGGAGTATATCTAACCAGTTAGATTTGATGTTTCTTGAGGAGATTTGATGCTAATCCGTTGGTTTTATTCTTGGAGACAGTTGAACATTGACGGAGGATTTCTGAGCTGTTATGCAGACATTATTTCATGGGCAGGTTTTGATGATCTTGTTGGACTAAAGGGCTGAAGTAAGAGCGTATATTCCCAAAAGCTGCTCAGCACTGCATTTCTGTTTCTGGATACATAATATAAACTGCACTGTTATCTGAACTGAAACAAGACTGACACTGAAAACTAGGCTGAAACTGAAACTGAACGTCCGATAAAAATCTGGCTATTTATATATGTGAAGTGTTTTTGTTTTAATGTCCACCGGCAATATGTGTTGTCGAAATTCCTTTAGTAGCTAATCCTTTTTAATCTTGTTGTTGGGTATTTCAATTAGCAGCTATCACAAACGTGTTGTTTTATAATTTTGATTAGTAACCACCGCTGTGTTTTTAAATACATTTCATTTCAATATTTATTTTCATGTGTTTTTCAATACGCATTTATTATATATTTTATTAACAAGCTTACATTCATGCACATGTATAATTTATCCTAATAAACTCGAATGAAAAGAGATTTGTATTTTTTAAACTTTAAATTATATTTCGACTAATAATAATCAACTCTACTTCCTTTTATAAAACTTTTAGTTTAACTTTTCTAACCAAAACTCCCCCTCCCCCCTTTTAATCAATTATTTTCTAACTTTTATTTCAAACTCTAATGATAGAAAACTATTTGACTCTTATCTTTTCGAAAACAAACTGTAATAAACTCTTCAACATTTAAATACGTTTTTCTTTTACGAAAGATTATTTTAATAATTTTTTTAGATAAATTAGTATGTGCCAATTTCAATATTGGTACAATACTAAATGCTGCTTTGCAACAAACTTTGCAAATAAAATTTATATATTATAGCTCAAAGTAAATAACTTATGACAGTGTGTGCACATGGACTATTTTGGTTATTCAGAAGACATATTTTTAGTATTGAGCTGGGAAGAGTAAAAGGTTAATGTAGAAGATATAATTATAAAGCTGAAAAAAAAGTACAGATTTCTGAAAATACTAGTACAAATAAAGACATTCTATTTGTTGTAAAAATGTTAAAACATTTTACAAGTGAATGTGAATACAACACATATTTTATCACCATATTACACAAAGTTGAATGATTTGGGAGAGAAGATTGTTCACAAAGTATAAAAGTCAGTTAATAAAGTAGAAACCTCAGACTTTCATGAAGCTTTAAGTACAGTTTAAGAAATTGTTCATGAACTAATTATATAGTAGTTTAAGCAATCTAGGTAAGAGTAAGACAGGAAAACTAGTAAAAAAAGTGATATTGAAATGAATACGTATAATATAATCTTAAGCAGAAATTGACTTAGGATGCACATGAATTATATTTGCAACAAAATGAAAAAACTTCAGCTAATTCCTAAGACTGAAGATAATAAAATAAAGTAAAAAACAGACAATAACCCAATGAATGAAATAACAGAATAATTGATAAATCCTCTACAGTGATAAAAGAAAAAGATCATGAACTCTAAGAAATTTTATCTGAAGAAAAAGAAAACTCCAGATTTTTTGCAATTGGAAAACTATCCCAATGTGCGAAATAGAAATTTGTGCCAAATGCCCCCTTTCTTTCTTTCCTTCTTTCTCTTTTTCTTTTTTTCTTTTCTCTCTCTCTCTCTCTATATATATATATATATATATATATATATATGAAAATAAAGTTACTGTTAACACTAACTGAAATAATCATACAAATATATAAAACATTATACAATTACAAATATCCAGTAACTTATCTCAATAATAGCAAACTCCAAAATGATATCATTTCGCAGTTCGCAATACATCACATCACATCGCATATAATGGTTTATATATTTATATATAATAAAATATAAAAAAAAATACTTGTGTATAAAATTACTTTAATGTTTTAACCAGAGGACTGGTTTTCATAAGAAAAAACAATTTATAGTAAAATGGCGATGTTCAAAACACCATTATTTTATTATATATATATATTTCTGATGAAAACCAGTCCTTTGGTTGAAATAGTAAAGTAATTTTATACACAAGTAATTTTTTTATATTTATTATTATTTTGTATATATTTCCTTTAGTTAGATTATATATATATATAATCAAAACTACCCCAAATCCAAAATTAAACCAGACCAGCATAAAAATAATATAAAAAACACAACCTAAGGTTTTACTGCTACAAGCCGACTTCTCAAGTGTAAAGAACTACAAAAACTACACAATATATATAATATTAAAAACTACTCACAAATCCACCCTTAATATTAAAAGAACTCTTAAATAAGTTTTTTATATTATTTTTCTGCTGGTCTGGTTTAATTTTGGATTTGGGGTAGTTTTGATTTTATATTGACTAGTTTAGCTTTATGCTTGTAATGTTTATATATATATATATATATATATATATATATATATATATATATATATATATATATATATATATATATATATATATATATATATAAGCAATTACCACACTAGTATGTAGACAATAATTATGGCAACAAACTTAAGTATAAAACAACATTTATTAATTGCTAAACAAGGCTCTAGATAGGGTATCTTTATCAGTGAGATACAGAGTAGCTTTGTTAAAGCAGGGCTGGCAAAGATACACCACATCCAAAGCCTGGATTCATTATCATCAACTATTATCAATCCACTGTAGGATGAAGGCCTCTCCAAATTCAATCCATCTTCTCCAATCTTTAGCTTCTCTTTTCCACACCACCCCTGCACACTTTCTTATTTCATCCATCCATCTCACATGTGGTCTATTTCTAGATCTTTTACAATCTATTGAAATCCAGTTTAAAATTTTAATTGTCCATCTATTATCATCTCTTCTAGCAATATGTCCAGCCCAACTCCACTTCAGTCTTTTTAAGTTTTTCAATGAGGTCAGTAACACCTGTTTGTTCTCTTATCCATATATTGTTTTCAATCTCTTCTTGTTATTCCCAACAAGAACCTCTCCACACTTCTTTTAGTGGTCTGAAGTCTCTGTATTGCTCTTCTATTAAGTGTTCAAGTCTCAGATCCATAAGTAAGAACTGGTAAAACTCATTTGTTAAAAACTTTCCCTTTCAAACACCTAGGCATATTTCCTTTTAGTATCAAGTTATTTCTACCAAAAGCACTCCAACCAAGTTTAATTCTTGATTAATTTCATCCATTATGTTTCCATCTGTATTAATAATCTGACCCTGACCAAGATATTTGTAACAGCTAACTTCTTCTAACTCATCATAATCAATCTTTATTTTCATATTTTGAGAAAATCCATTAAGCATTACTTTAGTCTTTTTAACATTTATCTTTAGTCCTACTTTCCTACTTCCATCTGATAACTCCTGTAACATTTTCTGCAGCTCTAAAGCATTATTTTCAAAAACAACTACATCATCTACAAAATCTAAATGACTTAAATAATCTCCATTTACTTTCACTCCTCTTGCAGCACTGCTGTAAAATGTTTTGGAGATATGGAGTCACCCTGTCTTACACCCTTCTCAATGTTGACTTTCCCAATATCCTTAATTAATCTAATTGTTTCTGTTGCATTTTTATAAATATTTTTTTATAATATAACAATATCCTGGATCTATACCTTGATGATCCAATGCTTCAATCACTGAAATATTTATAGAATCAAATGCCTTTTCATAATATACAAATCCAAAACATAATGGAAATTCATATTTATTTGTCCTTTCTAAAACTTCTCTCAATACCTGGATATGATCTACTGTACTAAAACCACTTTTAAATGCAGTTTGTTTTCTTGGTTTGTGGAAATCCAATGTTCTCTGTAGACGAGTTGTAATTATCTTGGTAAAAATTTTGTATAAAACTGATAAAAGGCTGATAGGTCTGTAATTTCTAATATCTTCTTTATTATCTTTTTTAGATATTAATATTAATACTGCATTCTTCCAATCATCTGGTACATCTTTATCATTTAGACATTTTGTATATACCTTTGCTAAAAAAATTTCTATTTCTTCACCTACTTCTTTTAATATATCAATTATAATTCCATCATTATCTAAAGTCTTTCCTTTCTTTATACATTTAATTGCATGTCTCACTCCTTCATTTAAAATTCTAGGCAATTTGTAAGATGTAATAGATATAGGAGATACTTGATCTTTATTACTATATAATTCTTTATAAATATCTTCTACCCATTTCATGATGTCATCTCTCTTTTTAGTAATAATTCCATCTTTTTTTCTTATTGCAGATATAAATTTTATACCAATACCAAAATGTTGTTTTACACTCGAGACTTATTTTCTTCTACAGCTCTCCTTGCTAGTTCACACTTATATTTTCTTATATCATTTCAACTCTTTTCCATACCATTTTACAAAATTCAAGATATTTACTTCTTTTTAATGCATCATTTTTGTATATCTTCATATTCCTTCTTTTCTTCATAAATTCTCTAGTCTCAGTAGAAATTTTATTGGTCAATTGCTGCTTTTTTCTACCAGCTATCTTTGTTGCAGTTTTTAAAAGTGTATCAGTTATTTTCATATTAATTTCATTCAAATCTGAATCATGTTCAGAATCTACTAATACTTGAAACCGATTTGTAAATTCTAATTTAATTTCATTAGAATGCTTCTGAAGATTAGGAATATCATTTGTAAAGATTGTTTTTCTTAATAAATTTTTGTCTCTCTAGTTTTGCATTAACACATATCCTATGCCTTACTAATCAATGATCACTACCTGTGTTAAATTTATTAAGAACATTGCAATCTTGGAATATGTATTTTCTGTTAGACAAAATATAATCCAATTCTGCTGCACCTTCATTTGGATATTTCCATGCCCATTTTCTTTTAACATTTTCTCAAAAAAAAAGAATTCATAATATAAAGTTTTTTTTTTTCTGCAAACTCCACAAGACTATGTCCTCTCTCATTTTTATTACCATAACCAAAATTACCTACAGCACTTTCATCTTTCATTTGTTTACCAATTCTAGCATTAAAGTCTCCCATAACAATTTTAAAATGTTGTTTACTCTGATCAAAAGCCTTTTGTACATCCATATAAAAATCTTCTACTACTTCATCACTATGTGAACTGGTTGGGGCATAAACCTGAATTATCTACATTTGGTATCTATTAAGTTGTATAACTAATCTTGCCACTCTGTCTGATAGACCATCAATCTCCATAATGTTGTTCTTCCACTTTTTATTTATAATGAATCCACATGTCACTTTTTAAATCAATTGTCTCTTCACCTTTTCTTCTAACTTCACAAAGTCCAATAATGTCCTATTTAATATAAGACAGTTCTTTTTCTAATTCTTGCAATCTTTCTTCACTTGAAAGTGATCTGCAGTTGTAAGTATCTAAATAATAAGTCATTATCATATGGCAGTCTGGGTCTGCAATCAGGGGATTCTTAGCACCCCCTGTCTTTGGCCACCAACTGATGCCTTGGTTGGTGACTTTACAGCCTTTTTGAAATAAGGTCCATGATTTATTTTTGTCTGGCATAATTGTATATATCTATTTGAAAAATATTTATCATTTACACAAACACCATTCTGCCTTATCAGGCAACTGAGAAGAAAGACCAAACTCAAAGGTAAAAAGCCAATAAACTCACCATGCTGGCTAATGCATGTTAGTCAGCAACCCATCCATGTTTGTATTCTATATGAATAATCACATAGTAATAACATCTGCAATGACAAGAATGTATAGAGTGGACATTAGGAATTTGTGCTGCTTGGTTACTTTAAGGCCTCCAAGAAGAATCAAAGGGCCAGTTTTCAGTTAGTAGCAAACTCCTTTCTGTAGCCTGTCTTAACAGTTAATAAATATTATTTTCAGGATTCAAACTCAGACATTCACATGACCCACTACTCTCAGTGCCATCTCATATTGCTAACCCACCTGATCACACACATGTTGAAAAGATAAATAATCACCAATATCGTATTTCATGCTAAGTTGATCTAGATTACTATCTCCACACATATATACAATCAGTGCTCAGCCTTATATTAAGATAGCCTATCTTCATACTTTAATGGACAGGCTTCAAACTATTCCAACCCACAATTTTTCAGCCTTCCATTTCATTGAAAATCTGTTTTGAACGTTCCATCATCAGATTTTCAATGAAATGGAAGGCTGAAGAATTGTGGGTTAGAGTAATTTGAAGCCTGTCCATTAAAGTATGAAGATTGGCTATCTTAATATAAAGCTGATCACTGATTGTATATATGTATGGAGATAGTAATCTAGACCAACTGATGATTGCTGGTTTAGCATGAAATACGTATATTGGTGATTATACATCTTTTCAACAAGTGTGTGATCAGGTGGGTCAGCAATATGAGATGGCACTGAGAGTAGTGGGTGGTGTGAAAGTCTGAGTTCGAATCCCATATATATTACATATATAAATACAGAGTTAAGCCTGTACAATGTATTAAATATTATTTTATAAATAATTGTATTGCCCTAATTACTATCTAACTACGGGTGTGGAAATTGCTTATTTATTACTTATTGTCTACGGTATAACTTTCTATTATATATATATATTACTTAATACAGAAAAACTAAATAACTTGGCAGTTAAAATATTTAAACTATAATTAAGATAATTATAGAAAAAAAAAAGCAAAAGGATAGTAGAAATAATTTCTAAATAGAGTATTGTAATTAAATAAATTAAAAATAGGCAATCAGCCCATTTAAGTTCTGAAAATGAAAGACTCTAACTAAAAATAGAAAATATCTCAAACAACAATAGGCCTATCCAGTTCAATAATTATATAGCATGAATTGTTTGTGCATCCTGTTGCACATAGTATTCTTCTTCCTTAAATAATATGGTGCAGAAGGTATAGATCAGAAATAATAAAATGAATGGAGAATTTGTATTTATTTATAAAGATTGAATAAGTTTAATAGCAAATATTTTTATCTTAATAAGCAATAAAAAAATCGGTGAAGAAAACAATCTCGTCGAACTAATGCACAAACTTATTTTTTTCTGTTATATATATATGATTGCATTTATAATATATATTAAAAATTATTATCTATATTTAATCACTGAACAATAGCCACAAATTTATCTAAACCATGAATCTTTGGTTTATTGTCAAAGTAACCTCCATAATGAAATATGGATCCGAAGCTTTTGTTCTGATCTGAAATGTTAGTAGAGATAGGAAACTTGGACACTTAAACTATAAGATTTGAAATACAGGCATTCTTATACCTGGAACTTAATTGTAAATATAGGGATTTGAACTCAGACTTTTAAACAACCTTCAACTATCCACACTATCTCATACTACTGATACACATGACCACGCTCATGTAGAAAAGATAAGTAATCAACAATATAGGTATTTTGTGATGAATCAGTACTCACCAGTTGGTCCAGATTATCATCTCCTAAGCATATATGTAATCAGTGCTCAGTTTATATTAAGATAGCAAATCTTTATACTTTAATGGACATGCTTCAATCTACTCTATCTCCAATTCTTCAGCCATCCATACCATTGAAGATCTGATGATAGAATGCCCAAATCCCATGCTGATACCAATATTGTTGTTATGTCCATGTTGTCCTCCAAGTCATTAAAGTATATTGCTATGTTAATAAAAACCGAGCACTGATTATTTATATGCATGAAAGATGATAATATGGACCAACTGATGAATGCTGATTCAGCACAAAATACATATATTGGTGATTATTTATCTTTTCTACATGTGTGTGGTCATGTGTATCAGTAGTATGAAATAGTGCAGATAGTTGAAGGTTGCTTGAAAGTCTGAGTTCAAATCTCCTATAGTTACACTTGAACTATAATAGTAGTTCATTTCTAGAAATTTAAGTAAATTCCATCAAACAAGCAAATGTAACCTGTTTTGAATGTAAATTAATAAATAGTCATTTTTAATTTTCAAACCCCACTGTTATCAATTATTACTTAAATAAGAAAGCTGATTCTATTAAAAGCTTTTTATTTTTATAACTACAATCACATGATAATAGCCATAAGCTTCTCTAAACTACGAATCTTCAGTCTATTGTCAATGCAAAATATTTCAGACCAGAATAAAAGATGAGGATTCACCTTTCACTATAAAGATCGCCTTGACGACATATTGAAGATTCATGGTTTAGATAGGATTGTGGCTGTTGATGTGTGCAGTAAAATTTGGAAATTAAAAAATGACTATTTATTAGACTATATTGAAAACAGGTTATATTTTCCTGTTTAATAGAGTTCATTTAAACTTCTATAAATATAAAAATCTTAATATATTATAATCCAGATCTCACTTTATTTGTTTAAATTAACTTCTTAAGATGAAAGGAGGGAATTGCCTTTCACTTACGGAGGTTAGATTTAAATTTTATGGCTTAGATAAGTTTGTGGTTATTTTCATGTGATTATATTTTTAAAACCAATTAGCTTTCAGAAAAATCAGGTTTATTATCTCTATTTAGTATTAGTTAAAGATGGGAAATGGGGCAAAAAATCTATTCTTGAATTATTCATGATGACACAAAACTATTAATCCAAAAATGATAAAAATCAAAAATGCTGGATTTATGACATTGTAACTGTATGAGTTTATGATAATTAAAGATATATGAAAATAAATAGTCAAAATAAAAGTCATAGATCATTTCATTTGGGTTATACTGTGTATTATTTTGTCTTAATTTCCAACGTTTTAATGAAATAATATTCATCCTTGTCAAGATTAAGATGGTAATGAAGGACTTTTATATCTTAAGTCATATTGAAATTAAGAAAGAAGTAAAAACCAATCATAATACTAAAATACCTAATTTGGATAACTATGATTTAAGAATTATTAGAGAGTCTATTAAAATATTGAAAAGATTGGATGGTTTAAGCAAATCTGTTGGAGCATAAGGGATAGACCAGCCTTATGGAAGCTACTTATTTATCACTTTCTTCAAAATCAACTTGGAATCAATTAATTATAAAACTAAAGTAAGTAAGAAATTTTTTTGTTAATCTATCTTTTCTGAATAGTCAATGATCAAATATATATAAGAATATTATTCTTTACTTTACACTCAATTTCATTATTACTTAAGCCATCGTTGTTCTGCATAAAGACCTTAAGTTTAACAAAAATGAATGTTATTTCATCAAAACATTAGAAATTATAACAAAACCATGCATAATATAATCCAAATACTTTATGATTCATCATTATTTTCAATTATTACCAATTTATTCCATGATAAAGATCTCTCTGGATGTAATGTAGTATCTCAAATCTGTAGCTTCTTTCTCATAACACCTTAGAAAATTTCAATATTTTATTCATTCATGTGACATATGGTCTAGTTCTGACACTTTTATAATCTCTTGGGATTCAATTAAAAACTTTAACTATCCACCTACTATAATCTCTTCTTGCAATATAACCAATCCAGTTCCATTTCAGTCTCTTCATTTTAATGATGTCAGTGATTCTTGATTATTCTTTCACCAGTGTATTTCATTTTTGATTTCTTATTTTTAACATATATATTTCCATACTTCATAGAATATTCTGAAGTCTTAGTATTTCTCTTCTGGTAAATGTCCATATCTCAGATTCCATAAATAAAAATTGGTAAAATACATATATTTAAAATAATTTTTTTCAAGCACATAGCTGTATTTCCTTTTAATATTATTTGTACAAAATGCATTTCTTCTTAGTTTAATTTTATAATTAATTTTATTCTTTATGTTTTCATTGGTTCTTATAATTTGATTGAGATACTTATAATTATTAACTTTTTCTAATTCATGTTTATCTTTTTTATTTTTTTCTTCTGAGGAACATGGAGTATTGCTTGTCTTTTTAACACTTATTTTTAAACCTACTTTCTTTTATCTGATAACCCTTACAACATTTCATAAAGCTCTGAATCATTATTTGCAAAACAACAGCAGAATCATCTACAAAATTTATTTACTTTTACCCTCTTAGTATTTCATTTCAATCCACAAAACTGATGTAAAAAGTTTTGAAGATTTAGAATCATCTTATCATTCACTTTATTTATTGTTAATTGTTTTTGTATGATCATGTGATCTGATTATTGTTATTGCATTTTAATGAATATTCTTCAAAATATGACAATATTTTTGATCTATATCTTGATGATACATTCTTTTAATCACTAATGAAATGCTAATAAAATCATATTTCTAATATCTTCATTGTCACCTTTTTAAATATTAATATTACTGCAGCATAATTCCAATCATCTGTAAATCTTTATTATTTAGATGTTTGGTATATAACTTTGTCAACAATTTTTCTATATCTTCACCTGAGTGCTTTAAGATATTAGTTATAAATTTAATCATTGCTATCACATTTTGATAGATATTCTTCAGAATATGAGAATATCCTGGGTTTATATTTTGATGATTCGATGCTTTAATAGCTATACAAATGCTTATAAAATCAAAACATTCCCCTAACCTACAAATTCTAACTATAATGACAACTATTGTCATTGGTCCTTTCTATAATTTCTCTCAATACTTGGATATGATCTATTGTATCAAGTACCATTTTAGAATCCAGCTTATTCTTTTGGTTGATTAAAAATTAAACTTTGCAGAAGACAAGTTGTAATTATCTTTATAAAGGTTTTGTATTAAAGATTGATAGATTTGTAATTTTAAACATCTTCTTTATCATCTTTCTTAAATATTAATATTACTACTGCATATTTCCAATTGTTTGGTTCATCTTTATCATTTAGATGCTTGATATATTACTTTGCCAATAATTTTTCTATTTTTTCACCTGATTATTTTAAGAAATCAATTATAATTCCATCATTTCTTAAACCTTATTCCTTCTTCATAGATTTAACTGCATGTCTCATTTCTTCATTTAAAATACTAGGCAATTCAAAAGATATAATAACTGTATGAGATAATTAATTTTCTTGTATTTATTTCTATATAATTCTTTATAAAACGCTTGCACACATTTTATAATGTCACCTTTTTTTTTTAGTAATAATTTCATTTTTTCTTGATGCAGAAATAATTTTTCTTTCAATACTAAGATATTGTTTCTTACTTTCGAGATTTTCTTGTCAATTCGCAATTATACTTTGTTTTTTTTTTTTTTGGTATTAACTCTAGATATTCAATTTTAATGAATCATTTTTAATTTTTTTTTATATACCATTCTTTTTTCACACATTGCTTTATCCGACTAGAAAAAATATTGATAAATATGTACTTTTTTATATTAGCTATCTTTGTTACAGTTCTTAATAATTCATCAGTTATCTTGGTATTGATTTTATTCAAGATTAAAATCATCTCCAAAATTTGTTAATATATTAAAATGATTTGCAAGTTCTAATTATCATTGCAGTATTCATGAAGATTAGGGATATCAACTATTAATATTTTATTTAATAGTTTATATTTATCTTGTTTTATTTCAAGACATAATTTATATCTCATTAATTAATGAACACTTTCTGCACTGAATTTATTAATAACATCACAGTTCTGAAATACATAGTTTCTGATAAGATTGAGCTAATTTAAATATATAAATATTTCTATGTAGATATACTTTCAATATATTTATTAATATTTTACTTGATGTTGAATCTATGTTAATTTTTGTAGATATATGAATGTATTTTTTCCACTGATTAATACTTGTAAAAATGTTAATAAAGTATATCAAGGAGTTTATGATAGTGAAATTAAAACTATTACTTTTATTATTGTGATGATTGATAATTTAACACAACCAATATTGTTCTCTCAATATAGATTTTAGAATTTATAAAAATAATCAAAAAAATATAAACTTTGAAGAAGACTGTTGTATGGTCAAAGCTGTTAGCATAAATAAAGAAACTGAATGAAAATAGCTGCCTAAGTTTTGTAATTTATTATTTAGATTGAATATAGATTTTAATAGTAAGACTTTAAAAAAAATAAACTCATAGATAAAATCAGGATAAATAAAAATGTTTTTTTCATTATTTTTATTCAAAAGCATGCTTCTTAAATGAATGAATAATATTAGAACTTGTTATGTTCATTAATTATGAGTGTCAAGCAATAATAATATAAAATAATCTTTTCTACAAACTCTCCATTCATCAAGAAAATATCATACAGTTATTTTATTTCGGACAATGTCGTAATTCATCAATAAAATAAGACACTAATATTACATCAAGAATTAATTTAACAATTTATCTGGCCACATTTTAATTAACACAGTTATATTTTCATGATTATACAGACTATACGTTCCAAGGGAAATCTACATGAGGAGCAGATAACTCTTACTGAACACTTCTACAATAATTCATCTACTTCTAAATACACTGTTGGTGGGGAACCTCTTTCCTCATCACCAAGAATATCAGAAAAATGTCACATAACTTCCTAAACATCATTTAATCATACTTCAACAATAATTCATCTGCTTCTAAATGCACTATTGGTGGGGAATCTTTTTCCTCATCACCAGGGCTCTAAGAAAACATCATTTAACTTCAAAAAAATATCATTTAATCATATGCATATGATATAAACTAGGCTCTACTCATGGAAAAACATATACTAAATAAGCAAAATCTTTTATCCCTACAAACATTATAATGCAATCAGATTTCTTTCCATTCTCAAAGCTCTTCTAAATATCGAACATTATAAATACATGCTGGCAGATAAATACATATAGATAACATACCAATCCATTCAACTCAGTAGAATATGACAGCATCTGAAATTTATACATAAAAATATTCACAAACTGAACTTTATCAAGCAAATGTCATGTGCAAAACAGACATACACCCATGAATAAAAGTATATATTAAATTAACTCTAAATTACACACTATGCAGCAACATGTTAATTAAATATTGCATCAAGGTATAACTTTTAATTCAGAATAAACTTTAGGTTACCTTTTGAAATTTAATGGTTATAATTATTATGAATGAACTTTCTTTCATATCTAGTAAACTATTTCTGTTATACGTTCGTTGATTAAAAAAAAAAATTCTCACTTTGAGATAATAAAGTATACAAAATAAATATAAACCTCTCTAATAATATATAAAAAAAATATTTCTTTCTTTTACCTTCATAAAAGAACAATAAGACTTATTAGTACACAATCAATTGTTACCAGCGTATTCCTCATTTGGATATGCTTCGAGATGGTCTAGAAGGTCAAAATAACCCAAATTATCAATAAAACATAATAATAAGTAATCCTATTTTCAATAATATACATTAATAATGACAAGCAATAAAAAAAATAACAAAACAAAAGTTATTTGTTTTGTAACTTGAAATGAAAGTTCACTTGCAAAGCTCTGCTCTGGGTATATGAAACAATATGGGACACATTCCAAATTGAATTTAAATGAAATAACTTCTGCAGGATAACTTAAAAAAATATAAACGTAACTTAAATCTGACCCAGCACCTCTAGTGTTCATAGCATATCTATTTGAGGTACCAAATCACACACACAAGCAATTGATTTCTCCTTTATTATACTGACAATATAAGACATTCTCCATTGTAGTGTTAAATTAAATACGTAATTATTTTAGTAGTTTTCTTGAGTAGCATTTAACACTTTATAGTCTATTATATGCATGGTTTATTCTCAAATATTGTCAATTAAGATACCATGGTTCCTTAGTAATTCCACAATTAATAATACTTTGTTTTATATTCCATCTTTATCGAAGAGAACAAAAATTACCCACATTTCTATTCTTCCATTTGATCTCAGCAAATACTTAATTTGAAGGAACTCACATTTTATTTCCTTCATTTAAAACACATATTATTTCCAGAAATACCAGATAAATAAATAGTGTTATCTCTTTATGGTGAATTTGAACATGGCATGATTTATCAACATATGCGTATTCTTAATTCTATGTTTCATCCTCACAAAAACACAACACAGAAAATAGTGAAGAATTAAAATACATTCTGTGAAATAGTTCTGCATGCGTTTCCCAGATATATTAAAATACACACGTTGGTTAGTGATACAACAATAATATTCATGCAATTTATTCTTGTTTAAAATAACAATTAAATGAAATAGTGTGGACTGGATGTTATCAACATACATTTTAAAAGAGCAATAGTTATGAAGTGGTTAATTTAAAAACATTTAAGTCGAGGAGAGCAAAGTAAACTGTGTACCTTTTGAAAATTTAGAATTCCATTCTAGTTAACCAATTCCCATAATACATTTCTTAAAATCCTTTGAATGTTTTACTCCAAAGTCTTTTTAAAATCAATTTGACTTCAGCAACTGGTTTTTAATTTTCCCAATAATGAGCCACTGTTTTCTGGCTACCATTACATTTCATAATATCCAAATTTTTTACTGGAGATCTTTGTTATATAGCTCTCTTTAGCAAAAAGGTCATTTTTTCTTCACAAGGTTACTCCCATGCTTCCTTTCTATCTAGGCTAATTACATATTAAAAAAAAAAATCTTTTCAGAAAAAAAAAACCATTTTGATTAAATCAAGACAAAAAAATAATAAAATAAATAGCTTTTATAAACTTGAAAGAAAAATGAATATTAATTAACTATTACACAAAAATGATTAATAATTTATCTAATTTGTGAAATAATTAATTGATTCAACTATCTATTGATTATTGGAAAGAAATATATATTTGTTAAATTATTTAAGCTAATTACTGTAATTTAAATGTTTTTATTATACATGTACTATTGCTTAATGTTTTTAGAAGATGAAAATGAAGTGAAAACGATGCAGAGTCATACATGCATGCACATACACTATACTATAAATATTAAAGTATCTTAACTAAATATAATTGAAATGGCTATTAATTGTTGACAAAAGGATAAGTATTAAAGAATAAGGATTTTGAAACCATTCAACCAATACTACACCTTTGCATTTTCCTGCCCAAATATACCAATTCCTATACTAACAACCCCTCTCTCTGGTGTTAAATACTTCACTAACCACAATAATAATAATGAATACTTATAAAGTGGTCAATCAACTGCATAAGCAATCCATATCTACACTTCAAACAATCTCCAGCAAAAAAAAAATTTAAAATTCTAGGCTATTTCATTAATTTTTTTTAATATAATGTAACTATTCAATGCAGATACAAAGTATGTCAATTCCTTGTGCCCATCCAGATGGTCACAATATATATATATATATATATATATATGTTGAAGCAGTCAATCCTAATTAATGATTGAGCTTCATGGTCCTTCATATTTTTCAAATTACTAACCCATGTTTGAACCTTATGTTCCACCCCACACCTATATTCATGTATATCTATTTATGTATATGTTTGAGAAGTGCACCTAAAAAGTTATAAAGTTTAGCATTTTAATATTTTTTTTACTATTATTTATTATTAATTCTTCTTATTAATATCAAAATATATTAGGTGCAGCTCAAATATATACATATATCAGGTGAAATTACTAACACAATATTAATTTTACAAATATATTTTTTTTAAGTTTATAAAATTAAAACTTTTCATTTAAATTCTTTATTTTAAAAACTGTATTTTTTTTCTTTTAAAAATTCAAGATGGAGTATGCAACTGTTAATTGTCCAAAAATAATTAAAAGGGTGGAAATTTTACATCATCTAATTTTGGGAAAGAATGTCTAATTAAAATACACTAAAAGTAAAAAGGGATATCAAATTAAGAGTTTCTACTTTTGCAATTAACATTTTGTCAAATCTATTTCTAATCTATTGTTAATTTGCCATGCTAAAGCCAAACTGTCAAAATGGACTCTTTAATATAGCAAGGTAATTAATCTAAAAACTGCCTATGAAATTTACATCTAATTCATTCTAAAACTAATCTCAACCTCAACTATTCGGATTTCTTATTTAAATTGTTAAATTAAATGCTTTTTTTAACTGTTAATGTAAATTTGCTCTCATACTAATAATTTTTCTTTTATATGTAAAATCTGTCATATGCTTTTAGTTTTTTTAATTTTTGGAGCGGTTCCTTTTTTAATTTTAAACTATGTTTTATTTTATTATTTTAAGTTGCTAATCTAAACAATCTTGTGAGCCTAACATATAAAGTTATTTTTCCCTATCTACTCAGATCTTCCTGGGTCAAGGTTAGTAAAACTCTCTCCCTTTTGAGTTAGATTTACATACATTCTTAATTAATATGTTTGCCAGATTGTTTCTCAGGTTTACCTAGTTTCATGATTTTCTTAATGTCTTTAAAAAATATTATTGATGTATGACTTTTAATCACCGAAAAATTAATGTTATTAAATAAATATTTTCTATGTTGCTTATTTTATTCTAAAAAGGTGATTTATTATTGTTATTGCTTTTTATATTATCAGTATTACAATGCTATACTCTTAATATTTCAAAGACTTGATTATTCTCAAGTTATAAAATTCGCAAGGGTATGATTTCAGCATGTTTAATAGTAAGGAAGGAAAGGGGGGTAATTTCTAAAATCTATTTTGTATGAATTAAATCTTTCCCATATATATTACATAGCATAGTAATTGCCTAAATTATAGCATTCGAATGAGGTTCATGTGTCTTAAATAGTAACTTCCATTTCATGTCATTAAAGACATAGTATTATGCTGCATTGCTGAAATATGGCTTAGTTTATTAAATATTACATGCTTCTAGCCTGTAGGGTTATGATGAGTTCAGACTCATAGATGTTCTTCATACCCTGTCCCATGGACAGTTGACCTTCCCAGGACCATTTTCATATAAAAGGCCTCTCGTGTCAGTTGCACCAGAGAACTCTGGAAACCATGCCAAGGCTAATTAAACTTTTCTAAGCAGTGCCCTAGAAAAGGGACTCTAGCCACTTCATTTTCTTCATTTAGGAACACGATCTCATGTCGGATTCTTCTGCCTTCATATCAGCACGCTACTTTTCATTATTATTAATTTATTTATTTAATAACCTCATTTCAATGCTGTAACAATAAAATTGCACTTTGCTTATATATATATATTTCCAATAATAGTGATTAGTTTAATTAATAATGTTGTTTTCTTCTTATTTTAAAAATTCCACCATTGTAATCTAATTCTGTTTACATAAGAGTATACATATGTTAGAAAAGTGAAACGTTCTTTTCTTTTTAAATCCGAATTTAAGGAATGGTTAAAAATATGTTGTTTACCAAGTAAATAAACTTGATTTAAATGTATGTTGCTTTATTAAATATACACAAATATTATCATTAATGAGTAAACCATTTTTAAAATATATTTTATTGATTTTTACCACAGAAATGGTGTGAAATTAGAACCACCTTAAAACACTAATTCAAATATGTTGTACTTTCATTTTTGTAATCAAATGATTGGCATCTTAATTTAACCCACCAAAGATACCTATTTATGTATAATATGTCAATAATTCATAAGAGCATATGAATCATAATAGCATGATCAATTGTATGACACTCTCTACCTCTGGGTATATCATCTTGTCATGCACATTCAAATAAATATATAATTAATTTACTGTTTCATTAAATGTTTTATTAAATATTATATTATTCAAGCCACTTATGTAGTTCAAATTCTCTTCTCTCCACTTTCATACATTCCAACATATATATGCGTTCTTTTGTTAAACATGTCTCATTGTCTCTTTTGCTTTTCTATTGGGCTGGACTTAAGAATAAATTCTCATGTGCCATCACTACTATGTTATTCATTAGGTGTTCGATCAGGGGCTTGTGGAATGGGTTCGAATCTAGGTCGATCCCTGATCTAAATCTCAGGCTTGACTGGGTTTGAAGTATGTTTCATTGAGTTTCAGCTCATGTTAGATGGATCAACATGTTTTGACTGGTACAATATATAAATTATTATTTTTGGGTTAAACCGTGTGTTATTTTCCATTACATACTGATATTTTGATGCACTAGCATCCGCCATTGTCAAGGTTAACTTTTGAAAGAAAAATCATTAGATCTCAAACAATAATGTGACTGAGTGTAAGCTGAAAAATGAGATTCAACTTGAAGTAGTCCAGCATTCAAAATATGAGGCTTATCAAAATGTTTATTTTCCTCAGTTTTTTCATCTATTAATTTTAAGTTAATATTAGAAAGACAGAGATAAAATGAGAGGTTTCAACATAGCTGGAATATGTTGAAACCTCTCATTTTATCTCTGTCTTCTAATATTAACTTAAAAAGTGAAAAAACTGAGGGAAATAAACATTTTGATAAGCTTCATATTTTGAATGCTGAACTACTTCAAGTTGAATCTCATTTCTCATTTCACACTAAGTCACATTACTGTTTGAGATCTAATGATTTTTCTTTCGAAAGTTAACCCTGACAATGGTGGATGCTAGGTCATCAAAATCTTGGTATGTAATGGAAAATAACACACGGTTTAACCCAAAAAATAATAATTTATCTATATCATACAACCATGAAAACATTAAATATAATATATTATAATGATCGAAATGAAAGTGAATATCAAATCTAACGGTATCTGCTCTACAAGACGCCATCTAGGCATTTAAACCTAGAAAAATTTATAGAGAAGGCAGATATGTGCTGTTAAGATTCCACTTTATTTAAATATTCCAATCGTTAGCCCAAGTCACTAGCTCAGCGGAGACGCAGAGATAAAAATCTATATCTTAATTTATATCTTAAATATCAATAAATAAAAGCCACTGCCAGAAATTAACACATAAATATATTTATTTACGCACATATAAAATAACATTTAATTTCGAGGAATAAGTTTAACCTTTAGATTTTTATATTAACTTGTAAATTTACATTTAAAAAGATTTCAATAAGTTTAATTTTTATTTAGTGAGTCGAGTATGAATAGACTATATAGGTCTGCATTTGAAAAGAAAATATTCTTTCCCTTATTTAACCTTAGGCCAAAAGTTCGTAGCCAAAACGGTGCCAATCCATCTGATACATTTATGTATTCAATGTAGCATGAAAATACGACAACACAAAATACTGTACTGTCAAAAATGTACATCTGAACAGTAAGTAGAATTAGAGAAGACATTGACTCTCCACCAACAGGAATGTTACATCTGTTGGCAAGTAGAACAATAAACAAAAAACTCCATAGGAATGGACTGCGGTCTTCTGCCGACTTACAAACCCATCCATAGGCAAACAGAAGGTGTGTGGCGTATATATGCAATCCTGCCCGAAGTGGATCTCATACTACATCTACTAATTACACAAATATATCCAATCCATTGAGCCAATTCAACTATGAAATGAATAACCTAAGATTACCCTCCCTTAATATAACTTTACAAAACTATATAGCCATTCACGCCCGACTTAAATTTAACATTTAGATACGTTCGCACAAATGAATTTTATAAAATTTGTTTTAAAATGTTGAGTATAGATCAGCTGCACAGATTCCATGGTAAAAAACATTCCAAATTAAACACAACCGATCAAAATACAAAGTCATCAATAAACGTCACTTGCATAGGGAATATACAAATCCCATTAGCATTCATCGTAAGATGCTGCAGTGATATCGTCGACCCATATATTCTAATCGAATGTGAAAACCACAACATAATCAACCGCTAAAGAATCTATGCAACGTCTATACCCAACCTAAATTTCATCATTTAAAATTTAAACAATAAACACTTTATACAATAAAAAAAAATGGAAATGATTTTTGTCAATCGGAAAACATATAAAATTAAACATTATTAATTTGATTTTAAACTTAAAAAAGTCAGATGGAAGTTCATAAACTTGAACGAAAGTTCTTAATTATTTTTAAATTTAGAGTTCATGTCAATGTAGCTTACAGTAGAAGAGTCCAGGTTCCTGTTTTTAATTCCCGCGACGCCTCCATTGGAAGATAATGTTCTGGAGATGGCAATAGCTGGTTCAAGGTATCACAGTCTTTTCCTTTTTCTTTTTTAAATAGAGAGTGTAGTATGTGCGTCCTACCACAACTCTCAAACACACAATGCTGGAACTGTCCGAAAAAACTGTATTTCCCTTTTTATATTATCCACATGGATTCAATCAACAAAACGTCACTAATCCATCACTTTCATTAGGGTCCGAGCCAAGGCTTAGTGCTTCCATTGGTCAAACTAATTTTTCTTTATTTTCTTATCTATCTTTCATCAGATCATTTTAATTATAATAGAGCCCAAGGGCCAGTTTGGTTTTCGATAATTCATAAACAATCATTTCCATTTACAGATTACATTAATTAATACCTGTTTTTATTTTTAAATCTTGTACTTTTTTTTTTTTTTATAAAAAAGTACGTTCAAATACTTATTTATTTGTTTTTTTTTTAAAAAAAAAATATTTTTAAAGTTTGGCATCTGTGCGAATGTATATACGTTTAACAAACATTTTAATTTTAGCGTTTAGTTTTTTACTTTTGTTTGCAAACTTTTAAGTTTTTATTTTAAATTAATGTAACGACATATTTATATATCGTTACAATATATTGTAGGAATAGAGTTCAATTCCTACACACACACATATATATATATATATTATTAAATAAAAAAATTTTTTTTGTTTCTTTGTGTGTGTATTACAAATATTTATGGGTAAGATTTATTAGTAAGTAGTAATGAAAAAAAATGAATACAGATGAATATTATAAGAGATAGTTGTTTTAGACTCTTGTATTAAATAATATAGCAATTCCATTATATAGTTTATTTTTTTAAATAAAACAGTCTAGACTAGATTGTTGAGTTGTCAAATCTAAAGATCAGTAAATAGACAGCCCACAAAACACACGTGGGGTCTGAGGTGAGGATGTCAGTGTGTTAAATCAATGATACAGACATTTGCTATGTTTGCTTACATACACATTCAGATTTTCTTATTGTATAAATTATGGCTTGTAGAAAAATTATCAAAAAAAGCAGTCTTTGACACTGAAGGGAGAGATTAATTTTTTTTATTACTTGATGTCAATAAGTGTTATCGGTTTCCAGTTCTGTTATTTTTCTAAGATGACAATGGTTTGTTTGAAACAATCTTTGGATGATTAATGAAGTAACTGTGACATATCCATAGCTGCCAATAAATTATGAAAATTAAGATATAAAAATGGCTGGGTGAGAAAGACATTATCTCAGTATTATTTTTTTCTTCCTTGTATCAGTGAAAGTGGAGGAGAAAATAATTTAATTTTCAAGGAACAAAATGTTGAAGTATTACTTTATATACTATAACCATGGATGTACTACTATATGAATACTATTGCATTTCAGTTATTCAAGAGGAAACTATATTGTACCAGACCCTCAATCTATCCTTGATCACAGAGGGTACCACCAGATCGCTACATATCTGGAAAATTTATTTACTGTGATCATGGATGAGGATGATAGTTTGCGCTGACTAGACCCAAGGAAAAAGCAAGAGCTCGAGAATATTGTTCAGACAATTGAGAAATAAAAGCACTAAGACAAACATCAGCCAAATTGAGTTTAAACAATTTTAAAGTTTTATTTACAAAGTAAATATTGGTACACAATAATTATGATTATCTCAGGCATGTACTAGGAAGAATAAAATGTTAATGCTCTGACAGACAGACTAATTTTCTAAAAGTGAATTAGAAAAGGATGGAAAGATTTTCCTTTAGCTGACAATCCACCCAAAACAAATCTGGTTTCTTGTGAGACAAAGATTTCTCTGTTGCTTAATGGATTACTGAATATCTGTATAATGATGGCTGGAACATCATACTCAGCCAGCAGATTCAGAAAGATGTCTATGTGCACTGAATCAAAAGCTGCAGCGATATCTAGCTGGACAGCAATGGGTTTAGACTTCTTTTATATTCTGATATAATCAATGAGAGCCATAATGTTAGCCATAGCATGTGAGGTGGAGGAGCCTTTTTTCCCATATTGATTAGGAAAAATGTGTTTAAGGACTATAGGTTGAATTTGATCATTGATGACTGACTTCATTATCTTGATCAACAATGGGGTCATGGAGATTGGTTGAATACTGGTTAGATCTGTGAGTGGTTTTTGTTTTTTCAAAAAAGGCACTAGTGCTACTGGATACAGATCAGCTATATTTCTGTGCCCAGTAGCTAAGTGTTCAATCATTTTTCCCATGATGGGAATCGTAAACTGGCTTAGATGATTTAAAAGGAACTTAGGGATGCCATGTAGTCCTGGATGAATGCTATCTGGGAGAGACATAAGTTTCTTTTTAAGTAGAGCTTCAGTGATGCCATGCTTGCCTGGATTCCCAGCTTCTAGCCAGTCTGGTTTAGAAAGAGGACTATCTGCTTGCATAAGTTGTTGATGGTGCTGACTGATGAATAACATAATAGGATAACCTATGAGTGTGTTGCTGTTACTGGTAATTGATGATGGGGTAACTTGTTGTCTGTCCCTAGAGACCATCTGAAGTACCCTCTTGTCCAAAAATGTTGTTGAGACAAGAAGAATTTAGACCTCCTGATGGATATATATTCTGCGAGTGATTTTTGTTTAATACGGTAAAGGTTTTTAAGTGATAAGATGATTTCTGTATTGGAAGAATTCTGTTGCAGCATTTGTAGTTGATTTTCAATGTCTGTGAGGTCTCTGAGTAGGCTATTTGGGCCTTTAATTTTCCTGGTGTGATGGTTTAGAATGGATTGGAGAATACTGATATATGTGAACCAGGCTTCTTCAGCTGGAAGGGAAGGGATGTTGATCTTTCGGAAATAAATGTAGGCCTCAGAAACTATGGCTTCTATCATGCTGGACTTTGTGACCATACACATAGTTCTTCCAGGCCCTGCACTGGATGGCAAGCTTACCCCAGGCTTCAAACCTTTTAAATATCTCCCTCAAGGTTTCCCCCTCAGTGCTCTATGCTTCACAGCATACATAAATCATCTACTGATGGATATTGAAAAAAATCTCCTGGGCATATTCATTCCATCCATCAATAAACATCTCTACTCATTTGCCTACATAGATGACATCATGATTGTTCTACCTACCATAAAATACCTTCCCCAACTACAATCCATTTTAAATCGATATTCTGCAAAATATCATTTACAAAACCACAACAAATCAGATATCTGGCAGATAAAGTCAGGAAAACAAATACCATCTACCTATACTGCCAAGCCACAAAAATTCTTGGGGTTTCCCATCTTCAAATCATCAATGGCAATGGCCAGAGAAATACAGGATGGTATCCTCCAAACAACAGAGCACATCACCACATCTCTCTCACTAGAGTCTATCTCTCACTATATGGAAAGGTAGGCCTCCTGAATATGACAATATTACCAAAAATTACATATTACCTGCCCTTCATCAAATTAACCAAACAGTTTCAGAACAAAATTAATCGCTATGCACCAAACTCTTCTGGAGAGGGAAGATTGTGGCCATCAGCCTCTGACAAATCCAGCTGCCTTGGAGGTTCAATGGCTTGTCTTTCCACTCTATTCAAGCAGCCATCTTCCAAAAAACACACAATATGCTACATAATTTAATACATTCCTTTGGCTATAACAACATCACCGAAAAAATTTCCCCAACAGATCGACCCCCACCAGGGAAAATGCCGTGGATATCATCCCTTATCAATCTTCTAAGTTAATACAAATCAATCATGGACACCAATCTCAATGTTAAAATCACCTTGTGGGATGTGTACCACCTAATCAACCCATATCCACAACCTCCCAAAGTAGCCTAAACCTCACAAACCAAAAATTAATTACCCACTTTAAAAGATGGTGTCTGGAGCCCAAGTATGTGGACTTCATCATCAAAATTAACCTTAGCACACTTCCCACAAACTGGTTTTTATTTTACCGAAGAGGTAACTCCAACATTGATCCGACCTGCAGTTTAGGTTCTCACGAAGAGGAAACCATTGAGCACTTCATATATCACTGTCCAAACCTTAAAACAGTCAGAGATATAGTCTTCACCAACTCCAATATCAGACCGGACCTAATTCTCTCGCCCATAAAAGTGATCCACACCGGAATATTTGCTATTATTAGACTATCTATTTTCATTCTCTATTCAATCTAGGTAGTACACTGCAAGTTGATAATGGAACTGCCCTGCCTAGACCCAGATCTGTTGTTCTGTGAAACAATAAAGAAAATCAGGAAAAGAGATGAGTTTATCTCTCCCAAAAAATCCTTTGAGGACACTTGGAACTTATTCACCCTCCCAACTAATAACAACAGAACAACAAACATGCTAGCCTACTAACTCTCAGAACTTAGCATAACATCATTTAACTTTGTATATATCCTCTCCAATTTGTACACAAAGTAATTAATAAATATATTTTTGAAACAACAAATCTGGTTTCCTTGTTCAAAAACTCAAACAGAAAATGGAATGGAAAGCTTCTTGCATGAATCAATGAACCATCATGGACAAGTGTTCAATAGCTTATGGACTAATGACATCACAGGCCATAGTACTGATGCATGGACAAATCATGTTTAAGACTGCAAAGGTTGATACCATGCAAGAACAACAAAAAAAAATAAATGAATACACCAGAGTAAAAATTATAAAACAGAAGAAAACTTATGTCTCCAATTTAATGCAATATAAAATTAGAAAATACTCCGGCATAAATGATTTCAAATTAATAAAATATTAAATCGATGATTTAAAAAAAACAGACATTTAAAACTTGTGACTCACCAACCAAACGATTGGCCAAAACTACACTGAGTTCAATAATTAATGGTCTCAGTAGGAGACAGGTAAGTAATTATAAAACTAGTTATGTCTGCCTAAGCATTTCAAGAAAGTGTAATAATTAGAATTACAAAATAAATTTACAAACAATATTCCCAATACACACTCTGACAAATAAATTTATAGCAATTTGTAAAAGATAAAATAAATCTAGTAAACAAAATATTAAAGTTTGATCTAGATTTTTATAAATTAAATTATCAGAAAGTGCATATGAGGTAAAAAAATATGAAAACATTAAATGCCTTAGCAGAAAGAAATGTTCTATCACCTAGAATTTAAATGGGAATTAAGAGTATCTTCCTGCTAGTGATTCACCCAAACCAATTCCAATCATTTTATAGAGATTCAAGATATTAAAAAATTGTGCATGTGAAAAACTAATGAAACAGCACAGATGAGCTTTTCTTAGTCGAGAAAAGAAATGTTGGAACTAAGAATGTCATAATTCTGCAAAACACTCTTGGACAAGTATGTTCAAACTAGCCAAGGTTAGTCTCACCCACACAAAAAAGGGGAGATTATGGACTACATAATCTGAACCATGGAAAATAAAATCTCGACTGAGAAAAACAGAACAACACACAATGAAACACCAGCCAAGAGATTTGGCGGTTGGCAAAAAGTGCAAAGTCAGTAAATTTACATCAATTATTGAAGCATAAGACCAGGACAGTAAATCAATACAGGTGAATACATTAAAATTATGAAAACTGCTAAAGCATTTAGAAAGAGTTAGACATATAAATAGAGATATATTAAGCATATAAAATATAAACTTACTAGACACTCAGATAAATAAAATTGCAAGCAAACTTGGAATCTTAAAACTAAGATTCCAAGACACATTGTTAATACAATGAAAAGCAAATAAGTTAATAAATAGGAGACTAAATAATTATTAAGATTACAGATTTATTTTTAGTTTGAGTGGAGATTTAGCTAAAGAATATACCCTGGGAAGAATAAAAGAAAATATTTATCCTACGGTAAAGCAAAGTTCACGTAGTTTCCAAGAGTGCACAATTTTATTTAAGTTCATATTTTAGGTGTTCAATCCTTTTATGGTGGCAAGTGTAGAAGCATTGGGGATCTGGTTTATTCTAGACTTTTATAACATGACTGAAGGACAGCTGGCAGACTTTGGTACTATTCCATATTTGAAAGAGGCACATAAAATTCTGATTGATAAGAAGGAAAAAATGAATAAGAATATAGGTGTTTGATGGAAAAATAGTAAAACATTAAAAAGTTATTGAGTAATGTAAAAATGAGGATTGATAGGAATAGTAGAATAGGAATAGTTTATAAAATTACAAGTAAGGGATTTATCATGATATATATATATATATATATATATATAGGTCAGTTAATGAAAAGTAAGACAAAAAGAGAGAAGGAGGAGAGATACTAAGTCAGGGCTATTTTGTCATTTTTTTTAGAAAGAGGGCATGTTATGAAATGTGAAGAAAGTATTGAAATGATAAGATATTGTAAAAATGATAAAATGCCCTGTTTCTAAAAAAATGACAAAATAGCCCGACTTAATATCTCTCCTGAGACAATGTACATATAAAGGGAAATGTATGAATTTAGTGCCAGTCTCAATAAAATTGGAAGAAAAATGGTCATTGAATAAAAATTGGAAGTTATAAAAAAAATTTTAAGGTTGGGATTGGTCAATGGTGATAGTAATAGGATGTGGATATGTTAATCACATGACATATAGAACTAATATAACATCTTGACAAGGTTTAATTTGGAACAAAAGCCAATTAAATGAAATTAAAGCATATTATAATAAATATATATGGTTGTCTATTAATTTGATTATCTGTGTATGATTTAATTCCTGAGGAATGTATATAAAGAAAACAACATAGTAGTTGAAAAAGGAATGTCAATCAAGTGAAATATATGTAGATATAAATCATACCAATGTGTGCATGACTGTAATTATTGGATCATTATTTTTTCATTTTCAAAATAAAAATAAAACAAATTTCATTCTTAAAAAATGATACAATAAATTTTTTTTAAACTATATCGTTCTTATGACATTGTATCACAGCAATATAATTTGCAGTGATTTAGTAAATTAATAGCCATCACTGATTTCAGTAGATTTTTTGTTGATATCATCACATGGACTCAATACATTAACATTGTTTCAAAAAGTATTCAGTCTAAGTAAAAGCATTAGCAAAAAGTCCACTTAAAAGAATATCACCAAACTCTTTACTATTATTAAGTGGAAAATACTTTCTGTTTATGCACTTTGCTCATAAATAAAACTTTACTAAATACTTATATAATATTGATCTTCCTGTATTAGTTTCAGAATTGCCAGTAATTCTATCACTATTTTAGTCAGAATATTGCAAATGGTTGAGTCATTCTTGTTAAGACCAGCCAACTTCTGGTTTCAAGTTTTTCCCTTTACAACCAAGTCAGTAATTTTCACTTTATTTCATGAAGAAACATTTTATATATTTTTTAGACTTAACAAAATTGCTATTATCACTAACTTTTTTTCTCTTTTTCATGTGTCAAAGCATCGGTCAGGAAGCGAACCCAAGACAACTGCTTGTAAGGCGGCTGTGCTAACCATTCGGCCACCAATTGATTATTATCATTAACTTTGTACTTTGAAACCATTCAAAATCAATTTTTAATTTTATAATTTAAATAGATAAATAACACATAAAATATTTTTATTGAGGCCCCAAAATTGTAACTGAATAAACTTGCAAGACTGAGAGGACAGACACAGAGAGGGTATAATGAGAAATTATATTGGCAAGTAATATATGTGCATGAAATTTATAAACTTTTAATTAATTTGCAAGTTCTAGTTTATTTAATATTTTCTAATTTTTCAAACAATGGATAACTGTAGCAGTAAATTTTGAGATAGTATATACAGGGTTCAAACATAGTTTTATATATTGTTCAGTATAAAATTAATATACTTCCAACATGCATACAAATATCATTGTATAATGATTCATTTATGAAATATCAATATAAATATAATTTGTAAGCAGTATAAGAGATGTTTGAAATACAATTGATCATGCTGAAATATATCTTCCAAAAAAAACCCTATATATATAAAAAAAAAAAATCAACTGCTTTAATATTGACTTTGACACTGAGATACATCTTCCATGAAAGACTAACAAATTAAAAAAAAAATATATATTTTTTATATACAATAGTTATTAATTCTGTGACATATTCTGTGACAAATATTTTCTTGTCTTCTCTCACTCAATGCAGAGACGATTTTACCTATTGGCTCAAGTAAACATAAAAAATATATAATGAAAGATACTCATAAGATTGATAGTATTATCATGAATTATAGACTTTTAGCTTTTATTAAGATATATCAAAAGCAATTCCCAACTCTAGTGCCATCTATAGTAAGCTTGAGTAATCAATGATTACTAGATATCCAAGTACATTTAAATCCCTATTCTGAGACAAATTTATAGCTTTTTGCATTATCAGTGAGATTTGGGATTCAAAACTGGAAGTAATGTGACAGCTTTCTAATGATTATTCAAACTAAATGTTTGAACTGAAAGTCAAAATATCTTTAAGATTTGGAATCTAAGCCAACTGTAATATAGATCTGACCCCAGATCAGTAACTTTATATTCTCTGACGCCAAGTAATTTTATAATTTAGCATTTTCATTATTTATTCATTGTTGTTTGGAATATAATCATAGCAAGGAACTTCAACTTTTATTTTACACAATGTATAATACATCAAGCAGCTTCAAATTCTAGCGCCATCTGCTTTTAAATAGGAGAAACAAAGAAACAAGAATAGCTGAAATTTAATGTGTTGACAATAAAGAACATGATTAAATTTAGTAAAACTTTGTTAGCTAAGTTTTATATACTTGTTGTTATTTTTTTGGTCATATATACTTGTTGTTATTTTTTTGGTCATAGTTCTGTAATACTCCAAGTCTATTTATTTCTTTTATCTAATACTATCTTCCTAATGTATTCTGTTTCTTAAAATGTTTTATTTCATTTAATAACAAATGTTTTATCTTTTTATTATTATAACCATTTTCTTACTAAAAGCTTTAAAAATCTATGTTCTTTTATCTCTATGTTTTCTTCCATTCTCTACATAACTTATGTTCTTCTTTTATTACTTTACACTATAAAAATAAATGTTCTCTATTTTACATTCCATCTATCTCTACATAAACCATGTATTATTCAAATTTTTATTACAATTTTGTCTCATTGTTTTAGGATCCAAATCTTCTGTCTTTTACTAAATTTCAGTGTTATTTCTAGTGTTATCATATATATTATTTTATTAGTTTTTATATTTTTTATTCTTATACGACTTTAAGCTTTTTTTATATTCTTTTTCTAAACTCCATTTCTTTTCTCTAATCAACTTACTTATTAATATTATTTGTATTTTTAATAATTATGAAACAAATAATATATATCTAACACATTTCTTTTATAATTATATAAAAATAAATTTTCTATTTACTAATAACGTATTATATCTTGTTTATTGTTTTCTTGATTTAATCCATTTAAACATCATTTTTATTAATCTATTTTCTTTCATACATTAAATTTTTCAAATATTTTAAATTTGATTTTAATGTTTCTCTTTATAAAACACAGTATTTTTTTTGTCTTGACTGTCACTGAAATCACTACCAGTAACTTAATTGAATTACTCTTCACATCACAAACTTTAGAATTGGTTTTTATTAGAGATAGGGAGTCCAATTTCATATTAATTTTCTCCAGTGTGGATATTTCTTGAGTGATATTCCAGTGTCACTATCTATTTTCATGGCTACTGCTTTATTAAACATTTTGACTGTTAACATGAATTGGTCCATATTTCCGATGGCTGCATTCTTAATGAAACTACACATATGATTATTTGCATCTTCCACCAAGCTTTCTGGCCTGTATGGTGATGCCCACTTTTGGTTAGTTGCCATAGAAATGCAGGTTCGGCAGTTTTGGATCTTGCATTTACATTCCTGACTGTGTAGTATAACATTTCACAATGGAAACAAATTATTTTTTCACCAGGTTGTCTTTTTTATTTGAATTCATAGTTTTAAAATTGACATTTGAGGGATATCAGATCCAAAAAACTTTAAAAATTCCTTAAATTGTTTCTGTAATAACTTGGGAGCAACTCCTTATCTAATATCTTAGCTATAAGATAAATCACTGATTGATGACAGCAGCTGCTTCAGTTGATCATCAGTCAATCCATACAATAACTGGTCAAGAAGGGCTTCTCCATAAAGGCATGGTTTAGCCTTTTCCTGCAAAGCTATGCAATAATCTATTTCTCTCATTTTTTAGCTCTCAGCAGCTGCTAAAATGTGGTTGGGCAATATATTTGGATCATTAAGGATTAAAAAAACTTTTTTTTGTCACAATTTCCTCATATGCTGTTTTTCAGATGATTCTGGTTTGCACAATCTATTCATTACCTCTATCACTCATTGGCCAATGATGCAATTTTCACAGTACCATTGCTGGTGCCATTTGTTAGAAAAAATTTCTGGTCTTTGTACATATAAGACCAATTCGCCAGACTCTCTATGTCAAACTTGCCAATTCTGATTTGTAGCATTGCTGGCATGCTATTGATTGTTTAGATGATTGTTTGTAATTTCAATCCTATCTTAAACTGTATCAATCTGCTGTGCCCAGGCATGGCCAATCATATGAAGTTGTGCCTTTTAGTTTTGCTTGATGGGGATCATGAACTGGTGCAGCATCAATTATTTTTGAATAATAAGAGAGAAGATGTAGTCTAATAACATAATTTATTAACTCATATTTATATATACACCCGTAATAGTAGAGCTATAAAGATATACTAAATCATAAAAAAATGTTGGGCGATCTGTAAAAAGACAATCTAGTCCTGATTTCAACACTTCCAGAGGCAGGTGTCTTTGATCTTCATTTAACCAGGGTTTAAAGCTTCATATACCCATTTATTTTCTATTGATCTTCTGGAGTGCCCAGCATTCATACCATATATAGCTAATATTAACAAACAGGACTATCCATAGACAAGTTCATTCCTACAATTGAAATGATCATATATGGTGTAGTTCTACTTTAATGTTTACCTAATATCAAAATTATTCTAGCGAACTTTTACAATATTTACTATACGCTCGAATAATCTTATTTATTTTATTATACAATTGTAATCATAACTTTAAATACTTATTAATACAACAACATTTTACTTATTAATACAACAACATTTAATACTAGCAATAGATTATATCAAATACATATATAACTTGATTATTTATTAATACACACAGTAACAGTAATTAATATTATTTGAATACATACGTACTTTATTGTTTATTAACATAATTAATTCAATTACAAATATATAAATATTCATTCAAAGATATTCGTACTTTCTATATACGAATGTCTCTATGCTATAATGTAGAGGTACAACTGGGAGTATTAAGTAAATATAGAAGGCCGCTTCAATCCATGCAATAATAGTTGTTCGGCAACTAACGCTACACCAGGTCAACATACCAAGCATACGGCATAGCAAACATTGTATATAATCTGTAAATAGTATATATATATACGCCAACAGATTTAAACAGTCTTGTACATACATTGCATATTTGTATAATAAATATTATTAAACGTACTTAGACGCGTTTGTGTTTATTAAAACACCGCATTAAACAATACAGTAGCCTTATTTTTCATATTTTTTTAAAATTACATCTTTAAAAAATGTACAATTCTTCCTTCTTGCATTTAAAGTAAGTCGTAATAAATTATCCCACTGTATTCTGATGATGTGATGTGATGTATTATGGCTTCTCCTTAAACGAAGTCAAGAATATCTCAGCAATTATGCCCAGATAAACCTGTTAGCCACTTTCTTTTACATTCCCCACTCTAAATTTACCCATAATCTGCTCTATCCCATTTCCACAACATAATTTTTGTCAACTCTATAACCTTTATATCTAAATCCCCCTTATCTTTTCCCAAACCCAGCATAAAAAACAATAATTCACTTTCTGTATAATCACTCTTTTCATATTTATTTTTCCACAACTTCATTATATGTACCCTTTCTGTTTTCAAACATTTACATTCAATTAACAAATGCCTAATATTTTCAATTCCTTCCTTACATAATTTACAAAATAAATCACCCATATTTTTCCATTTACATGTATATTCTTTTGTAGCTAAAGATCCCGTTCGAGCCTTAAACAATAAACTACTTTCCTTACTATTATCATAAATTAACTCACACCTAATATTCTGTTTATTTCTATATATATTTAAACTCTTTTTACTCTCCATACTATTTCTCCATCTCTCTAACTCCCTAGTCTTTATTAATAAATTTATTCTTTTATCCCATTCCTTACTACTATAACACTCAATAATCCTCTTAACACAATCATCCCATCTTTTGTACAAATATACTGATATAAATTCTTTATCCAAATCTTTTGCATACCGCATTACCTTTCTCACCCATCTTGTTACCTGCCCTTTACTCATAACTCAATTAAATACTATTTTAGCTATTCTTTTATTATCCATAAACTGCAATCTACCAAACATTTTCATTTTACTTTTTGCATCTCTCATATGAAAACTTGACCATCCCATTTCTCCTTGAATTGCCTCCCTTGCTGTCCATACTTCTGCATCCAATGCATGTCTTCCTACTTCCCTTTGAGCTTTTTCTAAATAATCTAATATCTTTTTACTAACATATAATGCATCATTACCATATGTTAACCCTGCTACTGCAACTCCTTTCCATATAATTCTAGCTACATCATATTTATTATATGAAAATACTGTTAATTTCTTTATCAATCCCTTTCTTTTCTTTGCTTCATTTATCAATTTTTTCTCCCATTCATCCAAATAATTTTTCTGATTACTTAAAATAATTCCCAAATGACTATATCTATTCACCACACTTAACTTAATATCTCCCAATAAAAATTCTACATCTTCTCTTTCCTCAGTATTAACCATCATTATATTTGATTTTTCTTCACTAAATTTAATCCCCATCTCTTTACCCACCCTTGCACATGTCCTCAACATAACTTCCATATCTTCTCTTTTTTCTGCACACAAAAATATATCATCTGCAAAAAAAAGACCTGACAAAATATATACTCCCTTACTACCTATTAACAGTATCTCTATCCCTCTTCCTAATATTTCTATTGCTCTTTCCATTTCACTCAAATACAACACAAACAAAATAGGTGACATAGGGCATCCTTGCCTTAGTCCCACACCATTTTTAACTTTAATTGATTCTATATTCTCTAATTGATATATATATAATAATTATTTTCATATAATTTCTTAATAATATCTATTAAAGCTTCATCCATTCCCAAATTTGCTAAACTTATCCATAATCTATTTCTATTTACTCTATCATATGCCTTCTCTATATCTATAAAACTCATATATAACTGTTTATCTACATTCCTACTCATATCCATAAGTTGTGTAACTACAAATAAACTATCTCCTATACGCCTATCTAATCTAAAACCTCCTTGCATTTCACCCACTACATTATTCCCTTCCATCCATTTTACAACTTTACTAGCCACCATATACGAGAAAACTTTATATAAAACTGATGTTACCACTATCGGTCTATAATTATTCAACTTTCTATGATCCTTACCCTTTCCTTTAAAAAATAACCTTACTCTTGTATTACTCCAACTACTTGGGAAAACTCTATTCTGTGCCATTTTATTAAAACAGGATAATAACTTTACTTTTGCCCTATATCCTAAATTCATTACCATCTCTGCTGCCCATCCATCTAAACCTCTTGCCTTCCCACTTTTCAATTTTTTCTCTACCTCATTTAGTTCATTTTCTGAAAAACTAATATTCCCATTACTATATTCTTTCATATTTTCTAATATTCTATCATTCACATCTAACATCTTTTCTATATTCATTACATAACTATTTAAGATTCTCTCTAAATCTTCTCTAGAACTACACTCAGTTCCCTCATCATCTAGTAATACTAACTCTCTCTCCCCTACATTTCTCCTTTTAATATAATTCCAAAATTTTTTACTTCCATCTCTTCCACTTTTATTAATATCCTCCAACAATTTACTATTCAATTTCATTCTCTCTCTATAAATATCTATTTTAGCCAACTTCTTCTTTTCTAAGTACTTTTCCCATTTAGCATTAATATCTTTTTCACTTTCCTTATTCTTAATAGCACACTTATATTCTCTACATGCTTCTTTCCTTTCTTTTACACTTTTACTAATTTTAATTTTTTTATTACTTTTATTCTTTTCAATATTCTCACCTAAAACCCTATTTGCAACTTTTTCTACTTCCTTACACCAATCCTTATACTCATCCCCAACCCACTCTTCCATTATTTCTTCAACTTGTATTTTATACTCTTCCAACTTATTCTTATCATTTACTCTCCATCCACATCTTTCACTATTATGTCTACTTTTATTTCTATTCTCCATCACATTACTAACCATTTCAATTACAATGAAATTATGATCACTAGTGCATACTTTTTCTTCATTATCAAATACCTTAATTTTCCATATTTTATTTATTCCCTCTTTCTCTACCAATACATAATCTATTGTGTGAAATATATTATTTCTGGACCATGTGTATTGTCCCTCATAAATATTTAATAAATTTCCAATACTCAAATTCACTTTCTGACAAAAATTCTTCAAAAGCTGTCCATTTTTATTATCTACATCATCAATTTCTTCAATATGTCCATTCATATCCCCTATAACCATTATTCTCTTCCCCTTTTCTTTAAAACATTGTATATCCTTAACTAAACATTCGTATATGTTACTATTCCACTCCAATATAATTTGACTATCTCCAGTAGCTATATAAACTATAGCCACCATCCATTCTTGTCTACCCAACCTTATTTCAAACCACAAGTGTTCTTGACATTTAACAATATTTAAATATTTTTTTGATATAACACCTATACCACCACCCCTTTTTACTTTTTCTTTTCTATTTATACCCTGCCATACCAACTGTTCCAAAATAGGTTCTTCTTCTTCTCTTAAATGTGTTTCCACTACTGCTAATACCTCAAGCTCTTCATTTTCAATTGTTTTATTTAATTCCATCCACTTTTCTGGTTTCCTACCACCTTGCATATTCAAAAACCCAATTTTAACAATTTCTTCTTTCCTAACTACTCTTTTATAAATTCTTTTAATTCTTTCTTCTCCATTACATTTATAAATTACTTTCTTACCATTAATTTTACAAACCCATTTTTTCTCCATATCTATATTTATATCAAAATCAAATTCCTTTTGCTTACTTCTTATATTCCATCCATTCTTTTTAATAATATTACAATTTAACCCCCCCCCTTTATAAGTTTCCCGAAAAAAATTCTTTATAAATCAAACTCCCTAAAACTTCACTTCCTTGTTTTCCTAAATGCAACCCATCTTTACTATATAACTCTCTCTTTCCAATAAAACAATCCCACACATCCACAAACATAACATTATTTCTCTCACACAATTTTTTCAATCTCTCATTTATAGAACATGCCCTATCTAACAAATAACTCTTGTCAAACCTTGGTAATAATCCAACTATTCCTACTCTTCCTTTAATCATAATCAAATTCCTAATCAAATCTACATACTCATCCATTATTCTCTCTGATGATTCTAATAAATTATTAGTCCCCACCATAACATATACATCTCTACTACCTTGTTTTTTAACTTTATCTGCTACATCCCTAATTCTAGCTCCAGGCAAACATACTCTTACATACCTACTTCTATTTTCCCTTGCAATTATATCCCCACATTCTCTAATTAGTGAATCTCCTATCAATACTGTTTCATAATCTACTTTTTCTGCTCTATCCATAACATTTTCTAATACCTTCTGGTCCTCCTTATCTATTTCTTCCTTATCATTCCTACTCAATAATTCCTTTATCTCCTCACATTTTATCTCTAATGATTTTAATTTTACTTCTACATCCTTCAATTCTTCCTCTATCTTATTTATTCTTTGACTAATCATCTCCATTACACTATTACTCTCTCCACCCACTATTCTTCGACTAGCTACACTTTGAAAACACTTTCTCACCTCTTTTATCATATTAATACACTGACTGCATAACCATAAACCTTTTACATCCTTCCTAGTCTTATTTAAACATTTCAAGTGATATACCCCATCACATATAGTACATTCTACAACAGCACGCTTAATTTCCTTTTCCCGATTATATAAACATTTTGAAATACAAATATAATCCATTTTTTTTATTTTACGTTTTTCGAACGTTATATTTTTCTTAAAAGTAAATCTTTTAATAACAAATTTACAAAAAACTCATCAACAAAATAACTTTTTAAAAATAAAAAAATAATAATAATTCTATATATAAAATAACAATATATAAATAATAAAACAAAACAAAAAATAAATAATAACTTTTTAAAAACATTTCTATATATATAAATAACAAACTGAAAAAACTTTAAAACAAATAAAAAACACAATTTTCAATCTTTCAAATACTCTTAACCACTAATTATACTTTCACACACAATAATAATTATTAAATATTAATGCTCTCAGACTAAACAAATTAAAAGAAAATTTTTTGTTTGCAAAGGGATGACCTCTATTGGTTAAATATAAAAATAATATTTCTTTGGAGTTATATAATATATAATAATATAGACACGAAACTATTTTTTGTATAAAGCATATTGAAAATAAAGAAATAAATATTGGGTTATCGTTCGAAATAAAATTAACACAATACTAATCCATGAGATAGAAAAATGTGATATTTTAAAGTATTTTAATACGTATTTATCAACATCGTTTTTTAATGTAATTAATAGTTTCAAGTCAGATAAAAATATAATCATTTTATTTTATACAAATCTTAAAACTAATTAAAGGGAATTTGAACCCAGACTTTCAAGTCTCTACAATCATCCATTCTATCTAATATAACCGATACACATGACCACATACATATGAAAAGGATAAATGATCTCCACTATATGTCCAGCACTTATCTTTTGGGCCCGGTCATCATCTCTCACACGCATATAATCAGTGCTCGGTTTATACTAAAATAGTAAATCTATACTCTTTAATGGACAAGCTTCAATCCTCTCTATTCTCTAACTCTTTACCTATCCATATATCTGAAAATCTGATGATGGAATGGTCAAAGCTCTTGATGATCCCAATATTATAGTCATACCCATGTTGATCTTAAGTCTATCTGATTCTTCATATGTAGGGGCTTAATAAGTCCATTTAAAAACCTTAAAATTGTATTTGATTTACTAATTGTTGACCGTCCTTTTGTATAACGTAAATTTATAAAATAAATCACTTCAATAAATGATGAATTTAATCTAACGATAATGTTTTCTATGATAAATTTAATAAATCAAACACAAGAAATTAGATTCCGTATATAAAAATAAAAAGACTTTAAATAGCTTTCTATATTCCTCTTCAATAATCCCTTATAGATGAACAATGTAAAGTAAAATAGTAATCATCAGTCTAATTGCTGGATAGTATGATTTGAGAACGTTTTTCTATTCTCATTTTATTCTTTAGCTAAGAATAGATTGGTATCTATTTATTGATCAATATTGGATGGTTAACTGGAATAGTTATTTGAAGATAAATCCCAAGCCTCTTGAAAAAATGTTTGTTTACTCATCTGAATTTGAACTCAGATTGTAGATATGGTATTGCTTAGACATCTGAGTTCGAACTCAGATTGTAGATATGGCAGATAAATAAGCTACCATTGTGTCATGCAGTATATGTATATGAGGAATATCCAATAGTTTCTGGAATTTTATAATAAAATATCGTTCATTTATTTTTAAGTGTTATAAATTTAATCTCTTTCAAATTACTATCCATTTGATATTTATTTTCAGGTGTTGCAAATTGAATCTCTTTTAAAGTATAGTCTATTTAATGTATTGCACAGGTCTAAACATGTTTTTCACTTTTTGAAGTAGTTGAGAAGGATTTGCAAAGTGAGGTCTTTTAACGCCTGTACCATTGTTTTTTCAACAGTTGTAAGTACACAAAAAATTTTTTGGGTGGAATTTTTTCATTTGAGAGAACAAAAAAAAGTTGCATGACGTAAGATCAAATGAATATGGCTAATAGATAAGCTGGGTCATGCTGAATTTAATTAAAAATTGTTTCACACTCATACTGATACTTTTAATGGTGAAGATTGTACTCGTCCCTTTGAACAAAATGTGACATTTACATTTTACTTCATCATGTAAACATTTCAGAACTTGTAGCTAAAATACCTGACTATTATGAACTAATTCTGAGAGAAGAATACTATTTTTATAACAAAAAATCACCATTGTCTTGATATTGGACATCAATTGCCATACTTTTTAGAGATATGGGGGATTTGGCACTTCTATTAAACCACTTGCAAACTTGTGCTTTTTTTGAGATCAGCTTGCTTGTAATCTGTTTCAAACATTACAACTGTTTATCCTACTGTTTTCCCTAAAAGAAAACAAAATTTCACACTGTTCCAACTTTTCAGGCATTAGAAAAATTGACAAATATGTGAAACACACTTTAGAAAAAAAAGTGCTCCATGACATCACAATTTGACACAGTGGTGTCATTTGACAGAGTGATGCAAAAGGGTCCCTACAAGAGATATGTAGCAGAAAAAACATATACTATAACAAATGAATATACCAAAGAACTATTATGGTTATTATTGGATTCTCCCTTATATAATCTAACAATTCTTAAATTAATGTAATATTTAAAAATCTTATAAAAAAAAACTTGCACAAGAAGACATTTCCAAAAGTACTCAATAAAATTGCTACCAATCTTTACAAAAATTGATAAATTATTTTACACATGCTTATCTTAAAATATGTACCCCAAAATTTAAAAAAATCCATTAATAATGAATTTGATTAATTTTTATGATTTTAACTTAAATATATATTAAATTAAACATATTCTAAAGTAAAATTTAAAATGGAACCAGTACAGCAAAAGAAATAGTACTGTATTTGATAAAATCTTATTATGAAACTGATAAACTTTTAGAATGTCACTTTAAATATAATTAACATGTGAAAAATTAAATTCTAAAATGGCACAGGTTACTGAATTTGGTAAACTTTTACCATTTCCTTATTCTCAGGTGATAAAGTAAAATGTTGTAGCCTGTGCATTGAAATACATAGTAAAAAAGTAAAGAGATATTAGATTTTAGTAATCCAAGTAAAATTATATTTAAACTTCATTTGGACCATGTATTTAATTTCTTACTTGCATATATCCCAATAACATTAAAATTTTACAGCCATTTTAAAAATTATTATATGAAAAATTAACAAAAATATTGTTTGGTATTTAATACATCAAAATCAAAAATGAAATATCTAAATATATTTGAATTATCCAACTTTCTACTAATGTGAGTGAATACAAGTAGCATTCGAAATTAGAATACATAAATATATTTTAATTATCAAAGTTTCTAATAACGGCACTGAGACAGCTAGAGAAATGGAGAGAATTAGCAAGATATTTTTTTATTTGGTATTCAATACATCAAAAATGAAATTTAGATAATAAAACATTAAAAAATTTTTACTTCTCAGAAAGTATCCTCCATATAAATATAAATTAGAAATATATTTTAATAATAAACTGCACTACATTCTTTTATTTTTATTATTATTATACTAATGTGTGAAAAGTTGTAGATCTGAAAATTAAGACATATTTAAAGAATATTTATATGAAGAAATAATATATGAGTGTATTAACAGCAATACAATATTGTTTATTAAAATGAATTATAATAGTTATTTTTATCTGCGTTGATATTTCATGCTATATTATTTCAGGTGCCTATTATTTAAATGTATTATAATTATTAATTATATAATTACATTACATTCTTTTAATTCCAAAACAGAGGCAAAGCCACACTACAGCTAGAGACATATAATTTATTTTCATTAAATAAAGTAAAAATAAATCTTTATTTCAACCAAATTTACAACAAAATAAAATTAAGTTATTATGTAGAAGAATAAAAATGTGAAAGAGAAGATGAGATTTATGTTTTATAAAATCAATTAGTAAATGCTTCTTAAAAGTAAAATGGTGGATGACCCCTCTAGTAATCCAATTATACTTAAATATTAAAGTAAAAATAATCAACTAAAGCTATTTCACTTTTTTGAAAAAGGCAAACATGCTTTATATATAAACACTGGTGTACGAAGATCTAATTCATACTTCTTAACTGTATCAACACCCACAGCCATGAAACTTGTTGATGAAACTCAGGATAAACTATTAGAGTTATTAAAAGAAATGACTATAGGTACTGAATCAGAAACCTGAGCTTTTATGGCTGTGTGTGTTGATGCAGTTAAAAAGTATGCTTTATATAGTAGTATTAGTGATAGTAATAGTATGAATAATAATAATGATGATGATGTTTTATGAATATTATCAAAAGAAAAGTATAATTGTGGGAAACAATTATTATCTTAATTCATAAAAATAGTTATTTAATAAAATAAATAAAATAACTTAAAAATGTAATCAAGTTGGTACTAGTTTAGAATGTGATCTCCACCATTTTGATTTCTAGTGGGAGCTCCAAACTCACTGCTGACATAACCAAGCACTAAATGAAGTCAGATAACACTAGACACCAATTATTTTGATCATTAGTTAAAAAATTGCAATTTCCCTCAAAAATTACAAAAAATAAACATGTTAATTTTTGGTGGAAATTACAATTTTTTAACTAATAGTCAAAATAATTGGAACATGATCAATAGTGTCTGGTGTTATCTGATTTTGTTTAGTGTTTGATTTTGTCAGCAATGGGTTTGGGACTCCCCCTAGAAACCAAAATGTCAGAGATTGCATTCTAAATTAATACCATCAAGTTAGAAAAGAATGAAAAATAAAGCATTGTAAAAGTAGTGAAGTGCTGGGACAATTGAGTTATCACAAGTTAATATTTTTAATTAATTGAGAAAAAAATTAAAACAGGAAACATGCATAGAAATAACATGTTTTTATTTAATTAAAAGATTAAAACAGATAAACACTAATAGTATTTGAGGGTTAAAAAGGTCATAATAAAAAAAGTTAGAGATGTATTTGAAATGGCAAAAAAGATTGAAAGAGGACAAACGTACTTTTGATTGATGTTTTGTCATTCAAGAAAATAAAATAAAAATAAGAATTCTCAAGACAGGAGGTCATCTGAAAATACTAGATGCATTTGTTAATCAAATCATTGCCACTGAAACCATAAGCAACGTTAAAAAAAAGAAAAAAAAACACAGTGGAGCTATAAGTAGTAATTAACAAATGTAAAATTACAACAAACCTAGTAGAACTTGAGGAAGTAAAGATTAGACTCATAAAATGTGGCTTATATTATTAATGATCAGCCATCTGAGTTATATGATTTGTAGGATGTCTGAGAACTCTGAAGTAGCAGTAAATATCTTTTCATTAGAAGTTATATATTGGACTAAGTTAACAACAGCCGAACTTCTGAAATTTTGAAGTAAGTAGTATATAGAAACTTTAGAAGATAACCTTCTGAGCAGATATATTGTCGTGACTACTCTTATTGTAATAGATTGGATAAGTTTTGATATGAAAGGAAATCACACAGTCACTTGATATATTATTTTAAAGCTGGAAATCTATACAGAATGTTGATTGATGGCAGCACTGTCATTTCCAGTTATTATATAAATGTGGAATTTTTGTAAAAAAAGAAATAAATCTACAAAAGCATGATGGATAAAAAATTAACACATTGTGCATAAATTAATTTCATATTAGATATTTATAAATGTATATTATGTTATATAAAAGTGGCCTTAAATAATAATTTATATTTTAATTTACAAATGTTTCATCAACCTAAGGCTCTAGATATGTACTGTGAAATAATTTCAATTTTAGACATGTGGTCTGAAATAAATATGGAAATATTTATCATAGCCGTCAAACTTTTATTGAGGCCAATTTATCGAAGCCTCATGTTTAAGCATGACAAAGGAAATGGACCTAAGTTTTAATTACCCCCTTTTAGATATATACAATTCTATATTAGAAGATACAAAACTTAAATCTTAGGATTAATGAGTATTAGGAATAACCACATTAACTAATTTTAAGTGGAATATCCTAACTAATGATGTTTAGACTAGTTATGCAGCCATATTTCCTAATCATGATTCTAATCAAACATATCAAAGTAAGCAGAGGGTCTATTTCTTGTCACTATAGTTGTTATTTATTTATTTAGAATATATCTGGCATACTGCAGATTAGAGTATTATGTCTAAAAATGAGAAACATTTATAGGTTGGCTTCAAATCACTCCCTAGCTTCTTAGATGTTAATCCCACCATTTATATACTACTAGACATCACATGAGAGTTTTTCCTGTTTATATATTAGTAGCTTAAAAAAAACATGGTAATTCATCACACATGTGTGTAATAACTATATTTAATTAAGTTGGAATGAGAGAAAGAAATGGAAAGAACTAGACTTAAAATAATATGAATATAATAAACGATATTTATTTATATTTTTATTTTTTTACACCTCTTTCATGATACTTAGGCATGAAACCAACCCATAAAAATGATATATATATATATTTAGGTGAGTATATATTTATATCAGAAAAAATCTATTTAATTAGATTAAACTCAACTTATGAGGTTTGATATGCTTTCATTCAATATAAAACAATCATATAATTATTTTTATTCAATTATAACTTTAAGAATATAAATATTGGCAAATCATATGATAAACAGACATATACAAGTTTTAATAAATGTTACTATTAACAATTGAACAAGAAATTAATTATAAATTCTATTTATTTTAGTATTTGGAAAAAATTACATTAAGAAGAAAAAAAATTACATGCATATTTAAGAGGGGAGGGATGTTAAAATTATTTAGAAAAAAATAATATTAATTTTAATTTTTTTAAACTATTATTACTTTTTTTTGTAAAGATCTTTTATTCTAAATAAAAACTGATCTTACCATATCATCAGGATTCTGATTTTACTCTTTAATAAACTAAAAATATAGGTTTGAACCCTTTTGAAGATCAGCACTGATTTATAGAACAGATATTATTAAGAAAGTTCAAAGCTTCAACAGTTGATTTCTTCTCCAGGTTAAATAAAGATATGACCAGATTATACATTGTAGACTGACAAAAATCATGTGAAAGACAACAACAGGTACGGCATGTTCGAGTTCATCAATGGTTGGTGCATGTAGGAATAGCACACTTTTAAAATTGTCATCTGCAGAAGCTACATAAGTCCAGATTCAATTGACTATTGTATTAATAAGATTTTTTACTCCAGAATAGCTATTGCACCATTTCCCACATTAGCTATAGTTAAATAATTTGCAAATTAGCAGCTAACTTGCTGGAAAGCTGTTAATTAGAGTTTTTGCTGGATGAAGTGATCCAAAAGTCATTGACAATGATGATGATGATATTACAGGTTTTTTAAAACAAAAAAAAACTTTTTTTCTAAACACAAAAACTAAAAACTGGCATCACTCACAATTTTTATTTACACCAACACAAGATTACATGTAATAAATTCACTTACTGTTACCTATTGTTATAAATTAATTTTAATTTACATTTTTTTTAAAAAAAAGTATTTTGCTGGTATGCAGAAAAAAAGAAAAATTACATGGCTTCTAACATTTATGTATAAAAAAATAATTTCAATCTGGGTACTTTTATATTTGAATTTTTAGCTAACAATAAGCACTGGGTCCGATATATATATATATATTTTCAACAATGCTACCTTGGGAATAAAGATAAAGCCTGAATTTCAAACAGTAGAGCCAAGAGGTAATCTCTTGAACCATATTCTGCAATGTGTTTAAACATTGAAATGCATATTTATTCAATGGAGTATGAAATTTAAATTAGCAATAATTTAAAATTGCTCATAAGCAAACATGTTTAATTTACATATATAAAGAAAGACTAATACATTAGTCTTTTTTAAACTTTGCAATCTCCCAATATAAATATATAAGAAATAGATCCAGTGCATATTTCTAGCTGAAAATACAAATATAAAATATCAAAGTACCCTCCAAATATTGTTTTTTTTTTCATACTGAAAAAAGATAACATTTGGAAGAAAAATTTGATAATTTATATGTGTTAAATTAATTAAAAATAATAATTAAGAAATGATATTTTAAGAGCAACTTCAGAATAATGAAATATATGATAAAATAACAAGACATTAGTTAAATAACTATGATTTTGTATTCAATTGAGTTTGAACTTAGAAGTGGAGACTGAAGTAAAATGTGAAACTAAGGTGTAAGGAAGAATAAGACTTGTAGGAAAATCAATTCAATAAAGATAATCACTAGTAGCATTTTCATGACTTGACAATAAACTATAAATTCAAGTTGATATCTTTTCTGCACCGATACCTGACTTCTAGTGGAATATATAGTGGATAGACACCTATTAATCTGCATATCATTAAAAACCAGTCAACACTTAGACAACCTCAATATCAATAATAATCAATAATTTCAAACTGTTGTCAAGGCAACCTCCTTTTAACAATAAAGGTTGAATCCCTTTAACAATAAAGGAGGTTGCCTTGACAACAGTTTGAAATTTTTGATTGTTATTGATATTGGGATTGTCTAAGTGTTGGCTGGCTTTTAGTGATTAATTACAAACCCATTTAGCTTTGAACATTATTGCATTTACTATCTACATATGTACAGCATATGATAATTCATTATAGTAACCACTGTCAGTTTGTATCTACTACTTTAATTAACAACTATTTGCTACAACAATTTTTATTTTTTTTATTTTTTTTATAAAAAATCTTTTTTTTAAATGGAGACAATTTTATAAAATTATTGACATCATAGGGTAATAGAGTAACTCACTCATTTCCCCCAAAAACAATGTATAAGATTTATTCATTATTTAATTAAAACACTTAAATGTTATATGGTAATAAATTGGACTAAATAGGAAATATTATTTACTTTCATAATTTTGATTCAGTATCTTCAAACTAACTTCTCTTCCTCTTTCCTTCTTTATTTTTGCTTTTCTAATATATAACATATAATAACCACATTCCACTCTTTTGACACTTTGAAGCAAAATATATTTATTTATTAATATTACAGTTTCAACTGTTCCTAGCAGTCTTCATCAGATCTACAAAAATTTAAACATTATATTAATACAACCATATTTCATACATATATCTATTAAATTTTTACAATTTTACCAACTTCATTATTAACATAACTTTATTCATAAAACTTATTATTATATAACTTTTAAATCTACTTTACCCTTTATTTCTATTCTTAGTTATTATTATACTGATATTTATTCACCTTTTTTCTTTTGCCATAATTTTATAAATTCAATGTAATATTAATAAAATCTTTCTTATATTACTATATTCATATATTTAACCTTATTTTACATATTACTTTATTCACAAATTTACTTTATTTTACATTTCACCTATTATCTTAATTTTTAATTACCTTATTCCATTCCTTAATTCCATTTTACTCATATTTTATTCCTGCCTTTTCCATTTACTTATCCTTTATAAAATTATTTTAATTATTTTAAATCTTATATATATTTTTATTTTATTTCTTACCTTATTATCTACTAAACTTTGTTATTCCAACATTTTCTATCCCATAATATACTCTAATTTTAACAATAAAGGTTGAATCCCTTTAACAATAAAGGAGGTTGCCTTGACAACAGTTTGAAATTTTTGATTGTTATTGATATTGGGATTGTTAAGGTTAAAACAACATAAATATGATAGAGGATCACTGGTATATATGCATTTTATGGAGACAGGTCATAAACTAGAAAAAGAGAATATTAAAATGATAAGTTATGCAAGTAGTAGGAGGGATAGAAAAATAAGGGAGGCAATTTTGATAAAGAAGATAAATCCAAATATTAATAGAGAAAGTGGTTTAAAAACTATCTTAGTATAAAAAATAAATAAAATAAACAGTGAAAACTAGTAAGAATTAAAATAAGTAGTTTGTATAATAGATAATAGAGGGAGCTGTATATAGATTAAAAGAAATTAGAGTATATTATGGGATAGAAAATGGTGGAATAACAAAGTTTAGTAGATAATAAGGTAAAAAATAAAATAAAAATACATATAAGATTTAAAATAATTTTATAAAGGATAAGTAAATGGAAAAGGCAGGAATAAAATATGGGTAAAATGGAATTAAGGAATGGAATAAGATAATTAAAAATTAAGATAATAGGTGAAATGTAAAATAAAGTAAAATTTGTGAATAAAGTAATATGTAAAATAAGGTTAAATATATGAATATAGTAATATAAGAAAGATTTTATTAATATTACATTGAATTTATAAAATTATGGCAAAAGAAAAAAGGTGAATAAATATCAGTATAATAATAACTAAGAATAGAAATAAAGGGTAAAGTAGATTTAAAAGTTATATAATAATAAGTTTTATGAATAAAGTTATGTTAATAATGAAGTTGGTAAAATTGTAAAAATTTAATAGATATATGTATGAAATATGGTTGTATTAATATAATGTTTAAATTTTTGTAGATCTGATGAAGACTGTTAGGAACAGTCGAAACTATAATATTAATAAATAAATATATTTTGCTTCAAAGTGTTAAAAGAGTGGAATGTGGTTATTATATGTTATCTTCAAACTACACTAAAAAATAGAATTTCTAATATTCTGTAGACAAAGATTCTTTTCAACACAAATGTTATCAATCAGAAAAGAGAAGAAATTGCACATTTTACTTAGTACATAAATAAAAAGAACTTTCATTATATGTAAAATTAAAGTTCATTAAAAATAAATCAAAAAATACATGTTATCTCAAAATAACTTTTTTTATTTAATTTCTATTTAATATTTTCATATCTATAGAAATTTTTAATTTCTCTCAGTACAAATGCATATCCTAAGCATAAACTATTATCAAAAAACAAATAATAAATTTAATCATTTACATTTGTAAAACTACAGAAATCAATTGAAAATCATATTTTTTATCTCATTATTAGTTAATTAAGACTGCCTTTTTATAAAGAAAAATAAAGAAAAAGTGAACTATTGAATAAAGAAAATATTTTTTTTATAGCATTGAAAAATTTTTTAAAATGTTTTTAGTTAAATAATTGCAAAAAAAAAAAAAAAAAAGATAGATAAATAAATAAATTTAAAAATATAAATTATGACAATTTTTTAATTCATATTTCATTTATTTCAACAAATCATGATTCAATGAAATATCAATATCATTTGACAACATAAGTTTAAATAGTAATCATAAAATATAAATTGTTTTTATTTATTTATAATTTTTAAAAACAATAGAAACTAAAATGTTTTACTTTATATAATATTTATACATAGCTTAAGATGTTTAGGAAAATATTTGTTCATTAATTATTACTTTTTTCAATATTAAAATGTTATTTTTTTAAAACCAGTTTTAAACATTTATTATATATTTTGAATATGGGCTACCAGTTTCAATTTTGCCATACGAAATCACTATAATTGCTTATATTTTATGTGAAATGAGAAATCACTTGTGTCTGCTATCTAGATAAAACTATATATATATATAAATGTGATATAAAATGGCTTTTTAGATTTGTGTGCATATGCTACATACCCCAAAACCTTGTTAACATTTTTTTCTTTTGAAATGTTATATATCTTTATGAACTCATCTTCTTCTTACTCCTTATATCAAATCATTCTTTTACTCCTGATTTTATTCTTCTTTTATTAAATTTTGATAAATAATTTCATTATCCCATTTTTATATTTTCCATTTTTGTTAATAAAGACTCAATAAAAAATTTATAAAATCTCTAGATTTTCATTTCATTTGCTATTCTTATTATCTTTCAGCATTCCCCATTCAAATAATAAATATTCACTATTCTCTCTCCCATCTCCAAATGCATATATTTACAGTGCAATTTTTTATTTCATTTTTGGCTTTTTTCTTTGATATCTAAATGTCTTGACATTACTTCAAATATCAGTTCAATATTGTAGTATTGTTATACATTTTTTTATATTTTATACATTTTTTATTCTTATATACTTCAAATTACTTTTTTTTTTTATTTATACTTATTTTCTATACACCTATTTCTGTTTTTTTGAACTAGTTTATCTATTATCTTTTCTTATTTATCTATAATATAATTTCTCTATAGATATATCCCATATACATATAAAGGAATAAATAACTTTGCATATTGTAGAGCTATTCTTATTGCAGTCTGTTTTTCTTTTTTCCATACAGTCCGATTAAACATTATTAATAGTATTTTCATTCATATATTGTATACTTTTAGACATCTTAAATTGTCTTCAATTTTCCTCACTAAAAAAGTCCACTTAATTTCCTTTTGAATGGCCTCACCTGTTGTTTTATATTTAACTATTCTATGCAAACCTATCTATTTCTTTGTGCATTTTCTTTAAAATTTTCTGAGAAATTCTGATTATTACAAAACTTATAATTATTGTCTTTTTCAAATTATTCTATTTATTTTATATTATTGTATGAGAAGCATGCTATATTTTTAATCAATGTCATTTTATTGTTTTCTCATATCTTAATTTCAACTTCTTCAAGACAAACATCTTCAACTTTCATTTTTATTTTCATACTCATTTCTGCCTCTCCATACCCCTCTAATAAGAGTTACATGTCAGAAAGGGTCACATTCATATGTTAAAGCACTATTTCACTTTTACAAATTATTATTATATAAGAACATGTCAGATTTTAATCCATCCCATTTTATTTTGCTTTTCTTTTCAATTCTAATTTCTAACTATCTTGCTTTTAACAAAGTACATAAATATCTATATTTTCCACTTCTTCAAAACAAATATTTTCTATTTTCTGTTCTGCTTTTCTTCCAATGCATAAGCTTGTGGTTAAGATCTGTAGAGGTCCATACCTTTGCATTTTCAACCACACATGCTTTAGGTTTATCGCCTTAGTAAATATTACTTCCAATAAAAAACGAAAATCTTAAATTTTTTTACCTTTAAATTTAATTTTCATATACATTTTTGTCACTTCCCCTAACTTCTCTAATAATAGTTCCATATCTTTTGCACTATTTGTATAATACAGAACATAGATTTACTCTCAGCTTAGCTAAAGATGAATTAATAGTCTTAAGTATTTCATAATAGCTAAAACAAAAAAAGTAAACAGTAAAATCCAAGAGATATGTAACTATAGTTTTAGAAAACCTATTTAGCTGGCAATTTCTAATATTATCAAACACAATTTGGAAATCAGCAAAAACTTTATTTTATAAAGCGGATATAAATTTCTTTACTTGAAAATATAATAGATGTTTATACTCAAGATGTTGATTGGGATGAATTTTATATGAACAAATCTCGAAATTTATACTTTGATTTAATAGTTAGTACATGTATGTATTAATTTTGCTAAATTAAATTATGTTAAACAAAAATGCGTTTAATGTAAATACTGTATTCAATTTTTACATTGTTACTATATACATTAGTATAGATTTTTATTTAATAAGCAACAACAAAACATTTTTTGATATATAATAATCAAGTTTAATTGTTTAATTGAATTTTTTTTTTAAAAAAAAAAAAATTGTTTTGTTTATAGATACCAGACTTTCTAAATTAGACATTTTTTTTGGATTTAGAATTAATTCAACAATTCGTTACTTATCTTCCTCCACTTTTTATAAAATTACGGATCTTTAAGAGGCCCCACATTGCTGAAAAACAGTATTAAATATCGTTCATACCTATTAATAGATAATGGATAAAGTTATTTTTGTTTAATTAAAAAAAACCGAATATGTCCAGTCACATTTTTTACCTCCCAAAATGTTTTTTCTTTAAAGAGAAATCATTGCTACCACTTGATTTATAGATAAGCTCTCTTCCTAAAGTTTCCTGATTTAATTTTTTTTATTAAAAAAACTAAAAATGGTTAAATAACAAAAAACAGATACCTCACATCAGTTACTCTTAATAATTTATACATATTGTTTTATAGTTGGTATATGACAGGGGTGGCCAAACTTTTGGACATTGGGTAACTTTTTTGGTGAAAGTGTATCTGAGGGCAACTACATTTTTTTCAGGACATCGAACTGGAAAACAGAAAAAATTTTGTGCAATCTATCAGCCATTTTTGGTCACACTTTCACTATTTTATGCTTATTTTATCGTAAATTCATAGCTTTACCAGTATTTAAATTTTAATTCCCCAAAAATCTGCTATTGGCAGTATTTTTAGCAAAAAAAAAGATTTCTGATTGTGATCTATTGTATATAGTCCCACCTCTTTTGGTTTATAAAGTTCCACAAAGCACTGACTGTCAACTCTGGCTACTGTTCATCAGGCATTTCTAACTGACAAAGTCAGAAATCAAACCAAAATGTTTTATGCCTTCATAATATATAAATAAATATATTTCTCATAATTTTTTACGTTCATAATTAAGTTTTTATATTAATTTACCTAAATATAAAGTTTGATTTGAAATTTTTAAAATTTTACAATAATAATAATAATAAAAAAAAAGTGAATAGCACTGGACTGCTATTCAAGACAAGTGAATAACATTGACCGCTATTGCTTTTGTAATAGATTTTGAATGTAAATAAATATATTTCTCATATTTTTTTACATTCATAATTAAGTTTTTACATTAATTTACTTAATTATAAACTTTGATTTGAAAAAAAATAATGAAGGGAAAGTGATTAGCGCTTGACTGCTATTCAAGACAAATGAATAACATTGACCACTATTTGCATATCAATGACATTCGTGATAGCTAAAATGTAACTATTTTTCATAAATATTTATGAATTTTAAAAAATACTTTTTACACTATATTGACTAATAATGTGATTAGATTTAGATTTTTATTTAAAATAGTTAATTTTAGACAAAGAAAAGACAACAGAAGTGAATAATCAGTTATCGTAATTTCTAAGACACAAGAAATCACTGGTGTTTTCATGTAAAGATTGGTTGAAATATAATTCCTTTGTTTTACTGCAGGCTATTTTTCATATGCTTTTCTTCAGTTATTAACATTATTTTAAATTTTTCATTACATTTAACCAATTTGAATGTAAAATAATTCAATTTTTAGAAGCTAAATTAAAACAATTCTGATTATTGTACATTAATATATTTCAAAAAGAAAACTGGCTAGATCGGTATTTGATGAATCAAATCACTCAAATTTTTACTCAATCTGATTAATAAGAAAATTTATCAAACAAAAGGTTAATTTACCTCAGCTCTCTTTAATATTATAATTTGTCCATGTCACTTTATAAAATATTTATAAATTACAATTTTAAATTACCTATAAATAATTATTATCTAAAGCTGATTTTGAATTTTAAAAAAAAATTCAAGAAAAAAAAAGAAGAAAATTATTGTTTTGGAATTATATTAAAATAAATTAGATGCAAATTTTACAAAAAAAAAAGAGAAGAAATTACACAGTCATCTTTTAGAGATCTTGCGGTTGACTGGTTGTTGATGGTCGATATCTTGGGCACGTCTGAATTAATGCCTGAATCCGATGTGACCTTATTAGATCCCAACTATAAATCTTATGAAATTTATCTGAGAGGTGTTCTAACTCTGCTGGCAGTTAAGAAATAAATGTGAGGCTCAACCCATATTTATTTATATCTAATCTTGTCTTATATTTGTAGCACCAAAAATAAAATAAAAACACTTATATATAAATTAATATTAAAAGTAAATAAAATAAATACTTTTATTAACCAGGGAATCAAATAACATATTTATTAATAAATAAATTAAATGCATATTTCAATAACTCCACAACAAAAATAAGTAGTTTGAATTCCCATGCTGGCAGTACCAAAATCAAAAGAAATAAGCTGACAAATGTGATAATGCACTCTAACAAATTACAAAATCAAATATCCCATTTTTATTTGATGCTAAATATACATTTTTACAAGATACTACTCTTCTATTCTGTATAGTGACTTTATGCCTAACATTGAATGAATTTCAGTGTCTAGATGAGTTTATTGTATATTATAATAGTAGTACTTATTAACTCCTTAACATCTATTATATCATTTTTTAAGAGTAACACACACATACTAATATGCATGATATCATACAGTTCATTAATCTTTGTGTCAATACTGTACCGGTCAAAAGCATGTATCCATTCAACAAAACCCAGAATCCAAGCAAAAGTACCTAAGAGTCCGACCAAGCACAAGATACATAAGTCAGGGGCAATCACAGACTCCTACCTATTTGCATGAATTCCCAAGTTTTCAACTAATAAATAACGTTTTTGATGATATCGACAATACCCTTTTATTTTATTCCGGCCCTGCTGAGGTCACGGTTCACAGGAGATTGAGTAATAGAATATCAAGAGATCCATGAGAAATTAACACTTAAATAATAATCATTCCTTGTGAATGATTGAGGATTAATTAGTAGCAATTAATAAATTGGATCTGTAATAATAATAATGACATTCCTGACCGATTATATTTGTTGAATTCAATATTAATAATACCTCATTTAATAGAGTAATTCATACTAGAGAATCAGAACAACATAAATGAAAGGCAATCTAAATCAAATCAAAAAGATTTATTAAATTATATAATGATAGGTTTTACAATGATAGAAAATTTGTTTATACAGCTTGGGATTTTAGATCGTTTGATTTGCATTTTACTGACAATTGATTACATAGTTTAACATATAAAACATAAAATATATAATGTTTGAGTGTGCTGTTGAGTGGTACAATCGATTTATAAGATATTTGTAATTAAGGTGCCAAGAATAAAATAATACAAACAAGAGTTGATCCTCTTTGACATTTAAATTTAACATAATAAATATATCATTATATACCATAATTAATTTGGAGTTCGAAGCAAAATAATTCATTTATATAACGATCAATTATGTGCTTAATCATCGATAATTAATGATAAACGAGTACAGACGTTCAATTTCAAAAAGAGCATTTCAGGATGTCAACGTAAAAGAATCTATTTTAATAATAATAATGGAGGCAGTATGACTAATAAATGAAGGTAATCATTATTATCCTTGAGCTATGCGTTGCCTAACTGATACAGATCATGTATATATATATATAATGTATAAAACATGTGGTCTTCTAACCAAACATGTTTTATATTACAAGAGAAAAAAAAATACAGTGAAGACATACCAATTCTCTAATTAAAACATCTCGTTCACATATAGGGGCTTTCACATACTAGGTGACCTAGATACGCTTCAGTAGGGTAGGAAAACCAAGATCCATGAGCTGGGAGTTCATCGACTTTCACGTGTGAATCAAGATTTTAAGGCTGATTTATTTCAGCCTCTTAAGGTAAGTAAAGCAAGAAAGGTACGGAAACAATAATTGCACCCATAATAAATATAACGCCTATGAGGGATAAAAGTCGTGTCATTAATGCCCACAATCTATTAATTCCCGATTCAATAAAATGGCTCTTTTGCAATAGAATGTCCATAACAACAAAAGAAACGAAATGGGTCTTTAATGAACACATAGCAAAGAGGGATAATTTAAGAAAGAAACTTGCTTCCACATTTTAAAATCTTTATGGTTCCGAAAACATTGAGTTAGTCATATATCAAAGAAAACACAGCTTTATTTAATATTATTCAAAATTTGCAGTCATTAGATCATATAATGGCTTACAAGCATTATATATATAAAAGATTTTAAAATATGACAGAGATTAAATAAACTGATAGATATACATATAGATATAATATACACATTGAGGCTATTTCAGTTAAATAATTAGATATTTTCTGATACGTTTCTAAATAATTTGCAGAGATAAATTTTAATAGTATTCATGAAATATGGTCACATGATGACCACTATTAATTTAACTAATTGGTAATTAAATGTAGCTTTTAATTGCCGTTTACATATCAATTATATTATAAAATCCAAGCAAGGTTATAATAACTTTTAAATACCTTTATTCTCCAATATCAGCACACAAAGAATGTTATCAACAAAAGGTAAAACTTGTTTTTTAAAAATGAATTAAATAAAATATCAAGCTCAACGGTCTTCTATCTTTCACTAATTTGTGACCAGGCATTGATTTTCCACTATAACTTGAATAGGAAATAACTAACAATGGGAATTGTCCGTTGAATTTTATAGATTTTGGCAGCTTAAATTACACATACGAAAGTTTATAGAAAATACCGCACTAGATAATATCAAACCATCCAATTTCTAAGTAAAAGATTTAAATTATCATATTAATCATTTTTAAATAAAAGGAATCATTTAGAACATAAAGGAAAATGAATTTTTTTTTTTTTAATAAAAAGCTTTATTAATAACAAACTATGTACAAATAGTAAAATATTTACAGTAAAATAAATATGTGTTACGTAGGCAAAGTATGATACAATAAGTTATTTATCTCTAATTAAGTGTTCTTGAAAAGTGAAGAATGACATATTCTACTAAATAGAAAGAGAATTCAGAAATTTATTTTCAAGTGTTAAATCTGGTGAGGAATATTTTTTTTTATTAAGCAAAAAAATTGTAGGTGACTGATGACCCGCTACATGATGTAAATACATTTGTTTAAAGAAAACTTGAGAACGTACCACAGTCAATAACCCTAGTCTTCTCCATTGATTCATAAAAGGTCTTTGAATTGCCAAGTCCTTTAATTCACAGATCCTTAGAACTTCATCCATGTTGCCATATCTTTGTATAAACCACATATATGGAATTCATACTTTAAACCATTTCTGAATTTTCATCGCTTTCCTGTTCTGAGTCTTCTTCAAAATTTTCCTCTTGTGAGCTTGTTTCTTCATCATCTGTGATTTCTTCCATTTCATCAGTATACACAGGGCTTGTATTAATTTGTTGCTGCATTTCCTTTAGACAGCCACCTACTTCCTCGCATCCGGAACTGTCACCATGAGCCTCATTGCTCCATTGCTCTTATGCATTATCAAGTTCTTCCACTGGATTATCAGACTCTTCTGAAATAACATATGCTACTTCACCTTGCTTGCTTCCAAACCTGTCACTATGAGCCTTATCACTCCATTGCTCTTCTATGTTATTAAGTTCTTCCTCTGGATCATATGCCTCTTCTGAGATTACCTGCCCCACTTCACTCTCACTACATACATGCCCCTCTGGGTCACTGACTATATGACCTTCAGATTCAGTTTCCATCTCATCCCCTAATTCATGTTGAGCCAGTTTCTTCTTTTGTCTTCTTTTCCTTTTTCTCTTTCTCCTGACAGACCCTCAGTTTTCTCCTCTTGCTCACCACACAGCTCAATGTTTGATTCCACAGCACTATGTTTGTCAGTTTGTGAGCCAGAGCCATTCTGATTTTTTCTTTTGAAACTTGCACTTTGTGTCATTTTATTCATATGAGTTGAATCATTCTCACTTAGTTCAGTATCACTGAACATGTTAGCTTCTTTTAATTGATCAGTTTCTTCTAATGTGCCTTCAGACTCTTCAGATTGTATTGATTCAGAGCTGGTCAGTTCTGCCTGCTTGTCCTGCATTTGTTCCATCTTCAAAATGACTGTGCAAGATTTCTTAATTTTCCTTATACTATATCTTATTTGGTTTCACTTTGTTATCTTTTAAATGAGATTCTTCTAATTCCAGTTCTAATTGTTGATTTATTAGTGAAGAATTGCTTGATGACATTGTGCATTTGTGGAATCCACTATGGCTTTTCCCACATTCTGTGTATAATCTTTTTGGACAGGCCCTAATTAAATGGCCAGTGTCCCCACATCTGTAACACTGAGATTGAATTCCTTGAATTACTATGTATATTGGGCTTTATGCTCAATAACAGATGGTATATCCAGTGGACTGATACCTTTAGTCAACCTCATTGTAAATATTGCATTATTGTATGGCAGCTGAATCCCTGCTCTCCTTTCCATTAGGAAAGTGAACCATTGAATAGAGCCAAACTGTACTAATAGACCCTGCAATTCATCTTTTCCAAATGTCACATGAGAATTCCACACCATACCTGTTATCAATCTTGGTCTTTCCAGGTCAATTGTCACTAAGTATTTTTTATCTAGAAACATTTGAGATCTTTTGAATCTTTCTTTGACTAAAGTGTCCTCAAATTCTATTGTGACATATTTTTGTCAGGGTGATGGTAAACCCTTCTTATTGAATCAGTGATATTTAAGTCCTTGATTAAGACAAATAGCTCATTTATTGGAAATATGAAAAGTTCACATTTTTTATTCATTGTGCTCAATGTTAAAGTATACTGATTCTGGAAGTTAAGCAAGGAATTAAATAATGTCTGAGGAATTCTATTATTAAATTCATCATTGATTGATTGAAAGTCTTATGGAATTAAATTATTTCTATCCTGATCAAAGTTGTTTATACTTGACTCAACATTATGATATATTAAGCCATTCTCAAACTTATTCTCATGAGAGAAGCCAGCGTGATTAGTTTTCCCATACTTTGCATTGTTCAGATTGATTTCATGACCTCTGACCACTAGTTCTAGCTTTGTCACAAGGCCCATAACCCTCTGCTCCATTTTAAAACCATTGGCATATGGGATATTGAAACATTGCCATTTGGAAGTCTTTGTATCCTTCTTTAACTTTTGTGTATTGGAAGTGTTAGTTTTGCATTATTGCTCTCACCAGCAGGTTTGACTGGATACTGCTGGGCTTCTGTAGCTTTTCCTCTATTTTTTCCCAAACTTTGGCTTTTAATTGTCATGATTTTGTCTAGATAATTAGTTTGTGTACTTTTCCTGAGCTTGTTTTTAGCTTGTCCTTTGGTATTTATTTTTGTATTGATCAATGTAGAGTCTCTTTGGGGATATTTGTCTTTGTTATGGTCCAGTTCTGCTTCTACATTGTGAATTTGGGGCACAGCACCCTCTTTTGTGACAAAATTTCCATGATTTTTAATTTTTATCGGTTTAGATTTTAGTAGTTTTGTGACGGACCCCTCCACAACTTTATTTTCTTACAGAATTTCATGAAACTTGGCAGTATCATTAAGATTTAGCTTATGTTTCATTGTATCAACTTTAATTTGCTGTATCTCAATGTTTTCATTGATCTTTAGCCCAATATCTACTGAATTTTCAGTACTGTTGAATTTTTCTTTAGAACAGTTTTTTTATTTCCCTCAAATTTCATTTTTTTCTGAACATCCTTTTTCCTGTAAACTTCTTTCTGAACTATTTTAACTGATTTAGGTTGTTTAAATATTTCCAGAATTATGTGATCACTTCTCAATATGTCATTACGTTTAATACTACTGAATGCTTGCTTATTCTGACTTTGACAGTCAGCATCGATCTTGGGAAGGTTATAAAACCTTCCTCGTTGCACTTTATCAATTTTGGACACTTAATAAACAAAATTAAGAACTAGAAAACACTCTGCTACAAGATTGTAACTTACTCTTGGGTCCTAGAATAATTGAAATGAAATCTTTTAAAATTTTCCTTATAATACTTTGAACTTCTTCTTGAGCTGATATGACAGTCTTCTTAGCTTCATGCACCACGCCCTCTAAGGAAAATGAAAATTTAAAGAAAGAGATAATATATTCAGTTAAAGCTGTATAAACATTACAAATCTATACTTTGTGATTTAAAGTAAAAGAAATTGAAAGTTACATTTTAAAATTGTTGGCTTGTTAAAGGCATTTAACACACTACCATTCAGCAACGGTCCATTCTTCAAAGCAGAGTTGATTAAAGCTGGTATTCATCCTGTTAGACTTTCCGGATACAGTTCATTGGTACTGGGCTTGATGTTACAGTCTTGCATAGCATGGTGATGACTTGCTGACAGATTTGGAATGAACAATCTAGTTTCTTTACCATGTCATTTTGGAAATTTTTCTTTCAAATAGAACAGGTTTCACTAAGTAAGCTAAAATAGTAATAATTTTAAATGTTTTTGGGCTATTTATCTAACCCCAAAATTATCTATAGGATCCATCTAACTTTGACAATTACCAATTGCAATTTCCCAAGGCAGTTCTCTGTAGTTGATGCTGATGATGATTTCCTGTTATTGTCTGGCTCATACCAAGATGGCAAATCCAAACTTCCCCATAGCTATAAAAAAATATAAAGAAAACATCAAACACAGCAAATTTTTTTAATTAAATTTGATAACGAGTCCTGAAAGCTCTAATCTCACTTCACAATATACAGCTCATTTAATTGGGTTGGAGATTAGTAAAGAATTTAATTAGTAACAAAAGAAAAAAAAAACTTTAATCATAAAATTCTTAAAATTTTGTTATACTTTATAAATTACATAATTAATGACCCTCACAATTAATAATACTAAAATTGATTGTTTTAAGTAAATCGTATTTGAGGTATTTTCTTTTAGACAGATAAATATAAATGTCACAAAATGAAATAAATTGTACAAGAATTTAACAAAACTATTTGGACTAATTGTAGCACTTATACATTTCATAATTTATTTTTAAATTTTCAATATTCAAGCTTAGTAATTAACATAAGTAGATTTCTAAAATATTAGAAATTAATTAACAGGTTAGTTTTACAGACAATAATTTAAAATATAACGGTGAATGCTAACATAGATAATTTTTTTTAAATGAATACAATTTACAACTACATATTATATAACAACAAAGATTATTTCATGTGCATGTATGTGCACACACGTACATACATGGTGATAAAAATATATTAAATTATGACATGATAATTATTAGTATCATAGCTGCCTAATGCTTGAGACAGGCAACTGTGAGCCATAGAATGGGTTCAAACCTCATACTAGTGCTGGTACCATTCACTTTAAATGAAGTGTAAATATGAATAGGATATTTACAGCTTCAATACTTAGATAGAGATTTGAGAAAAATGGCTTATTATGCAAGAAGTTGTGAATCAGGCGTACATAGCATCTAGTAATATTATACATATTTTATCCAAGAATGTTACTTTATTATTAGCAATAATATTATAACTCATCTTGCATCAGCCATTTATTTCTTTATAAAGAAATAAAGATGAGACATGCATAAGAAAAGACATTTACTTAAATGACAACATTTAAATTCTGATTAGCTGATGTGACAAGGAATCTTGTCCCCAGGAGATCATCATAATATGTATCTTTTGATAAATCTGTTTGCAATTCAAATGCATACATAAGTAATTATGGCCATAAAATATATCAATACACGCTATAATAAGAAACATACCAATCATTATATGGTAGATTTCCTCTGCATTGTACTGAATATATTAATAATTTAAACATCAGGCATGCATATCATTATTTTCAGCAGGAATTCTACATTTTATATATAATAAAGACAGAAAAATGTGTAAAAATTATCAACAAAATTCTTATTTCAAACATTAATAACTTAAGAGATTCATGCCTGATGTTACTACTAACTATATATTAAAATAATAATAAATACACACACATCTCAATGTCAGTATCTTCATAAATCAACAATAAATATATTTATACATTTAAATTACTTAAGTCACATTATTATTTTATAACAAAATTTCAGAAAGTTATAGAAAACATTTAATAATTTAACACATACAAGAATAAACTTCAAAGAATTAGCTAACTTCAGATCATTCACACTTTCTAATAATCTTAATTGCATACCCCTATAGCAATTTATTCGTCTTGTCAGGAATTATATAAAGGTATTATGACATTCAAGGTAGGATTGCTTATACTTTCTAATTCAGATCCTGAGAAATATTATTGATTTAACCAATAAATGGTTTATTCTTTCAATTGTGTTACTCATAAATAAACCAGGGTGAAGGTTACATTGTTTAAGCATGAAATAAAAAATATTATTTAACAACTCAAATATTTAAAATATAAAATATTAAGTTATGGCTACTAAGATATTCACAACTTATAAAATACATTAGATATGCATAAGGTAACAATAGGTAATATATATAATATTTCTATTTTAAAAATTCATCCCAGTAACTTGAAATAGTTTATATTAAAATTTATTTACATTTATAGATAACTTACAAATTTGTAACCAAAAACAGAAAACATTCTTTAATTTTTTATTTTCAAAGTTCTGATAAACATTTCCTAGATGATGAGAGAGGATTGTTTATTATTTTATTTCTTAAAGTTCCAGTTATTATATTTATGTTATATTAAAATACAGGCATAATGTATATACTTAACCTAGATGTAATTAAAGGGGATTTAAATGTGGACTTTCAAGCTCCCTACAGTTATTCACTCTATCCAATATAACCAACACACATGCCAGTTCAGCATGAAATACTTATATTGGAGATCATATATCTTTTCACTTGTATGTCATCATGTGTGTCAGTTTTATAGAGTGGATGACTGGAGGTAGCTTGAAAGTCTGGGTTTAAATCCCCATTAATTATATTTATGTTAATAATTTTTTTAAATATAATATTTTTATTTTTTTAAATTTTAGTTGGCATTCCATGATATTTTGCTAAAACATTTTTAAGACATTCCATATAATGTTGGTTTTTTATCACATAAGGAACTAGTTAGGTTATGCCATCATTGGTATATAATTTGCAAGAAAACTAATTTTATTCTGCACATTTGTTAAAATTGATCCTAGCAATGGTTACTTTAGAACACTTAATATACTGAATTTCTTATGGCAACGTTAGAATGCTGAAACTACTAAATTTTTTTTAGGGAAGTACCTTTATATTATTTTTTCTTAAAACAATATCAATCATATTATGTAATTAAAAACAATATCAATCATAAAATATGATCCACATGCTTTCAGGCATTAACTCATTTTTTGGTTGTGTGTTTTATAAGCTTTAAAACATTTATTATTATTATTATTATTATTATTATTATTATTATTATTATTATTATTATTATTATTATTATTATTATTATTATTATTATTATTATTATTATTATTATTATTATTATTATTATTATTATTATTATTATTATTATTATTATTATTATTATTATTATTATTATTATTATTATTATTATTATTATTATTATTATTATTATTATTATTATTATTATTATTATTATTATTATTATTATTATTATTATTATTATTATTATTATTATTATTATTATTATTATTATTATATTATATGTTTCAAAGCAAAACTTTATTGAGTCTAAAAAGTTACAGAGTCACATCTAGTAATATATTGATTTTTTACAAATGAAAAACAAATTACAACTTTCAGTATATAAGTCTTTATCTTTTCGGCATACTTTTTTTTTTCTTCTTGTTTTTAAATTTGGTCTTCTATTTAGTTCAGTTTATGCTTGCATTTTTTTTTTTAAAGTTGGAAAAAATGCTGATGTTCAAAATGTCATCATCTATCTTGTTGGCCTTTATATTTCATAGACTGGATCTTTGTTTCAAGTGTGACCATGTGGCTGCAAATATATCTGGTTGAGCTAGGATGCTGTCTCTTTTTCTTAACAGTTCTAGTTTTATTGAATATGTTGCTGGGTGGTGTCGAGGGTTATTGGCAAGTGCAAAAGTGCATCTGGTGCACCAGTAGGCATAAAGGCTGTATGTTGCTGCACGAATAGCAGGGTTGTTGCCTTTTTTAAACATATTTATTATTTCATCAATTGAAATGATAGCCTTTCTGTATGTGGTAAACATTGTGCGACATATTGTTTCTAGGGCACTGCAGGAATGAAGAAAATGATCTTGTGTCTCTTCTTCTCTATGACATAGCCCACACATGGGGTCTATATTTGTATAGAATCTACAAAATCTAAGGAAATGGGTTGTGGGTAGAGCATTGAGATTAAGCTTAAGTAGAAAATCAAATAATTTTGGTTCTAATGACCATTTTCTGAATTGTTGCAGTAGTTGCTTGTTGTCTATTCCAAGAACTGATGGTTGTAGATTAGGTGTCTGGTATGGATATAGTATATTATAAATGTCCCAGTATGTATACTTGTTGTCATTATTGAGTGATATTTTGTTGTATATTGGCTTGAGTTCTTCAATCAGTGTGGATGGATATCCATATGAAGGGGGTGGTCTGTCTGTGGGTATTATACTGATTACACACTCCAGGTCTGGAAATCTTTTTATGGTTGCTGTTATTAGATTTACTGATTTCTGCGTGTAAAAAACATTGATTGTATGGAGTCCAAGTCCATTGCTATGTGGTGGTCTGCTCAGATTTTTTAAAGATATTGCCACTGTCTTTCTCTTCCATATTAGTTTGTTACAGATTGATGAGATTTTAGATATGAATGTTTTTGCAAATTTGATTATAGGTGTATAGTATGTAATTTTTGTAATTATAAGTTGATTAAATAGTGCTACCTTTGCATATATTGACAGGTATGACTTTTCAAGTGAGGCTGTGATTTTTTCAGCATCTTTTTTTAATTTATTTTGAATTTTTTGCCTCATTCCATTGGTTCCAAGGTAGAATGGGAAACCAAGGAAAGCAGATGGTTTACCATTAAACATCTCTGTACAGTGCTTGCCTGTGTATATTGACCATGCAGTAGTTTTATTTGTGTTAATTTTTAAATTAAAATTTGAGGTATAATTCTTGATTATCTCTTGTAATATAGGGAGGTTCTTTTTAGAGGGGAGGAAAACAGTTACATTGTCCATATAGGCTATGCATGATATATTTAAAGCAGTGTTTGGAATTTGAATGCCTTTTATTTTTTTCTGTATCTCTATTAATAGAGGATTTATATATATTGTAAAGAGCAAGGCACTTAGGGGGGATCCTTGTGGGATGGATTGACTCGGTCTGAAGGCTGGTGATTTTTTCCATTCAATGTGATGTGAATTTCATGGCTGAGTAGCAGATTGGCTATTATATATAGTAGGGATGGAGGTGTTGTTGTTTTTTTCAGCACGTCTAATAATTTGGCTATAGGCACTGAGTCAAAAGCTGCCTCAATGTCTAGTTGAACTATAATTGGTGCATATTTCTTTCTTTTTTTTACTACTTCGATAATTGTTTTGTACATTAAGGCACCCTGGCCAATGGATGATCCTTTTTTAGCATATTGTGCTGATGATAACACAGGGAGTATGTGTTGTTCTATTTTTTCCTTTATCACTCTTTCAAGAATTTTTATTCCTAAAGGTCCCATTGAAATTGGTCGTAGATTAGATAAAGATGATATTGCTGTTGGTTTTTTGTTAAATGGAACCATTGCAATTGGGTATAGACTTATGTATGTTGTAAATTTTTTGGGATATGTAATTGGCTAGATCGCACAGGTATTTTGATGTGAAGTGACTAAGATGTTTGAACACAAATTTGGGGATTCCTTGTGGTCCTGGGTGACATGTGTTTGTTATTGTTGCAAGTTGAAATGCAATGTCAGTTGTTGTTATTGGTGTGTCTGTTTCAGGGTCTCTAAATATGTCTTCATTTGGTATGCACACTCTCTGTTTTTGCAGTTTTTTTTAAAGTGTTGATATATTGGGTTTATCATGTTATGTCCAGCTGTTATAGAGCCATCTATTTCAAGTGCCATAGGCACTCTGACTGTGGATGGGTATCCCAATGCCCACCGTATGTATGCTCTGGTCCAAGTATGTTGTTGTGTAAGGCATATTTTTTTCTTTTTTATTGCTACATATTGCTTTAGGGTATTGCATGTATTGTTGTACATTTCTGTAAGTTTTTTAATTTGTGTTTGATTATCTGTAGTTGGTCTGGAAATGGTTATTCTTTTATGTAGTTCATCTGCCAATGCTAATAATCTGGTGGGGGGTGTTGAGTTGCAGGTAATATGATTGATGTTGAAAGAAAGTATATTGGTGAATGCTATATACTTTTGTACTGGATCGAGTGACATGTTTTGAAGTTTTTGGAGCATTATATATGTTTCTGAATATAAGAATTCAGTTGTTTGTGCTGGAAGAAGTATTTGCATAGTCTTTTGGAGGACTATTGTTGTATTCTGTATTTTTGTTAGGTCGAGGGTGATGAACTGAGCAGCATGATCTGAGATTATAGATGGACAGAGTTCAAGATTAAAATAATGATGTAACATTGGTGAGTAGAAACACAAATCAATAAGTGACTTATATCTATTGTTATTAAAAGATATTGAGTTTGATGGGAGAAAACCCTCAGCACTCATAAGTGGAATTGTTATTTGATGGATCCATTTGGTGACAAAAGTTTGGTAGGTCATGTTGAAATCTCCCAGGAGTATTATGGGATTTGGTGTTGCTGTAAGCATTGAATTTATTGTTGCTATTATTCTGGAGATGATGACAGGGCCTGGTGGTATATATACAAATACTAGGTTAAGTGTGATATTTTTATGATGGAGTGTTAATATGATAAGATTAGAGTCAATATATATATATTTTTAAAAGAATCGAAAGGGCAGTTGTGGGAAATAATTATGCCTGTGCCACCTGATGGTGATGATGATTGCCTTGAGAAGGCACAAAAACCTTGGCTGACTAAATATTTTGATGGATCAATTTGAGAGCTGCTGTATATTTTTGTTTCCAAAAGCCCCAGTATGTGTGGTTGTGTTGTATGTAACCATTTTTTGAGATCAAAAAGTTTTTTGGTGGCATTTAAGCCTCTAATGTTGAGAGATCCAATTTTTATCTTCATGTTTTAAATAATTTTTTAACAGGGTATTGATTTTTATTTTATTTTTAATACTAAATGTTTGTTTATATTGCAGTAGATGGATGCTGATACATATTTAAGACATTGTTGGGTTTATTATCAGTTTTTCTTTCATTTAATATTGCTTCAGACTCTATACAGGCAATTTGTGATGAAACCGAACAGGTGTCCATTTGTTGTTGGCTTACATCCATTTCTATTTCATCATTTTCTAAATTGTATATGTCTGATGAGTTGTGCTTTTGGTCTGTTTTTTTTGCCTTTATGGATTCATGATTTTTTGGTGGTTGACCTGGCTTTCTTTTTCCCTCTGGTGTATTCTCTTGAATAGGTGGAAGAGGGGCTTCTATTGCATCCATTATGTTTGATGCAGTTTTGTTTATAATTGTAGTTTTTTTTATTATTGGTATCTTTATATTATCTGGATTTATATTTTCATTATATAACTGTGTGTGTTTACTTTCTGTTTGTTGATTTTTACTTGGTACACATTTTGTTTTATTGAGATGCTGATCCTGTGATGTAATTGCTGTATTTTGTGTTGTGGTTTCTTGAGAATCATTTTTGTTTGAATCTTGGATTTCTGTGTTAGTTTTTGTGTTATTATTTTTTGGTTGGTCTTTGGGATAGGCAATTCTGCTCCATTATTATTTTTGTTTGTGGGTGTTTGAACCTGTTTTTTCTGGTTTCTATTATTGGGTTGCCAATGGATGTAGTGTTATTATAAATTTTATTTTCATCACTGGGTTGTTCTGGGGAGAGGATTTTAGTTTGTTCACAGTGATTGCTTTTTGTGTTATCGCACTGAGTTACTAGGTGTCCTCTCTGTCCACAGCCAAAACAATGTGGCTTTAGACCTCTTATGTGAAGAGAGAGTGTCGCTTCTTGATCTGTAATCTGTGTTGGAATCATTGAGGCGTCTACATTTTTATGTAGTTTTATTTTAAATTCAAAACAATTACTACATATCGGTATAGGTGTGTCTTTTAAATATATAGGCTTTAGGGCAATTACTTTTCCAAACGGGTTTATCATTTTTTGAAAATCTTGTACGTTGTATTTAAGATAAGTATTTTTAAGCACTCCAGTAATTATATTTTTCCGGTTTTCATCTATAATTACGAATGCGTAATTATCAAGTGCTAAAATAGTGGATTGAAAATGTTCTTTTTGCTGCTGAGTATAAAAATCAATGGTTATATATCAAGAATTTGGATGGTCGGTGATACAAGAGATTGTTTCCCATAGTGCATTTTGCATGATTGCTTCATATAATAAAGCTTTTGGGAAACGACATAATGAGCATTGATTATCGGTTACTGCGAGTACTAACGAAGTTGGTGAAAAAAACCTGCGAAATGTTTCAAATAACATACGAGGCAGCGTATTACTGAAACGGTCCATCACATTTTCAAGCGTTTCTTTTGTCCAGATTGCGGCTGGGGGTTGATTTTTCTCTCGAGTGTTTAGATCAAGATTTTTTATATCATTTGTGTTTGTTCTACGGAAGCGCGGTATTTGAGTTGGTGCTGTAGTATTGCTATTACTTTTAAGTACTTTTGCATATGAAATAGGCGATGTTGAAACTAACGATGTTGTTAATTTCATATTGGTGCTTAATTCACTCATGCTTGACTGGGCAGTAGCCATGATTTATTCTGACTCAAGTCAGTATTTGTTTGTTTTTTTTAAAAAAAGATATTAAAACACACCGATATTTTTCAAAAAACACTATTAATCTATTATATAATTCGATTTTTCCTGTATTATGTTTGTTTTGTGAATAACAAGTTGGAACAAAAGTAAAAAATAAATACTTACATCGGAGAACTTAAGGATTGCTTCTTACCTCAGCAGAGATTATTATTATTATTATTATTATTATTATTATTATTATTATTATTATTATTATTATTATTATTATTATTATTATTATTATTATTATTATTATTATTATTATTATTATTATTATTATTATTATTATTATTATTATTATTATTATTATTATTATTATTATTATTATTATTATTATTATTATTATTATTATTATTATTATTATTATTATTATTGTTGTTGTTGTTGTTGTTGTTGCTGCTGCTGCTGCTGCTGCTGCTGCTGGTATTATTATTATTACTATTATGTTTAAATAGCTAAACTTAAAATTATGTTACATAATATTAAAATTATAGTACATGATATTTTTAAGAAATCTTTATATTTTTTTATTACATGTAAGAATAAATTGCCAATATTATACATAAACATACACATACATATATATCCATACATAATATATATCTATTTGTTAATATTGTGAGATATCTGCTTTTTAAAATGTATGTTTTTACTATTGTATCTAAATAACTTTATCTTTCCTTGCTCTCTTTAGCTTGCTTTAGGTTGTATTATATCCACCATTTCTGTCTGATATGAAATAACGGATGACCACAATCATCTAAAATGATTATACCATTTCAATATTTATGCAAAACAGAGGTTTATATTATCACTAATATTAAGAGTTTCTGTTTCAAGAATTAAATATTTAGATATTAATTTTACGACATGTATTTTTAAATACCGGATTTAACAATTTTTTTTAATATGGTCTTAATAATTTTTTTATTATTATAATATACATTTTAATTTTGTTTACAGATGAAATATCTCGTTTGTTTATAATTCTTCACTTTTTTAAATACTCATTACCACCATTAATTATGATGTCAAATAAGTTTTGCTTCCACAAACAATAAACCTAAGACATTGGAAAAATGTAAACAGTCCTGTGATACGTTTCGATTCAACCAGTCCCAATTAAGTGTCCAGATATTATCTTTACATTCACTAATATCTCTAAACTATTGTTTTTAATATATAAACAAATTTATGTATTTAAATAGATAAGGTTCTACACATGAAGGGTCAGAGTGATGTTGGCATCAGCATGGGATTTGGGCCTTCCATCATCAAATTTTTAATGATATGGATGACTGAAAAGTTGGAGTAGATTGACACCTGCTCATTAAAGTATGAGAATTTGCTATCTTAATATAAACTGAGCACTGATTATATACATGTGTGGGAGATGATAATCTGGACCAACTGATGAATGCTGGTTTAGCATGAAATAGGGATATTGGTGATTATTTATATTTTCTACATATGTGTGGTAATGTATATCAGTTGTATCAGATACTATGGATAGTTGGTGAGTGCTTGAAAGCCTGAGTTCAAATCCCCTATATTTATCACAACAAATTATAAGCTTTTTGAGAAGAAAATTTGTTTAGATATTTAAATGCAAGAACTTGAAGACATTAGAGGAAGATATGACGGAGTGAGTGTAGGCAAATTATGGTGGTGGTTTGTATTTTTGTGATGTCTATGGCTGTTGTCTATAAAAATAAAATAAATTGTAATTAACAAAACATAGGTGTTTTTTTTTAAAATTTAAAATGTTTTTTAGTTTAAGTAATTTATTAATTATTATTATTTTTAATAGATATGCATTCAAGAATAATAAAAAAATAAATAAATTAATAATTATCTTGTAGTTTAAAAAAATTTAAAACTTCTCCTATAGTATTATCCAGACAATGAAAGTTGATAAAGTGGAAAGATGAAGAATATTTTTAATTATATTAGATTTTTTTTTTCATGAGCTGATGACGCATTTATTTGCTACTCTGAGTTGGCATGAAAAATTATCAGTTATTTACAACTATTAGTTTGTTTAATCTTCAAACAATAACTACTATTTTAAATAAAACACTACCATATGTTACTTTTGTTTATTTTATTTTTATTACCCTTATTATATTTTAAATCTATTTCGTACTTAAATTTAGGATATCTTTGTAATAAACCATTAGTTTTAAACATTTAGTATTTGTAGGGGGTTTAAACACATGCTTTCAAGCTGTTTTCAGCCATCTACTCTATCTCATACAGCGATATACATGACCACACACATGTGAAAAATATAGATCTCCAAATATATATTTCGTATGAAACCAGCACTCATCAGTTGGTCCAGATTATCATCTTCCACACATATATTAACAGTAATCGGTTTGTATTAAGATAGCAAATCATCAAACTTTGATGGACAGGCTGCAATCTACTCCAACCTCCAACTTTTCAGCCATCCAAACCATTGAAAATATGATGATGGAATGCCCAAATCCTTTGTTGATGTCAATATTATTGCCATATTCATGTTGACTTTAAGTCACTCTGACTCCTCATGTATAGGATCTTGTCCATTTAAATACACAAAAGAGGGATGGCCGGGATACAGGCTGAATGTGTAATATTTGAATACAAGCATAATTATATATATATATATACTTGGAGTTTAGAAGTAATTATAGGGGATTTAGACACAGACTTTCAATCTCTTTTCAGCTATACACTCTATCTCATACAATTGATACACATGACCACACACACACACACACACACATATATATATTTCATGCTGACCAACATTCATCAGTTGGTCCAGATTATCATCTCACACATACATATATAATCAGTTCTCAGTTTATATTAAGATAGCAAATCTTCAAACATTAATCGACAGACTTCAATTTACTCAACCCTCCAACTCTTCAGCCAATCATACCACTGAAAATCTGATGATGGAATGCCCAAACCCCTTATTGATGCCAATATTATTATCATGCCCATGTTGAATTTTAAGTCATAGAATCGTGTCCATTTAAATACACAGAAGAGAATGGGCAGGACAGTGACTGAATCAACATGGGTATGATAACAAGATTGACATCAATAAAGGATATGGACATTTCATCACCAGATTTTTAATGGTATGGGTGCAGAAAAGTTGGAGGATGGAGTAGAATGAAGCCTGTATATTAAAGTTTGAAGATTTTCTATCTTGATATAAACCGAGTGCTGATTATATATATATATGGAGATGCTAATCTGGACCAATTAATGAGTACTGGTTTCAGCAAAAAATACCTATATTGGAGATCATTTCTTTCTTTCATATGTATGTGTTTATGTGTATTAATTATATGAGATAGAGTGGATAGCTGGAGTTTAAAAGTCTGTGTTCAAATCCCCTATAATTATATCTAAACTCTCTCTCTCTCTCTCTTCTCTCTCTCTCTCTCTCTCTATATATATATATATATATATATATATATATATATATATATATATAAATTATGCTTGCATTCAAATATTACATGTAATATTTGTAGTTCTGTCTTTTATTTTTGTTTAACAGTTCTAAATATATATATGCTTGATTTTTTTTGTCTTTAATCAAATCTGTTTTCTGATTCATATACTTATGTACATTGGAGAAAATAGAAATAGAAATTTCATGTTTTTTCTCTCTCTTTTTAAAGGAATACCAGTAGTAAAATATTTTAGGCCCTATCAAATTATAGTGTTCTATTTAAAACAGTAATCATCTAATTTATTGGTTGGAATATTAAATGATAGTCAAAAGTAAAACTGATCAGTTAAATACGGTTTCATTCAGTTGATTAAGTTAATTTTTTTTTTTTTTTACTTCTCTCAGATAGAATTTGATTCCGGATCTTTCATTTTATATATCCACTACTTTGTTGCTGCATTAATTCATACCCATCATAAGTAACTGTAATAATTTGACATTCCTTTCTGTTAAACAATGTAGAGGGATAAGAGATAAAAAATAATCTCAAATAACTCATTGCAGAAAAAAGATATCTTCAAAGGCTAAAGAGAAACTTACTAGCTATCAGACTGACCAACTATTAGGAAAATTTAAAATTTTATTTTTGTTTTTACTTTTTGACTAAAACTAGTTAGATACCCATTTAACCAGTAAGTAACTAAATAACTAGGTACATTAATCATGAACTGCTTATATGAAACTTCCAGACTCTTTTATAATCTGAAAACAATTTCAAGATTCACCTGCTTTATATTTACATGACATACTACTTCAGCATAGCAAATATATATGCAAACCATTATGCCATGGATACTATAAATTAAAATATAAAAACATTTAATTATGTATATGGGATTAAAAGTCAGAACTAACATAATTTGAAATATGTAATTAATAATAAATGCATGATTTTAGTTACATAGGATTATCCCTTATCTCAATTGTATTGTATTGCAATGAACCATTAGAGCAGAAAATATTGCAACCCTCTCACCACAATGCATGCATTTTGTGAGGTGACAAATATTTGGAACTCCATGTTCATGTTGACAGCTCATACAACACAGGATAAAGGACTGATTTATAAAGTTTTTTAGTACTGTTGAAAATGCTAAACAATTATTGCATTTCAAATATATATTTATTGTAGATAGTTTATAAATGTTGCCTTTATTAGAATAATACACAGTGCCTTCCAATGAAATAGGGTCTGCTTCTGATTCTAAGTGGTCTGCAGTCTCACTTCTAAATAAATGCATGCATTACATAGCAACACAGTTTAACTGTTCACTACAAAAAAATTAATATGCTAGAATATTTGGATCATGGGATATGACATAGAATGTAATATTGAGTTTTAGATGTAATTTATAAGTGACTTAAACACAGAGTCCAATCTCTTTTCAGCTATCGGCTCCATTTTACACAACCAATACACATGTGAAAAAGGTAAATTATTTCCAATATATGTATTTTATGTTGAACCAGCATTCATCAGTTGGCCCAGATCATCATCTCACACACACGCACACACACATATAATCAATGTTTAGTTTATATTAAGATAGATTGAAGTGTGAAAATTTGCTATCTCAATATAAACCAAGCACTGATTATATATGTATGGGAAATGATGATCTGGACCAAAGAATGAGTGCTGGATCAGCATAAAATATGTACATTAGAGATCATTTATGTTTTTACATATGTGTGGTCATGTGTATTGCTGGTATAATGTAGAGCAGATAGATGAAGGGAGCTTGAATGTCTGTGTTCAAGTCTTTTATAATTTACATCTAAAATGCCAAGTAAATATATTATACTTGTATTCAAACAAATGTTGAGTTTGTAACTTAATCTGCAATGGAACAATGCGGTAATATTGTATTTTGTTTAAATAGGGTACAACTACTACCAAAACATTTAAAATAATTCAGAGTGTGTTATAGGGCAGTAAATCCATGACTTCTATGAGTGTTTTCAAATGGTTTGCACTATGTTATGATAATAGGGACATCACTGAAGATGATCTGTGATTTGGCACATTAAAATTGATTGGAAATGGAAAAAACATGCAAAACATTATTGAAATTCTTCAAACTGATCACTATGCAATTATGAGAGTCACTGAAGAACTCACTAACATTTTAAACCCTCTATATATTGCTTTTAAATGAAAGATTTGAAAAACTGGAAGATGTGAATGGGCTTTGTGCCTCACTTGTGAATAATTTAAAAAGACATGAAACAGGAAAATGGGCAAGGCATGTAAAGAATCACAACTATAGATCCAGAATTCTCATCAGACATTATAATGAGGGAAGTGACATGGTGTTTATAATAATATCAACCAATACCAGAGTGTAGAATGGAGATCACCAGAAAAGATCCCTCAAAGAAAAAACTTTCAAATGCAAATGGGTCAAATAAAATATTGCTCACAGTTATTTTTATTCTAAAAGTATTAATATATTCCTGAATATCACAGTAAATACTAACTACTATTTGGATATTTCAAATTGTTTGTGGTCAAAATTTTAATGCCAAGATTCTGCATAACTTTTGGATAAAAAAAAAAACCATTGGGGTACTAGAGCAGCCATTATATTCTAATGATTTATGCCCCAATGACTTTTGGCTATTTCCAAAATTAAAGTTAGCCATGAAAGAAGAATGTCACAGTTTAATTCAAAACATCCAGAAATTTGTGACATTTCAAGATCCCCTTCACACAGTTTTATAGTAATTCCCAATGTTGTGTTGACACATATGGACACTATTTTAAATAGTCAATATTAAAAACAAAAGAAAAATAATTTCTTGTGTTTGATTTTATGTCAGTTATCTATTTACTAGGACATGTGACTGTTCACATTAAATTTTATGGATTCTGTTTATTACTAAAGTAACTACAAGTTTATATTTTTAAGGAAAGTTCATGAGGTCAAAATTGATTAAAACAGCACATATGTTTATGTTTAAACCGAATAGTAATTACTGTTTAGTTCTATTTCTATTTATAATTTTTATACGTATATGTATTTACTTTTAAATTTAAATCTTTAAATTATTTATTAAAAATATTTTTTTTAAAAGCACATAGAAAATAAATAAATTATTAATTTTCAATTGCAAATGTTTCATAAACTTTTCAGACTAAATTAATAGTCTAATATTATTTTTCTACTATTAATTATTAATAATTTTATTATTCATTATTAATAATTTATATTAATATTATTAAAAGGGTTGTTTACGTTTTTATATAAAGAGTATATAATTTTTTTAAAAAAATATAGAGAGAATTTTAAAACTTCATCTCTAAACTTCAACTTATAGATTAATTATATAAAACTTGAAAATGAGAAGATTTAGTTTAATTTCCCACTTTATATAAATGTTTGGGATAGTGCAATGATTTTGGATATTAACCATCTTGAATAATCATTAAGCAATGAGTAGCCAAAAGTATCTTTTCCTGAAATGTAGTGTATAATAATAGATAGATGGATGATGGGCAGATAGATAGATAGATGAACTACTAAATACTTTTCTGGGAGCAATGCTTTGTTTCCAAAACAAAACAAAATCTCTGTGTTTATAGGTTGAAATTGGTTTATAAAAGAGTGGTTACTGTTAATGACAGAAGCAATCATTCCTACTTCCCTTTGTGATATTTTTTTAAATCTTGGTCTGTTCTCCTTCAACTTGCAAACTGTATTTCTTTCAAATTATAAAACCCATCAAGAGATTCTTAGGCTATAAGTTACATAATGACAACTATGTGTTTATGCTAACCCTTCTAACATCTATTGGTTTTTAAAGTAAATTTGTCACTATTAATAAAACAGAGACAAATTTAGCAGACTGAGGCTCTTTGTTATGACCTCACATGAGACCCTATAATTAACAATGAATTACATTGAGATTGGATTTGGAACACAAATTTTATTTGACAAAGAATTGTATATCTGGAATGTCTTATCCAATGATCTTGCTGCTATCATAAATGTGGAAGAACTAGAGACTGTTGTCTAAATATGTCCTATCATGAATAATCTGACTTGATTTTGCCTATGAAATTGTGCATTTAAGTGCTAAAAATAGTTATAAAAGCAGTATGGAAATGGAAAACATGATTATAAAAATAATTCAAATCTCCCCCACTTTAATATTAATAGAAATGTGCAACTTTGTTCGATGCAGAATATGTAAAAGCTAATCATAGAACAGCCATGGTAAACCAGACATTTTCAAGAATTAAAATGTATTTTCTACTTTTATTTAAAGTCATTTTGTAAAAAAAAAGTTTAATTTGCTAAGTAAATGGCCAAAAGTTTATTTAGGTCAGATAAAGGATAAAGCCTAATTCAGTTGGTAGAGTGTTTGCCTTAAATTCGATATTCAAGAATCTAAAGGTGCAACTTCAAAGTGAATATTGTCACTGTGCACAAAGGCCAGTAACACCTGAAGAAGATTGGAGAATAATACTACTCAAAACATTGTATAATTACTAACCTATGTTGTCTATTTGTGTGTTATTATGAACAAGTTGTTTGTATTTGGAAAGTTTAAAATTTTCTATACATTCAACATTCACTCATAGATGATGGAAATAGTCCAACATATCACATCTAATAATATAGCATCATCACAAATCTTCAAAGCCTAATTCTGTCTTGTATTTCTGAAATTTTTATGTTTATCTAGGAAAGACTAATAATATTTAAAAAATGGCTTGCACAATGGCACATGGGGCAATTTTATTAATGCTGTATTACCACCGACAAATTAAAAAAGTTCTCGGTAAATCAACTTTTATCATCCATAAGATAAAAATACAAAATTCTTTTTTTTTAAAGACTCTGGTACACGTGTTAAATGTAAATAATAAATTATGACCTTAAGCTCTAAAAAATAATAAATAAGTATCAGATCATTGGTGACTCAATAAGTGACAAGACATAGTGTCTTTAATAAATTAAAAGCAATATCAGTAGTGTATATTCAGATAAAACCTTATTTAAAATACTAAATACAATCTTAATGCCTTTTCAATCTGAGCACCTCTGGCAAAAGCAACTGTTATATTTAAAAGTTATGATAATGGCTTTTTAAACTTGAATGAACTGTAGTTGCTGAATTTCTTTGTGTATCACATTGAATATTATAAACACTTTGCTTAGACAAAAAATCACTTTAATGAATTTGTGTATTCCCATGCTCAATGCAAAGACATCTTATGAATTATGCTAGGAATCAAAAAATCAATGTTACATGGACATTAACATATATGGATTGTTGGACAGATTATGGATCATTAAACTGGAAATTTATATTATAGGATCATTAAAATTAAGTATTATCTTAATAATATTAATGGGATATTATATTCAATCTTTTTATATTTATACTAAGTTTCACGGCTTTTAACCAGTAAGATATACAATATTAAAGTACTACTTTTGTTATATTACTAAAACATAAAAATGTCTAAAGACAATGCTATGATTATAAATACATCTATTTTGAAGTCCACTAAAATAAAATATTTTGAGTGATTTTCTAACAGTGTTTGTGCTACTAGAATTTGATCTGGATTTTCCGCTTAACTGAATAATAAATAAAAGTGAGACTTTATAAGCAAGTGAAAAATTTTAAAGCTGAAATTTACACACTACAAAGTAAAGTATTAAGAATAGTGATTGGATTACAGCTGTAGAAGATATGTGATAAGATAGTGATAGTATTTAATTAAAAATCGTTCCTTTGAATTATTAAAAGCAGTATATAAATATGATATAAAATCTTATTTTATAAGATAATGATACTGTTAATAAATAGAGAAAGTATTTTTATCATCCTTTGGGTAATCATATATAAATTCAGTTAATGTCATTTAATGATATATCAATTATGTTAACTCATTACAGTTTAGAAAAAAATATTGGACTTAATAAGATTACATTTTTTTAAAACCCCAAATCAGAAAGACTTCAAATTCTGATAAGAAAGAAAATTTATAATATGAAGATAATATATTTCTAAATTGTTGGAATAATTTAGAATTATATGGACACATGAAAATGAGCCATTTGGTGTTAAAATGCTTCTCATGTTATAATTTATAAAAATAAATGATATAGATAAGACTGCAGTAATTAACATGCAATATTCTTTTCATCAGTATAACAAAATTGCTTTCAAGAATTTTATTAAAAAGATTGCTTATAGTCATAAGTAAATGATTATCATAAACTTATTGTGATTTTAGATAATCAAAAAACAAAACACCAAATTCTATATACAGGACCCTCTCATATACATTACTAAAAACTTATTGAAATGGTAACAACTTATTTTAAATTTGTTATAAAAACAGTTGAAATTTCATCTGCCTACTGCTATGTATTTAAGAAATTAAGTAACTTACCAAAATTATTAGTGTCATATTACATTACCTGTGATTTATAATAAATGTACAAAATTTAAAAAAATTATATTGAATATAAATTAAAATTTTTATTCAAATTTAATAAGAGCATTTAACTCAAACAAACCATTAAACAATATATATAAGTAGGGAATTTGAAAATCTGAGTTCAAATCCTAATTACTTTAAGTTCAGTATAGGTAATATACTTTTAGTATCATATTGCATTGCTAGTGATTTATATCAAATGTACCAAATTTGAACAAATTATATTGAATATATTTAATCTCGATTTTAAAATTGTATTCTAACTTAAATAAAAATGTTTACAAACAAACAATAAATAAAACAATAAACAGAGATTGCACTTAAATAAAAGTGTTTATAAAAACTTACTATTGTATTTTTATTTTTAAAATGAAGTAAACTGGGCAATTTTTTTTATTTTTCAATAACTTTTTTTCTTAAATGTGGCTCCTTGTTTAGATTAAAAACAAAGCAAATGAACCAAAGACTTGATAAGGAGCTGAAAAATCAATCAACTGCTCTTGATGAAGCTTTGCCTGATGTCTGTTCAAATCGTTTTACTCAATTATGAAGATTTATGTTAATGATTGAAAAATAGCTATTTATCTAGTCTTGTTTATTGTATTTGTTTCTATATATTTTTTTTTAAAAATCACATTCATAAATTATAACAGAAATAAATTTCAAATAAAATTTAAAATAAATTTAAAAAAAAGAAAAATAATATTTTCAATTAGAATAATATTTGATGCTTTGCACATTTTGCATAAACAATATATTTTTTTATTAGTAATATATTTTTTCTAAATCTGTTTGAATTAAATTCAGCTCAGATATAAAGAATATAAATATATAAATATTTTTAATAATATAATAAGCCTTTATATAAATTATGACTTACCAAATATTCTCAATCATTTAAATGAACTTATAAATAAGTTTTTTTTGTATCAATTACAAACTTTTTGGATTTTGTTGCTTCATAACAAATTTAAATAAATATTTTTATATTTATATTTTATCAAGGGCAAACTAAGGCTCAATGGAATTTTAAGATACTTATAAGACAAAGGGCAACAAATGATTAACATTAATTTTTAAATTTATATATACTCAATAATTATATATGTTTTTAAATAATATTTTTTACTATATTATTTTCACTTTCCATATCTTTTTACCAATGTTTTTTTCCTAACATTTCAGATGGCTGATAGCCTTTTTCAAGTTCAGCTGGTCAAAAACTTAGATGAATAAATAATAATTAAAAAATGTATATGTAAAAAAAGGTGTCTTTAATTGAATAAATAACAATTTGTAAAATTGTCACTTTAGGCCAATATAATGTAATAGCATGGTGCTCAGTATATATAGAGAAAAGAGCTAAAAAAAATAAATTACTTATATATCAGCAACTATCCTTAGATTATATTTACATTTTACACTTATCAATAAGATAAAACCAAAAATTAATTTTTATTTTATCTTTGAAACCTAAAAAGTAAAAAAAAGTTTCCCCAGACATCATTAAAAAGTTAAAATACATAAATAGCTTTAGTAATATTATTTGGAATATTTATATCAATATATTGTAATGGTCAGAATCGTCTATCTCGCTAACACACTGCATAATTCAAAACGTTGGGCGCCATGGACCCGGAAAAAAAAATTTACTATGTAACGGTCAGAATCGTCTATCTCGCTAACACACTGCATAATTCAAACCCCAGACACTAAACTGAACATTCTAGGAGGGGTTGCCTTCTAGATATACTAAGTTCGAATCTAAAGTCCAAATTTCACAGCGCCACCTGCGTGATAACGCATCTGATGCTACAACTAGTATAACCTTTTACCGGTGCCTGGTGGTCAGGGAGAAACAAAAGACTCTATACTAAGATAAGTTTGGGTGGCTAATTAACGTCTATGGATTTACAAAAGAAATGCAGAAAATATATATATATAGACCGAGACAGTGATAGGAATCAAATAAAATAAGAGATAAAATTTAGTTTAAAATAATTTCACACAATTTATTTATATAAATATATATATAACGCCACTGTCTGCTTATATGAGACAGGGACGCGTATTAAATAATTGTTGGCATTTATATTTCAGTAATGACAAAAGGGTTTTAAAACAGAGTGATATATTCTATTCCTCGGGCTAATAGCATTACGATAATGTGCTTGACGAGATAGGAATATGTGCGAGGTGCTTTGAGTAAATAGACAAGTTTAAGAAAAATATTTGAAATGAAATGTTCTAAAATATTTATTGATTTCGAGAATAGTAACGGACTAAAGCTTACTAAGCAAACGTGGGAATGTGATCAAAGCATTTATTTGAGAATAATAATAGATTTGTATTGGGAGGTCAGTATTGCTGACAGTGAATTTATAAAGTTGGAGGGTGTGACTCGTTTAAGTCACGGATGCTTTGTAAAATAAATATAAAATGAAACAATATTGAAAATCCGGAATAATTACGGAGGGCATCTCGCCGCTAACCCGTAGGAAAGTATTTTGACGAAACAGCCGAAACTTAGCGACTGTGTGACGATTGCGTTTAATTCCCAGGGGTGTCATTTGTGAACACCCTCTGCCTGGAAATTTGCAATGAGCGAAAGAACGGACTTTGCCGTGTAAAGAATCCTTGGAAAATAAAAACAAAGCGGTCTCAACAACCAATTCATGTACCAGCAATACGAGACTAGTGTATATAAAAACATACTAAATGGGTTTTACTTGTATTAAGAGAAATGCCCAATCAAATTCCCTGAAATTCATTTAAAAGGGTCCGCACATTCTCGACATCAATGATGAACTTTATAATTAAAATAGAACACGGTAATTAAAATAAGAAAATGCATGCTTGCGGGTTTGAAAAGTAAGTATAGATTTATATACGCAATCATGCATTTGGGGACACATTTAATCATTGACTTCGCACATACTCTTATATTAGATTAAAATCAATAACATGTAGATTTTAAACTATGTGATTATGTTACATTAAAGAAAAGAATCGCCCTCGAACGAGTGATTTGCAAGACAATAAAATTGGAAAATTATAAATTTAAAATATGCCTTAATAGCGGCGTCTTATTTTCAATAGAGGGAATAGTTCACTCGGTCAAAGACGATTCTGACACATTATCATAATAAAATAAAAGAAAGCTTTATAAATAGAAAATATTAACCCAAGGATAGAGAGCAAAATGTTGAGCATATTTAAACACACAAAATAAATACACAATGAAGTTGTGAAATATAAGAAAACAATGTTAAATAGCTATAGCATGTTAGTTAGTGATCACAAGAGCTCTTGGGTTAATTTAGGTTACCTCTGGAGAAGCATTTGCAGGTAGATGTTCGGCAGGTTTTATAATTCAGCAGCAAAATCTGGAATGTTCATATTTGGCAGCGGCAGCAGCAGTTCCGGGATCCGTGTGATAAATTTTTGATGGTATGGAGCAGCGGCTGGCTATTCCGAGGGGACATAGCCATCTTAAACGCCTCTACTCGGACATGTCAAGGTTAGCAAATTATTAGAATTTTAGAACAACTCAGAAACCTTTAGTCAACTCAGAATTCTTTAAAAGCTTAGACATCTTTAAAAGCTTAGAAAAGCTTAGAATGGAGAACAAAAGAAAAACATCCTTTTTATAGTAAAATTTAACAATAGATTTGTCCTGGGGCGTACAAAATTATTGGACTTATCTGCTGTAATTAAATCTATCCGAATGTCTAAAGGAATTCAACATTAATTAATTTCTTTTGTTAACTTCCCCGTCGACATTCGAATTACAAACTAGATTTAATTAAAATTACTGCTACTAATTAAAGAAAACTTAAGTGGACAGCTGCTGTTTTTAGATAAACTTATATAATTAAACTATTGTCCCTCATTTATTTTAACAGAAATATTTGGGATGATTTTTATTAAATAAAACGAAAATTATTTTATTTTAAATTGTAATATTTGAATCTATCTACTAAACGAATATTTACTAAATGAATTTTATTTTAAATCAAAATATATTACGACGGTAATATATTTGTAAATAGATCCAAACAAAATAACTAACAATTTATAATTTTGATATGTTTTAAAATGGATATCATAGTGTGTGCGCAATTACGACTTATATAACTTACTTTTTAATAAATGTAAATTATGTGAACAAATACATAATTCCTAATATTTTATTTGGGAATAAGTTATATATATAATACGAGCATTGTGCTCGTGGTTTAAAATTAGGCGGGATTTTCGGTATATAAGTGTATTGCAGACACACTACGATAGATTGGGGTTCAAACTAAGGTATGAGGGTAGGAAGTAGGTGAGAAAAGGTGAAACGAAGATCTGCAAAGCAGACCTTACTGTTTCACATTCCCTTAGTGACGGAACAAAAAAAAATTGTTAAAAAAAAAGATCTTACAACAGGTGTCCACCTATGAAGCCTGCATAAAAAAAAATTTACAAGATAACCCATAATGTACAGGATATAAATATAATGAAGAAACGAAACTGAATTATATACCCGGATCATATTAATAAATCTACCGTCTAGCGAACATTTTTTTAATATCCCCCCCCCCATTCTTCCAACAAAATTTTATTTAAGAACTAAATTTAACACTGTTTATATCCGATCTCCTGTTTATATTATTCTGTGACGTGTCCATTTCTTTTTTTTTTTGTTGTTTGTTGTGTTTTTTTTTTTTTTTTTTAAAAAAAAACTACTATAATCCTGGGTCTGGTGGGTAATAACTGCTTTTATAATTTGATGACTGCAGTCTCGGATTATCAGGTCTCTTTACCTTGTCTGGCGGTTCTTTGGCCCAGGGACTGAAATCCAGAGTGGTTAAGAATTCGGCCATTTCCTCCACCTCTTTGATTCTGCTGCCCGCCATCAGCTGTTGTATCGGTAGCGGCATATTCTGTTGAACGGTACGTATAATATGAGTATCAGAAAATGCAAACGTGTTCAGTGATCGAAGGCGATTGACCTGGCGAATGAAAAATTGCGTGTGTGTTTCCTTGATCGCTCCGTACTTTTCCTGGCAAATGGTATTTAGAATTCCGCTCTGCCGATCCTCACTCCAATAATATCTTAGTAACAGGCTACAGTAATTCGTAAAGTTGTTTGGTTTTTTCACCAACATGCCCCACCAATCTTTTGCATAGCCATATAAATGATGGCTAGCGATAGCAGTCTGTTCATGCGGATCCGTTTTATAAAACTGAAAGAAATCCCGCAGGCTATCCAGGTGTGGGTGGGGGTTTTCTCCTATTTCTCCTCGAAATATTTTAACAGTTAATATCTTAGCAAGTTGGGTTTGAACCCCAAAATCTGGAATTAAGGTCCTGTGGATTGTATCTATCCCACTACTATGCACTTGAGGAGGTGGTAGATCATCGTTAGAGGCCTGACATCTTTGGTTTAGGTCCACTGCCTCGTTGATACTGTTTGTATCGTCAGGTTCTGTTTTTGCTATCAGGACTTCGTTGTCCAGGTATTGTATTATTTTTGGCTCAGTTTGATCTCGGCATTCGCTCATTTTTTTTTCGATTTCCTGAGCAGTATTCTTCCAGTTTCCGTTGGAGAGCCCTATATCCTTCTCTCGCTTGTGCCAATTCGTCGAGGAGCATCATGGTAAACTTTTTATACTCCGTCTCTTTTCTTTGGGCTTCCTCTTCCTGCTTTCTTGCCCTCTCTTCGCTTCTCTTATATAATTCCACCAGATCATCCAGATCGGAATCTTCCTTGGTCGTTTGCTGGACAGTTCTCATACTTATTGGAGGAGATTCAAGAAATCCGGATGGGTCCGGTTCTTGATCAGCGTGGTTGTTGTCCATATTACCCCTGGCTTTGGATGATTATCGTGATCGATGATGATGATTACTTTTTATTTTATCGCTAACTATATTAATATATCTTTAACACAATGTATCGCACTGATAAAGAAAATGTTTAAACTGTTTTACGTGGAGCTTATTAAAACTAATACGGTAAAAAAAAATACTCTTATTATTTTTCCTTGTTTAAATCTCTGCGATGATTACGTTTAATTACAATTTTATTAATGGCTAATAGGCTATCTCCCTCTCGGTTCTGTCGGCCTAATTGCTGCTTTTATATTTATCACTTAAAACCCCAACTACTGCCCTCTTACTACTGCTAAAATTTCTCGCTTAAATCTGCTGCCAACATATATATTTTTAACTGCCCGTATATATAAAATCTCTTAAATTCTACCTGTCAAAATATTTCGCTAAAATATATTTTTAAACTCAAGCAAATTTTATTTATATATATTAACATTCGCTAGATCCGGGTATAATTATTTCGTTCCTTCTTATTTAAGATTTGCAAACATATATATTTATTGACATAATTATTGATCCGATTCACGTCTCATTATTTGGTCTAAGAAAAATTTACACACGTTTAGAAAACAAATTTCATACAAAAGAATTGAGCCTGGTGACAAAATTTATTTTAGAAGTAACTCCGTTTAGTGAAATTACCCTTGGGCGCCATGTCACCAGTTAAAAATATCCATAGACTGTTAGCTTCCCAAAATTAATTTTAATAACTATTCCATTTAACTACGGGCACTCGTTAAACATTCGCATTTTTTTTTTATATATATTGATTACAACATTTGATTTATCATTATGCTATATTGCGCGTTGAGCCGATAAAACTTTATTTTGATAGAAAAATACAATATTTGATATCTTCATAGATTGTCACAATATTCACTTGGGACAATATTTAAGTAATTTACGCTATGCGTACATAGCGTGATTTAAGTGAAACAATAAATACAGATAATACAGATGGCTCGTATCGCACTATAGCATGTTTGGACAAGTTCTGATTATATAGGATAAGTAATTGAATGCCCGAGTCAAACAAAATATATGAAATATACACGCAAATAAACAATATAGATAGTATAGAGTTTGAAAAGATATTTTATATATCAAAAATATAAAGGATTTGAGTGATTAAATGCGAAAACAAAATGCTAAAATTAAACTACAGGGATGTGGGTGTTTAAATAATTAAGATCTACAGGGATGTGGGTGTTTAAATAATTCGAGGCTCCACGTTTGGGCAAGCCATGGACCCGGAAAAAAAAATTTACTATGTAACGGTCAGAATCGTCTATCTCGCTAACACACTGCATAATTCAAACCCCAGACACTAAACTGAACATTCTAGGAGGGGTTGCCTTCTAGATATACTAAGTTCGAATCTAAAGTCCAAATTTCACAGCGCCACCTACGTGATAACGCATCTGATGCTACAACTAGTATAACCTTTTACCGGTGCCTGGTGGTCAGGGAGAAACAAAAGACTCTATACTAAGATAAGTTTGGGTGGCTAATTAACGTCTATGGATTTACAAAAGAAATGCAGAAAATATATATATCTAGACCGAGACAGTGATAGGAATCAAATAAAATAAGAGATAAAATTTAGTTTTAAATAATTGCACACAATTTATTTATATAAATATATATATAAAACGCCACTGTCTGCTTATATGAGACAGGGACGCGTATTAAATAATTGTTGGCATTTATATTTCAGTAATGACAAAAGGGTTTTAAAACAGAGTGATATATTCTATTCCTCGGGCTAATAGCATTACGATAATGTGCTTGACGAGATAGGAATATGTGCGAGGTGCTTTGAGTAAATAGACAAGTTTAAGAAAAATATTTGAAATTAAATGTTCTAAAATATTTATTGATTTCGAGAATAGTAACGGACTAAAGCTTACTAAGCAAACGTGGGAATGTGATCAAAGCATTTATTTGAGAATAATAATAGATTTGTATTGGGAGGTCAGTATTGCTGACAGTGAATTTATAAAGTTGGAGGGTGTGACTCGTTTAAGTCACGGATGCTTTGTAAAATAAATATAAAATGAAACAATATTGAAAATCCGGAATAATTACGGAGGGCATCTCGCCGCTAACCCGTAGGAAAGTATTTTGACGAAACAGCCGAAACTTAGCGACTGTGTGACGATTGCGTTTAATTCCCAGGGGTGTCATTTGTGAACACCCTCTGCCTGGAAACTTGCAATGAGCGAAAGAACGGACTTTGCCGTGTAAAGAATCCTTGGAAAATAAAAACAAAGCGGTCTCAACAACCAATTCATGTACCAGCAATACGAGACTAGTGTATATAAAAACATACTAAATGGGTTTTACTTGTATTAAGAGAAATGCCCAATCAAATTCCCTGAAATTCATTTAAAAGGGTCCGCACATTCTCGACATCAATGATGAACTTTATAATTAAAATAGAACACGGTAATTAAAATAAGAAAATGCATGCTTGCGGGTTTGAAAAGTAAGTATAGATTTATATACGCAATCATGCATTTGGGGACACATTTAATCATTGACTTCGCACATACTCTTATATTAGATTAAAATCAATAACATGTAGATTTTAAACTATGTGATTATGTTACATTAAAGAAAAGAATCGCCCTCGAACGAGTGATTTGCAAGACAATAAAATTGGAAAATTATAAATTTAAAATATGCCTTAATAGCGGCGTCTTATTTTCAATAGAGGGAATAGTTCACTCGGTCAAAGACGATTCTGACACATTATCATAATAAAATAAAAGAAAGCTTTATAAATAGAAAATATTAACCCAAGGATAGAGAGCAAAATGTTGAGCATATTTAAACACACAAAATAAATACACAATGAAGTTGTGAAATATAAGAAAACAATGTTAAATAGCTATAGCATGTTAGTTAGTGATCACAAGAGCTCTTGGGTTAATTTAGGTTACCTCTGGAGAAGCATTTGCAGGTAGATGTTCGGCAGGTTTTATAATTCAGCAGCAAAATCTGGAATGTTCATATTTGGCAGCGGCAGCAGCAGTTCCGGGATCCGTGTGATAATTTTTTGATGGTATGGAGCAGCGGCTGGCTATTCCGAGGGGACATAGCCATCTTAAACGCCTCTACTCGGACATGTCAAGGTTAGCAAATTATTAGAATTTTAGAACAACTCAGAAACCTTTAGACAACTCAGAATTCTTTAAAAGCTTAGAAACCTTTAAGAGCTTAAAAGCTTAGAAAGCTTAGAATGGAGAACAAAAGAAAAACATCCTTTTTATAGTAAAATTTAACAATAGATTTGTCCTGGGGCGTACAAAATTATTGGACTTATCTGCTGTAATTAAATCTATCCGAATGTCTAAAGGAATTCAACATTAATTAATTTCTTTTGTTAACTTCCCCGTCGACATTCGAATTACAAACTAGATTTAATTAAAATTACTGCTACTAATTAAAGAAAACTTAAGTGGACAGCTGCTGTTTTTAGATAAACTTATATAATTAAACTATTGTCCCTCATTTATTTTAACAGAAATATTTGGGATGATTTTTATTAAATAAAACGAAAATTATTTTATTTTAAATTGTAATATTTGAATCTATCTACTAAACGAATATTTACTAAATGAATTTTATTTTAAATCAAAATATATTACGACGGTAATATATTTGTAAATAGATCCAAACAAAATAACTAACAATTTATAATTTTGATATGTTTTAAAATGGATATCATAGTGTGTGCGCAATTACGACTTATATAACTTACTTTTTAATAAATGTAAATTATGTGAACAAATACATAATTCCTAATATTTTATTTGGGAATAAGTTATATATATATATAATACGAGCATTGTGCTCGTGGTTTAAAATTAGGCGGGATTTTCGGATATAAGTGTATTGCAGACATACTACGATAGATTGGGGTTCAAACTAAGGTATGAGGGTAGGAAGTAGGTGAGCAAAGGTGAAACAAAGATCTGCAAAGCAGACCTTACTGTTTCAATATCTATAAAATGCTTGAATTATTATTCTAATTATTTTCCAAACTTATATTTTTTATCAGAGGAAAAAGATGAAGAATTGACATTATTTGAATATCACCAATAGATGACTTGAGAAAATAAAACTGCACTATTTTAAAAGTGATCTGTAATCCTACAAAAGTTTTGTTTAAATATGATTTGAATCCAATGATATTATTTATGTAATTTATTTGAATCCATTGTTAGAAATGGCAATTATCAAAAGATTGTTTATTGAAAATAAATTTTTTTTTGCAAAAAAGTTACACATTTAGTTATAATTAGATAAATTTGATCAATTTTTATTAAATGTCTTTCGCCCCTATTTCTACTTTCTATATTTTATCAGTTCATACCCTTCTCTCACCAGCACACACACACATGTATATATTCTAACCCCCTTCTTTTATTTAGTCCTTAATTGTTCTCTACTTAAATTCAGTGGCCCAGATTCTAGATAAATATTGTTGGTACTTGAAAGTTTTCCTGCAAACCAAGATGGCAGCCTGTATTTTTGATATATGTACCATTTCGAGGACCTACAATCTACCGAAGATATGTTAGTCGTCAAATTAAAACAAAATTAATAAATCAATTGGTAAATTATAAAAAAGAATAAATTCCAATAAATTTCATTGAGAAGTTTTATTTCAATTTTTTTTTTTTTTGCTTTTATTATAATGTGAGAAGTGACAAGATGCTCTTTGTCGTACTTTGGTGACAAACATTTATTTAGCTACTTGCAACAACTGCAGATACTTTTAAATAAAGGAAGACTTCAAGGATTAAAAGAACTATATCATTTCATATCTAAAATATATTTTAATCAACACTATAAAGATTTTTGAATTCCATAAAGTATAATGCTTGTCATCACATCAAGAACTATGTGGCTGCTTGCTATGTTTTTCTGTATTGATGATGAAGGCTTAATTTTCTGAAAATGCTAGAATTAATAATCTGTCTATTCCTAATGTAAACATAAGCAAACAACTAATAAAAGCATATACCACTCGTGCGAAGATTTTTTTTTATGAGGAATTTAACCCACTTTTGAATAAAAAATAAAGGAAAAAATACCAAAATTAAAAAAGAATAAAAAAAAAACAAACAAATTACTAACTACAAAAAAAATACTGTATAAATTATTCTTTCTGCATGTATATTAGAACTTTATCTTAAAATTATACATTAATGTATTTCATTGCCAATTTCCTTTTTGTGATTTTTCTTTGAATTCCGAGTGAAGTTTTTTTTTTTAAAAAAAGTTGGTCCCCTAATAGCAGGAGATTAGTGATCGGCAGCATTTAAGAAATTACTTTAAGTTTAAACTATGATCCATAACTTCGCTTAAAAAAAGTGAAATTGAAAATTTCAAAACGTGATATTAAGATAATTTTTTTTTCTTCAGACTTTCAATTTTTTAAAATCATTTAAACAAAAAAATTGATCTGTAACCTTGATTTTAAACATAAACCGTATTTTCTCTCGTAAAACTGACTGCATATTTTTGTTTAAAATTTTAATTTACTTTGTTTGTCTAGTTGATTTAATTATAAAAATCAAACATTTTAAATTTAAAAACTCGTTATTGAAATTAAAAAAAAAAAAAAAAATTCATTGTCTATCATGTTCTGCCATCTAACGGATATCTTTTATACTAAATTTTATTTATTTGTATTATTTTTAAAGTCAGAAAAAAAACCTTCTTGAATAATCAATTATTTCCAAAATACTTAAATTAATAAAACAATAATAATAATACTTTATTTATCTTTAGATAAGATTAGCTTGTTTGATAAGTAATTCTGTTTTTTTTTCTTCTATAAGTAATTCTGTTTGGGTTTGGGATGTGATGTAGTGACAAATTTTAGAGTTAAAAGCTCATTAAATCGATTGCCAACTATAAGAAAATTAACAACAATAATAATAACTACAACACAGTTTAATCAATATGGTTATTGTTCGTATTTTGCCATTTGAGTTCATGAGTGCACATGACTTAGTGGCCAACTTACCAGACGATTGCATATTCATTGTTAATTCCAAAACTATAAAAATAAATGATCACAAAAAACATTATTACAAATCATTGGAAAAAACGAATATATATTTTATCTTTTACACCAGAATAAATTTAATCAAGATTTAAATCACACAATTTTCCCCATATTTGGTCATATTTGTAAGAAAATGATTAATAATAACAAAAATGATTCAGTTATAAAAATCAAATATGAAGGCGATTTTGTAGAGGACAATATATATAGTCAAATCATAAGATTTTTTAAATATATATAATAAGCATGACTTGTTATTCAAGATATCAATAGCTTAACTTACATTGAAAAATACTCTTGATTTCTGAAACAAACGATTTTTTTAATTTTAAGTGTATATAGTTTATAATCGATTCTTTAAATGCTAAGCAATTTGGTTCAGGTATAAGAGCGATGGCTGATAAGGAAAAGTTTCTTAGATTGATTCATAAATAGAAAAAAAAACAACAGCTAATAAAATTTGCTGTCTAATCCAGGGGTCGGTAAACTGCCGATCTTTGTTCCCAGTCTCGCGGCTTTAATTATTATAATAAACATAATCACATTTTTTATTTCTTCTTGTAATTTGTAAATAAATATTTTGATGAATTTAGGTGAGAAAAAATGCACTTGGCAATACTGTTTTTTAAATTCACACTTATTATAAAATAATTATTTTATACTGATGGATGTTTAAATATTAGAAATTTGTAAATAAATCAAACTGACAAATTAATTTTTCGTTTTTGTCTGTTTATTATTAAGAGAATTTAAATTTTTGTTAAGACATATACAGATTCTATTACTAAAATAAATGTTTAAATATATACACACCTATTCAGAAAGGGGTTTGCTATTAACTGAAAGTGGACCCTTTAATTCCTCTTGGAGGCCTTAAAGGAACCGAGCAGGGCAAATTCTCCATACGTTCTTGTCGTTGCAGCTGTTATTACTACGTGATTATTTATATAGTATACTAACATGGATGGGCTGTTCACCAACACGCATTAGCCAGCGTGGTGAGTTTATTGGATTTTTACCTCCAGTTTAAGATCAAGAATGGGACATTATTGGACTTTGTGAAGTTAGAAGAAAAGGTGAAAAGACAATTGATTTAAAAAGTGGACATGTACTCTATTATAAAGGCACAAATATTGGAAATACAAGTGGAGTAGGATTCATTATAAATAAAAAGTGGAAGAACAACATTGTGGTGATTGATGGTGTATCAGACAGAGTGGCAAGATTAGTTATACAACTTAATAGCAGATAACAAATGCAGATAATTTAGGTTTATGCCCCAACAAATGGTCATAGTGATGAAGTGGTAGAAGATTTTTATATGGATGTGCAAAAGGCTTTCGATCAGAGTAAACAACATTTTAAAATTGTTATGGGATACTTTAATGCTAGAATTAATAAACAAATGAAAGATGAAAGTGCTGTAGGTAATTTTGGTTATGGTAATAGAAATGAGAGAGGGCATAGACTAGTGGAGTTTGCTGAAAAAGAAAAACTTTATATTATGAATTCTTTTTTTGAGAAAAATGTTAAAAGAAAATAGACATGGAAGCATCCAAATGAAGGTACAGCACAATTGGATTATATTTTGACTAACAGAAAATACATATTTCAAGATTGTAATGTTCTTAATAAATTTAACACAGGAAGTGATCATCGATTAGTAAGATGTAAGATACATGTTAATGCAAAACTAGAGAGACAAAAATTATTAAGAAAAACAATTTTTACAGTTGATATTCCTAATCTTCAGAAACATTCTAATGAATTTAAATTAGAACTTACAAATCAGTTTCAAGTATTAGTAGATTTTGAACATGATTCAGATTTGAATGAAATTAATATGAAAATAACTGATACACTTTTAAAAACTGCAACAAAGATAGCTGGTAAAAAAAAGCAGAAATTGAACACTAAAATTTCTACTGAGACTAGAGAATTTATGAAGAAAAGAAGGAATATAAAGATATACAAAAATGATGCATTAAAAAGGATTGAATATCTCGAATTTTGTAAAATGGCATGGAAAAGAGTTGAAAATGATATAAGAAAGTATAACTGTGAACTAGCAAGGAAAGCTGTAGAAGAAAATAAAAGTCTCAAGAATGTAAAACAACATTTTGGTATTGGTAGGAAATTTATATCTGCAATAAGAAAAAAAGATGGAATTATTACTAAAAAAAGAGATGACATTATGAAATGGGTAGAAGACTTTTATTAAGAATTATATAGTAATAAAGAACAAGTACCTCCTATTTTTATTACATCTTCTGAATTGCCCAGAATTTTAAATGAAGAAGTGAAACATGCAATTAAATGTATGAAGAAAGGAAAGGCTCCAGGTAATGATGGAATTATAATTGATATATTAAAAGAAGCAGGTGAAGAAATAGAATTTTTTTTAGCAAAGTTATATACCAAATGTCTAAATGATAAAGATGTACCAGATGATTGGAAGAATGCAGTAATAATATTAATATTTAAAAAAGGTGATAAAGAAGATATTAGAAATTACAGACCTATCAGCCTTTTATCAGTTTTATACAAAATTTTTACCAAGATAATTACAACTCGTCTACAAAGAACATTGGATTTCCACCAACCAAGGGAACAAGCTGGATTTAAAAGTGGTTTTAGTACAGTAGATCATATCCAGGTATTGAGAGAAGTTATAGAAAGGACAAATGAATATGAGTTGCCATTATGTTTTGGATTTGTAGATTATGAAAAGGCATTTGATTCTATAAACATTTCTTCAGTGATTAAAGCATTGGATCATCAAGGTATAGATCCAGGATATTGTCATATTTTAAAGAATATTTATAAAAATGCAACAGCAACAATTAGACTACATAATGATACTGGGAAAGTCAACATTGAGAAAGGTGTAAGACAAGGTGACTCCATATCTCCAAAACTTTTTACAGCAGTGTTGCAAGAAGTATTTTGTGGATTAAAATGGGAAACTAAAGGAGTGAAAGTAAATGGAGATTATTTAAGTCATTTAGATTTTGCAGATGATATAGTTGTTTTTTGCAAATAATGCTTCAGAGCTGCAGGAAATGTTGCAAGAGTTATCAGATGAAAGTAGGAAAGTAGGACTAAAGATAAATGTTAAAAAGACTAAAGTAATGTTTAATCAATTTGCTCAAAATATGAAAATAAAGATTGATTATGATGAATTAGAAGAAGTTAACAGTTACAAATACCTTGGTCAGATTATTAATACAGATGGAAACATAATGGATGAAATTAATCATAGAATTAAACTTGATTTGAGTGCTTTTGGTAGAAATAACTTGATACTAAAAGGAAATATGCCTATGTGTTTGAAAAGGAAGGTTTTTAACAAATGTGTTTTACCAGTTCTTACTTATGGATCTGAGACTTGGACACTTAATAGAAGAGCAATACAGAGACTCCAGACCACTCAAAGAAGTATGGAGAGATGCATGTTGGGAGTAACAAGAAGAGATCGAAAATGCAATGTATGGGTAAGAGAACAAAACAGGTGTTACTGACCTCATTGAAAAAATTAAAAGATTGAAGTGGAGTTGGGCTGGACATATTGCTAGAAGAGATGATAATAGATGGACAATTGAAATCTTAAACGGGATTCCAAGAGATTGTAAAAGACCCAGAAAGAGACCACATGTGAAATGAATGGATGAAATAAGAAAGTGTGCAGGAGTGATGTGGAGAAGAGAAGCTAAAGATCAGAGAAGATGGATTAAACTTGGAGAGACCTTCATCCTGCAGTGGATTGATAATGGTTGATGATGATTCAGAAATTTACATTTTTCATGAACCTATTTTTCACCTTTTTTCTTGTAGCTTTTCATGTTAAAAAGTTTATCAAATTCTGGTTCATTCAGTTAAATGGAATCATTGTGCTTTTTGGCATCTGATTATAACAATAAATAAATATAAGCTTTAAAAATGCATGGATTGAAAGTATTTGTATTGATATTATATAATAAAATTTATAAGTATGTGACACTATTAATAAAATTAAAAAAAAGTTAGTGAAAAAACTGAATAGAAGTACTCTTATTTTAACACAATTTGTCAAAAAATATTTCTGTGATTTTAAAATTTTTGAAGGTATGGGATGTTTTATTATAAGATATCAGGAATTATTTGAGTCTTAAATTTGTAGATGGTATTATTTTTGCTACATATATGTCTTGATAACTTTGCAATCACAAAATGTGAATACTTTAAAGTTAGGTTGTAAGTTAAATTTTAATAAAATTAACACATTCAGGTAGAGGCATTGAAACAAACATGGAAAAAATTGAAGACACTAAAACAGGCCAATATTAGTTAAATGAATCAAACAAAAAAGATGACACGAGTAAATAGAAATAATGCAAGTGACATGTTCTGTATAGTTTGGTGCAGTGGGAGAGTGTCAGATTTTGGAGTTCAAGATGACTAACTCTGTCTTTTTTTTATGTTCAAACTTCTTATGAACTCCTAAGCACAAATCATTTGATTATGATTATTTATAATATGAACAACATTAGATTTCTTTATAAAAAATGTTGTTTGAGGAAAACAAAAACTTAATTGTTTTATCTGATTTAACCTTTGTTGAGAAACTAGCTTAAAATTTTTTTTAAAAAAGTTTATTATTACTGGAAATAACTGAAAGAGAAAGTGGGATGAGAGAAAGAAGAGAAAAATGTAAGAGAAAGCAAAGAAATAGGAAATGAGAGAAAGAGAGAGAGAGAAATGAACAGACAAATTTGGAACTGTATTAACATGAATGATATTATTGTTTAAAATGTGCAGAGCTCTTAGCAATAAGAGATAACAATTTTTGATTCCATTATAGATAAATTTCTAAAGTGTTTATGTGTGTGTGAGGCACAAGTATCATAAATATAATGATTGCATGTAAATGTTTTTTGACCCCCACCGAATGATAAATCCTGGGGTTCAAATCTACAAATTGTAGCTTTGTTCTCCTGCTTTCAGTGCTCATCTTGTAATAAACCCCAAAATAATCATCAAATTCAATGATTATTATTATTTTTAATGTTTTCTAAATCATTGTTAAAAAAAGGATTGGTATGTAATATTCTAACTAATTGAGCCATCCTGACAGTGTTACCTTAAAATTCAATACTCAATAATCTAAGGGTCCAGATTCAATTCCCATGCTAGTACTGTCATTGATCAGACCAGCAATACATGAAGAAAAGGGGAGAATCATACCTCTCGAAACATTGCGCATATACCAACCTACATGCTATAACTAACAGTTTAAAGTATTTGGAATATTTAAATAAAGTTAATTTTTTCTAAAGACATTCAATACACATATTAGATAATGGAAATAGTTAAATATATAAATACAGCTAAAGTTCCATCATCATAAACCTTCAGGAAAACATCAGTTTGCATTATCTTGAAAAAAAATCCACTAAAAAGAATTGCCTAATTTTATTGCTAAATGTAATATTCAATTCCTAGTTACTGAATATACTATAAAGATAATAAATATATTAGATTCTCAATTCATCAGATATGCATATATCTTTTTCTGTATTCTCCATCACCTAATTCAGAGTTATTAAAAACACTTATGGCTTTATTGCTCTGAAGTTCATAAAAAGTTCAAGTGCAAGACCTGTGGGAGCCAAAATCAATCCTGGGACTTCCCAATCCAAGACACAATTCTACCAACTGCACCAAAATGTTCAGAGTAATCAGAGTTATAGAAATGCATGATATAAAAATATGTATCCATTACTTTTTGAAATCATGTTTTTAGCATCTGTTATTAATAAATCATGATATTGACACAGCATTTAATTTTCTTGAATAATTTTTTAACATCTGAGTTAATATTTTTATATTTTTAAAATGATGCTTATTCTCAAATGTTTTTTAGCTTTAGAAAACACTAACTTAACCTCCCAATCTTTCCTCATTTTGATACAAGTTTAAAACAGTTTTTGTTTTATTTGAAACTTTTTATTAAAAGTCATAAGAAGCTCAGAGATGATTGAAATGGTAATATTTTTATAAATAAATACATGCTAATTTCATTTTCTTTTACTTACTTTTTATAATAAAATAATGACTAGATATTTATTTAAAAAAAATCTAATGATATATGTAATTAATATTAATTTAGATTTTTAAGCATATATATATATATATATAAACAAAAAAATAAAGACTTATAAATCCAATATCAAAAATTACAGATTTGGTAAAAGATATATATATATATCAGGAACAAAGTGTCCATATATTGAACAGAATGAGTGCTTCTGTGGAAAAATTCACTAAAACTTTGAAAAGCTTTAATTAAAGTTCAATTTAAAAATTCACTTTCAATTTTTTTTTGTCAACAGTAAAATTGTTTTTATATACAGAAAAAATGAACTTGACTAATGCATTCCCATAGATTATAAGAAGTTCAAACAATGCTAAGATCTAATTTACAGTTAAAACTTTTAAGAATATTAAAAGGATTTGGAAGATAAAAATATATTGATAATTCAAATTCATTATTTTTTTGTATGGAACTACTGGTGACTTTCAATTTTTTTTACTAACAGTACAATTGTTTTTATATATGCAAAGAATGAATTTGACTAACTCATTCCCATAGATTATAAGAAGTTCTAATTTACAGTTAAAACTTTTAAGAATGTTAAAAGGATTTGGAAGATAAAAATATACTGATAATATATTATCTATATTTAAACTAATTACAGTCTGATTAGAATGAGAAATTCAAATTTATCATTTTTTGTGTGTAATTACTGTTGACTTTCAATTTTTTTAACAACAGTTGAATTGTGTTTATACATAAAGAATAAACTTGACTAAGACATTATCAATTAATTATAAGAAGTTCTAAGATCTAATTTATAGTTAAAACTTTTAAGAATGTTACAAAGATTTAGAAGATAAAAATATATTGATAATATATTCTCTGACTTATAGATAAGAGAGTTTCAGATTTTTCTAGACGTGTGTAATATATATATATATTAGGCATTATTAGGTAAAAATTGTTGTGGCAAGTGAAATAAAAACATTATAAAAAAAGAGTGTGCTTCCTATCCTAAAAAAGTCACACTTCCTCACTAATATATATATATATATATATATATATATATATATATATATATATATATATATATATATATATATATATATATATAAGATTGGAAGAATGCAGTAATAATATTAATATTTAAAAAAGGTGATAAAGAAGATATTAGAAATTACAGACCTATCAGCCTTTTATCAGTTTTATATAAAATTTTTACCAATATAATTACAACTCGTTTACAGAGAACTTTGGATTTCCACCAACCAAGAGAACAAGCTGGATTTAAAAGTGGTTTTAGTACAATAGATCATATCCAGGTATTGAGAGAAGTCATAGAAAGGACAAATGAATATGAGTTGTCATTATGTTTTGGATTTGTAGATTATGAAAAGGCATTCGATTCTATACACATTTCTTCAGTGATTAAAGCATTGGATCATCAAGGTATAGATCCAGGATATTGTCATATTTTAAAGAATATTTATAAAAATGCAACAGCAACAATTAGATTACATAATGATACTGGAAAAATCAACATTGAGAAAGGTGTAAGACAAGGTGACTCCATATCTCCAAAACTTTTTACAGCAGTTCTGCAAGAAGTATTTTGTGGATTAAAATGGGAAACTAAAGGAGTGAAAGTAAATGGAGAGTATTTAAGTCATTTAGATTTTGCAGATGATATAGTTGTTTTTGAAAATAATGCTTCAGAGCTGCAGGAAATGTTGCAGGAGTTAGCAGATGAAAGTAGAAAAGTAGGACTAAAGATAAATGTTAAAAAGACTAAAGTAATGTTTAATCGATTTGCTCAAAATATGAAAATAAAGATTGATTATGAAGAATTAGAAGAAGTTAACAGTTACAAATACCTTGGTCAGATTATTAATACAGATGGAAACATAATGGAGGAAATTAATCATAGAATTAAATTTGGTTGGAGTGCTTTTGGTAGAAATAACTTGATACTAAAAGGAAATATGCCCATGTGTTTGAAAAGAATGGTTTTTAACAAATGTGTTTTACCAGTTCTTACTTATGGATCTGAGACTTGGATACTTAATAGAAGAGCAATACAGAGACTTCAGACCACTCAAAGGAGTATGGAAAGATGTATGTTGAGAGTAGCAAGAAGAGATTGAAAACGCAATGTATGGGTAAGACAACAAACAGGTATTACTGACCTTATTGAAAAAATTAAAAGATTGAAATGGAGTTGGGCTGGACATATTGCTAGAAGAGATGATAATAGATGGAGAATTGAAATTTTAAACTGGATTCCAAGAGATTGTAAAAGACCCAGAAAGAGACCACATGTGAGATGGATGGATGAAATAAGAAAATGTGCAGGGGTGTTGTGGAGAAGAGAAGCTAAAGATCGGAGAAGATGGATTAAACTTGGAGAGACCTTCATCCTGCAGTGGATTGATAATGGTTGTTGATGATGATGATGATGATGATATATATATATATATTATAATTATATATTTATTACATGGAAGCTCCTGGAAATAATGCTATGAATTTATTATTTATCTATGACAATATTAGAATTAACATATACTATAGTTTATATATATATGCACACACATTTTGTAATTTTAAATGGGAAATGTTTGGAATTATAATATCTGAATTGTAATTAAAGTTAATGATTAAATTATACTTTATTTGTTCTGTATTTCAGTGAATAATCATAAAATTATTTTTTATCTATAAATTTTTAATAGACTTATGCTCTATTGTTTTCAGACATTTATCATTTATTATCACTGGTCCCTACTTTACTAATTAACATTTTATCTTTATTTAAAATATTGATTTTTAAAAAAAAAAAATCACTTAACTTGATGATTTCTGAATCATGTTTTTATTGAAAATCAGACCATAAATAACTTTAAAACTCTATGTATATCTTAAGCTATTCTTTTTGCATGGGAGTCAATACTGTATGCAAAAGAAAATAAATTAACAAATTATGTCACATGCCAAGTTGACTTTAAGGTTGCTTTTGATCTAGTAAACTGTGAAAACTTGTTTAGCACATTCAGCCATAAACATCTAATAACTGCCATAAAAATTACCTTATCAACTGATCTATCAAGTTTGAAAATTACATGTACCTCTCTTCACTTTTCAAACCAAGCCTAGGTATTTACAGTGTTTATCACTTGCATGAGTACTATTTGCATTATATATAAACCCGATGATCAAAGAAATTGAGCAGAACAGAGAAGGTCTCTTCCTTCCTCCTCTTGAAACTACTTTTAAAGTGATATATTTTATTGATGATGTCCTGATAATCTTTAAAGACCTGCAAAATATTTCTCTCATTGTTCATACTATAAACAATTTTGAACCACTAACAGGGTCTACAGTACAAGCTTGGTCATCCATGTTGCAGATAGCCATAGATTAGAATCTACATTCTTTGGAGATACATATGCATGTTTTTTTGTAATTCCAATAAACTTATCAAAAACACAATTAAGTCATTATCTATATCATCTGGTCATCAGCAAGTTCAATATGAAAATAAAAGTTTACTGCCCATAATTGCTTTATCTTATAGTAAAAGTTTGTATAGTTAATGCTATTATGAGTAGCATACTTATTTATTATAAATACATCAATGCATCTTTTCATGTTCACAAAAAAAATATTTATCTGGGGATCATCATTATGAATTCTATTAATTACACATGCTTGCTTTTCTATTTGTAAAGGTTGCCATAATCTAATATGTTCTCAGTCATTTGTCTCCTATATCAGAGATAAAATATACATCACAACTGTAGTTAGTCCATTTCTGAAATCCATTCCTCTATCTATAACAGTGTTTGTTCCACTTCCATATGCAAGTCATTTATTTTTTATTGATCATTCCACTGAGCATGCAGATCTGTTGGACAATTATAATATCAAACCTTTGTTTGGAATTTGATTAAATGATTTGAAAAAAGTTATATATTCTAACAGATATCTATGGTCAACCCTCCCAATTGCCAAAACTTAAACCAGATGTCAAAATATGCATGTTCCTTAAAAATGGTAAAAATTGTTGTTTAATTTATTATTTGGCACAATTTCTACCAAAATATTCCCCCATTAACTATTTTAAATTAAATATGGATCCCACATATGTCTTGTGCAATAATTATCCAGATGATACACATTTTTCAAAGCTGTCCATAATTCTCATTCTTATAGCACTTTGTCTTTCACAAGTAAATAATTAAGCTTAAACAATTATGCAAGAAAGGTATAATTTTTTTTATCCCCATAATGTCATAGAAATTACTCACACTTTTAAACCATGTGGCCTCCTTGCTGTCTTGTAATTTTGAGAATAATAAAATACAATGTTCTTAAAAAATGGTATAATATATATTTATATGCTCTAAAATGCTTACTTAGAATGACAATAACCAAAATTTTACAGAATAATATTTTTATTAGTTGTATATTACTTTAGAAGAATATAAAGCATATGAATTATACATTCATCTACATAAAACGAAATCATTTTCATCTACCTTTAAACACTAGTGGTAATGATTATATTTTATAAGGGGTGTATCATAATTTTATACATTTTTTCCTCCCGTATGTATGTTAATACTTGTATATAATTTGTTATTAATAAAGTTTATTTTATTAAAAAAAAAAAAACCTTTAAATAATATTGAAAGTTGCAGTGGATGAGGAAAAACTTAATTAAACAGCAAAATAAAAACTTTTTTAGTGTATATTGCACTTTATTCTATCTACGAACAACTGGGTCTTTTTGACATAAGCAAAAATAAATGGTCATTTATACAAGTAAAATAATATAATTCTAGTAAATAAAACAATGACTTTAAATGCTAATATTTTATGAATTGATATAGAATGTGACATAATTTGTTTATAATGCAGAAAATGCCTAAACTGTTTTGTGATACATATATAAATAACTTTTGCCATTATAGATGTATTATAAAAAAAGCTCTATAACAGAGTATATAATGAATTTTCTAAATATTATTTAAAATTAAATTGTTGTATTTGATAAACATGAGTAGGATGCTAATGTTTTGAAAATATATTAAATTTATCAAATAAAGATTAAATTATATACTTTGTTATAACAATCATAAGGAATCACCCCTTTACACATGCACTGTAAAGATTTAAACACTTAAGGAATACTCTACTTTCTAAACATAAAATAAAGTCTATTGAAAAGATGAATCCATCTTAACCTTTTAATCTAAGCATATATATATATATATCAGTTATAATTATAATATATTTACCCTAGCCTAAAAATATTATAATAATTATTTTAATGGGGTAGTTTTATAATTAGAGAACTTCCATTGTGCTTTTCTTTATTTTGTTTTATGTATATATTTAATGAATTATATAGTATTATTTTGTATATAATGTATTTCAAATTATTTTGTTTCTGTTATATGAATACATCAAGATAATAAAAAACCTATTCTTTTTTTTTTTAAGTGTCATAGCATCGGCTGGGACACGAACCCGAAACCCGGGCAACTTCCTGCAAGTGCAAGGCAGTTGCGCTGACCTCTCGACCACCAATGCAAGACAAAAAACTATTCTTGATAACCAAATATTTATCTATTTTATTGTTTTTTTTTTTTGTTTGTAAATATTTATTTTTATATATTGTTAATAAATTAAGTTGTTTAAATCAATCTGATCTCTGTTTAATCATCACTATCACCACTTTGCAATTGATATCATTAGATGTTGATCATCATCATCACATGATCAATTTACACTATTAAAGGTTTGCTGATCATCATCATCATTATGTATTGCTCTTATAAATAATTGATCATCATCAGTATTTTTCTGTATCTATGCTTATATATAGGCATATTTGGTTTATAATTGAGTAGGTCCATCCCTGAAGAGAGCTGACTGCAAGAATTCACTGAGTTCAAATTCTGTGGTGTAATGGGGCCTAAAAAAAGAGATGTAATAAATATGCACTGGTCTAAGTTACATTGAACTATTGTTAGTAAATTATAAGTTAGTATATTGAAAGTAGATGTGACTTGGAACTGGACATTTCATTGTGACATCTTTTGCATCCTATTTGAAGACCTAGGTTTGACAGTAGTGAGATGTGCTCCCTTTGTTATATGTCATTCTTGATTTATTAACATCTGATGCACCCAAATGTGTCATTGAATCATGAATTTTGGATATGATTTGTTGTAGGTTGGGTGACACATTTCATCCAAATCATCCAACTACTTAGTTGTATTTACATCATTGTATGGTGTCCCCTGGGGTTGTGGTATATCTGGCACCATCAACTTTGGGTTTGGTGTAGCAGGTTTCGTTATATATATATATATATATGTAGCAGGTATATATATATATATATATATATATATATAGGCAAATCTTAAGCATTTAGAAATGAAAACATGAAGGTCTCATTTGAATACTTAATTCCATTCACTATGTTTTAATAATTGATGTTTGTGAAATTTTTATAATTTATTGCATGTCAATATTAGCTGTAATATTAAACATATATAATGAGTTATTTATTTATCTACCTTAGTTTTTGACTTGTAAAATCACTAGGAATTATCTCTCTACACATGCCTCTATATATATATATATATATATATATAGAGGCATGAATGCACCTTAACTTTTTAATCTAAGTGTATATATATATATATATACACACTTAGATTAAAAAGTTAAGGTGCATTCATCTTACCTTTTCAAAAGACTTTATCTTGTATTTAGAAATGAGAGTATTCATTAAGTGTTTAAACCTATACAGTGCATCTATAGAGGGATGATTGTTACAAATTAAAACACAGCACTAGATAAATAAATAACTTGTTATATAATTTGTTATAAGGTTTTTATTTTCTACATATATATAGAGTAAATAGATTTTCACAGGCCTTTAGATTTAAATGTTAATTATATATAGATTTATAATATTTAATATATTTTGAAGCATACAGAAGATATTAATAAGAGTAAATTATTATCTATAAATATTAATTATATATTTAAATTTTATACTTTTAGAACTATTGAGTTATATGAATCTTGGTAATATCTTCATTTAAAGATGGTTTTTATGATCAAGCCAAAATCTATTAAGCAGAAATCAAATCATATTATGAATAAATTTATACTTTTAAGTTATAGGTTATGTAATAATTTATCTGTTATTAATGTTAACTATATCATCATCATCATCATAATCATAATTATCACTTTCAGTCATTATAATCTACTGCAGACTTATCTCCCTGAGTTAAATACAGTTTTCCTAATCTATAGCTAATTTTCAATCCAATATTCCAGCAATATTCTTTATCTTCTTTATCTATTTTATACTGCTCTTTTTTTAGTTTTTGCAATCTTTTGGAATCCACTTTAAGACTTATATTATCTATCTGCTGTCATTATTTCTAGTAACATTTATTAAACCACTAAACATCACATGATCACCATTCTTTATGCTTACCCAAGCTGTTCACACATAGGCTAAACTCTCCATACGATAGCAACATTCAGTGCAAGCTAAAGTAATCAATGGATGCAAGAAGGTTTGTGCATAAAATCCCTATCTAATGTCTACTCATCCAATATCCCCAGACTACTTTCTAGTTTGTGGCTTTCATCAGTGAGGAGCTTTGGATCTGAGAGCACAGTACCTAGATCTTAGGTTCTCAGATCCAAGGCTTCTCACTGATGAAATAGGCATTAGATAGGGATTTAATGTACAAACCTTTTTGCATTCATTGATTACTCTGGCTTGCACTGAGTGGTGCTACTGTAAGAAGAAAGATTAGCGTTTGTGTAACACATTTATTGCAACTGTCTTTCAACTTTCAAATTTTAAATGATGTCTATAGTTTTCTAATCCTTATATTTTACTTTAGATTTCTTTTTATTAATTCTAATATACATTTCTTTTGCTGTGTAGCCTTTTGTCTTTTTATTGTTCTTCTAGTAAAAGTCCAAGTCCATGATATACAAATAAACCTCCACTTTATCTATTTAGTTGTGTAACTATAAATACATAGCATTGCATCATTTCTATTATATTTCCTACTATAATTTTGGAGGGAGGGGGGAACTAATTACTATTAAAAATCAGGCTAATTATTTTTTCCCCTATATATTGCAATTATGTTTAATGAAAGATATTACAGAGGGAATGGTAAATGGATGCAAGAAAAAAGAACAAAAATAATTGATATAATTGGATGATATGAGATGGGAAAAGTTATGTGGAATTAATGAGCTGGACAATGAAGAGAATGGAGTGGAAAAATAGATGATTGATGATGTGACTACTCTTTGGACATTTCCATGGGACAGGATACTATTGATGATGACTGTAATTATTGTACTTTTAATAAAACATTTACACATTGTTGATAATATTAGCAATAAAAAAAGTTTATTTATGTGCTATTTAGTAAGCTGTCGGTGAATTCACACTTTCTAAATAGAAAAATATTTAGCGGCAGTTAGATCGAAATACTTTCACTAGCAATTAAGTTTGTACTTCACAACACGGCTATATATTAATACATAGCAACGATAAAAAAATATTCTGTATCTTAAATACATCTTCCACAGATGTATTATTTCAAATTATAAAAAATAAAAATAACATTTTAATTATTAATATATTAAGCATATATATATAATTTTTTTTATTAAATCCGTGCTATATATTTTTTTTCGACATTTACTTTGAGAGGAAGAAAAATAAATAAAAGCTCGTATCATTTTCTATTTATAGTTTAAAGCTTTTATTAGGATAGCTTGATAATATTTTTTTTTAACAAGTTTTTTAATATCGATTTTAGATTAACCTGTGTCTATATGTCTACGGTGCTTGCACATTTATTTATTACGATGTAATTAATAATCATTACCATAAAAAAATAGTCGCATAATTAGTTGCTCGGGAAGCAATGTGGCATTTTGTCACCAGAAACGGCAGATTGATATTTTATCCAGGAGTATTTAGACTTGCAGTTACTGCAGCATTTTAGTTGATAACTCTTTCAGATCATTTTCTTCATTTTTCTTATTAATTCTCTGACTTGTCTAACAATTATTACGTGCATTTCGTGCCCAGGTGCAAACTCTAAATTACTCTCCAAGAAAAATAGTGGAAAAATTCGAATAAAATTACGAAAAAGTCAGTTCTTAGACCATCCAAAGTGCAGAGATAATTGGATAATTGTATATGAAGAAATATTAGCCCAGATTTTCAGCATTAAAAAACACTCATTGACACATACACAACTATATAAAGCATATTATAATTTGTAATTATAAAAAAGGCAAAACAGATTATCTAGTATTTAAAATACAGTTCATTTAATAAAAATAAATAATGGATTTAATCACAAACAGTAAAATAATTATAAACATATATTTACAATAGCAGTCAAAAGACTTGATCTTTTGGGACAATCTGAGGGAATATCAAACAGATGTTTAAACCTTAATTTTTTTTACATTCTAACTTTTATTTTACAATAATATAATTATTAAGATTTATAACAAATAAAAATATAAATATAATTTACTTTTTTTCTTTAAAAAACAAATTAAAGTACAATATTATTTGTTTTGTTTAAATAAAACTTTTATTTATTCCAAAGTATTGGTAAATGTTAGGGATGGTTACAAAAGAAGTTTTTGACAATTAATACAAGTTTTTATTAAAAAGATAAAGTAGATAAAGATTTACCTTAAATTCCAAGAATTAAGATTCTGCAATTAATTTAAAGATATTTTGAAAATATTTACTTTATTGCTGATATTTAACATTTAATTTGAAATTAGATTTTTGCCATATTCTGCGATCTAGCAAAGATTAGCTAAATAACATTAATGTTTAACACTTAGTTCAGTTGGCAATGAGGTGACTATTTGAAATGTATTCCTAATATAAACCTGAAAAATGTTCAAGTGTTATCTGTACTGGATTCAAACCCAGATCATTAGGATGAAAAATAAATAAGTTACCGTTATTGCTGCAGGAGCCTATTTTGAAAGATATTTTTGGAAAAATATGACAATATTTGTCCCATTTGTCTTTTATGCTTTTAAATAGTATAAATTTCCTGTTGCCAAATAAAAATTTACATTCAACAAAACACAAGTTTTGAATATACATCAGTTCCATAGAATTGTATAAGATAACTTTTATGCAGATACTTCTTTGCTATTTAAGTTTGTTACAATTGCATAGATTAAGTTGTTGCACAGTTTGAATGCAACAATGCTCTAAAACAGGGTTGGGCAAAAGCAGCCTGAGGGCCACACACAGTCATTAAGAGTTTTTATGTGGCCCACCAAGACAATCAGAAAAATCCGCCTTGAACTGTGATTTCCCATGCATGACCAAAGATTCATCTCATATTTTCCACTAGGATGGCCATTTCAATATACAAGTGCAGTGTAGATATGATGTGCAGTACTTGTCTAGTTGATCTGGTTAATTTCAATTTTGTCTTTGCATTAGCAAATATATACATTTCCAACTTTAGTGAAACCATGAACCTTCCGAAAAAATGTAAAATCAGTGATGAATGTCATGTGTTTAATGAAGAATGGACAAAAAATATTTCTTTGGTAATACAGGGAATAAAGCAGTGTGTTTTTGTGTCATAAAAAAGGTGCAACCCTCTGCTAACCTTCACTTCCACAAAGTGGCTCCTGATGTGGCCCTCTGCCAACCTCTGTGACCCTGAGCCAAAACAATTGCCACCCCTGTTCTAAACCACTGATGGAAAATCTTTTTAAGTGCAGATGCTAAAAATTTCAAATAATATTTATTGAATTATGAGCAATTTTTTATTATTACAGAATTTTATTGAGATAATTTTAAAAAATAGCTGAATTGTATATGGATGAAATGTGATAAATATAAATTTTTGAATAAAAATTCTCCTGCTAAATGCCTTATATCAGGATCATATTTTACCCCTTTTGATAGCACACATGCTTCATCAGTCATTCTGTTTCTGAAGCGGTTTTTTTATAAAATTAATTTCTAAAAATAACCATTCAATGCATAAATAGAATTAAAAATGGTAATATGGCTATTCCTTGAACCTTATTTGTTTTTATTATACCCAATAATCGATTATTTTTAATTATTTCTAAGACATTTTTTAAATCAACAAATTTTTATTTTCATATAGAACTGGATTGAAAATCAATTGGTCACAATTCTGTATTATCCAAATTCAATGGCTGGAAAATTTTCAATTTGAGTTTATCAGCTGATGTTCTGTCTGGATATAAAACAAATTTGCCTGTAAGGTATAAAACTTAAAACTAATTCATTGATCATTGACTGTATGACAGCAGAAAACTTTTCTCTTTCAAAATAATTTTATTTGACCTATAAGTGATTACAAAAAAAAAAAAAAAAAATAAAAAAATAACAAGAAATATCTAGTCGAGGTTACAGGGTGGTGTATACAGAGAAGTAATGATTCAAAAGTCAGTAGAATATAACCTGTGGATGCAAGGTGAATATTAATCATCTAGTCTATAACGAAATACCTTTGTTAGTAAACCCTGTTTTGGCAAGTTATGGTTGGAGGGTTTTATTAAATCATAATAAGATATTAAGTCATAATAAATATTTTCATATAAATTATTTAGGGGTTGGTTGGAGAGGTGCTGTTTAGACCAGTTGTGAATTCCCATGTTAATATGGCCAGGTATGGATCGGCCTCTCTCTTGTCTGTTTCTTGGATATTTTTAATTATGCTGAGAAAGCAGTTATTGATTTCGTTAAGCGGTAATTGATTTGCTTCTTGTAAGATTTTATATCTGTAAATATTTTTTTTTTTTTGCTACTTGGAAAATATTTATAAGTATTTGAAATAACTTCACAATTGAAAATTTCTAATTTAGCTTAGAATTCTTTGATTAAATCAAACATGCCAATTACTGTTTTATTACCACCCCAGGAGTTTAATATTTAATTTATTTTAAGTGGGAGCACAAATAAGTAAAATCATTAAGTTTAAAAGCCATTCTCATTATAAAAAAATTCTAAGTTCATCTAAATACTTACAAATCTTCGAAGAACTTTCGATTTTACCTTCAACCATCAGACATCATTGTACATAATAAACCAAAGTGCAAACACATATATAAAATTGACTAATTTTATTACAAAGCCGATAATGTTTTCAAACATATTGATCTAATTTTGATAAATAAAATTTGCTAATGTATAATGTGTGAATTCAAAGCCATTTTCCTCTTTGATCATATTGTGAGCACAATTAGTTTTTACTGATATAATTTTGAAAAAGTTTATTTCTTTTGAGTAAAAGCATTTACAATTATATTGTAAAAATCGATTCCTTTTGTTGTTGTTGTTAATGATAATAAACTGATTAATTTTTTTTTGATATTGATATACTAATAAATAAAAATAGTTAAATTAGCTAATCTAATTCTGTCAGTAGCCTCACGAAGACAAAGAAAAATAAAATCAAGAATATTTTATATCTATTCTTTGTTAATAGATTATATTTTTAGTGATTTTCAAGATTCTTTTACCATATTTTTAGACAAAGCCATATATTTTATTCTATTAAGCATCACATGATCACCATCTCTTATACTAGCACATAATTGTTTATAAACAAGGTAAAACTCTCCATACAGTAGTGTCACCCTGTGCATTCATTGATTACTCTGGTTGGCACATGGTGGCACTACTGTATGGAAAGTTTTGTCTTGTTTATATTTTATTCTTTGAATAACTTTTGCTTTGTTTTCAAAATCTTCAAAAAGAACTGGTACATATTTTAATTATGCTTTATTTAGATAACCACCAGCAAAAGGTTTTCCATATTTGGCAATTATATTTGAGACAATGTAATTAGTAGTTTATATTTGACCAATTGTTGATATATTAATTAGAGTTGTTGACTGAGAAGTTTTATTTTTAATAGCCTGTAAAATAAATGATTTTTGTTTTTCCTTGCATATATTAAATAGAGATTTATGATTTGCTTAACAATGTCTTTTACTAATGAGATTCTGCTTACTACTGTTTTGAAACATAAAACACAACTTCTTAATTGTTCTTATTAATCATATATTCTTCTGTCCACCAACTTTGGAATGTGGTACTACTGGATTTTGATAATTTTTTTTTTTTTTATTCACACTAGTCATGTAAAGCAGCAAAAAATTTTTCAAACAAAAAAAATATGGAGAAAAATCTTTTTGTAGCAAATAATTTTAAAATTCTTTATATATACAAAAACAATTATTACTTTCTAGTGAAAACACACCATAATATCTGATTCTGCTATGTGCATGATATATTTACACCCAAATAATGCATTTGTTGCTTTCATTATGCTAGTCATTAACACATATCAAAATCATGCATAATTGAAGATGGAGGAAGAGAAATGGATGCAATCCAAAACAGACTGCATTTCAGCCAAAGAAAGTCAATTTTTGTTAATTTCTTTCACAGAAAACAAAATTTTGTAGTAATTATTAACAAGTAATAGGCTAATAATGATATTATTTACATGAGCCACCCAACATTTTTTACATACTACCTCTGACGTGAGTTATAAGTTTATCATATGCACTCTAAATAATTGTAAAATTGTCTGTATAAAGTGAGCAGGTAGAGGCCTGATTGAAATTCAGACACTTAGATGTATTTTTGTTGTTATAACTCCATGCAATAGTTAAAAAAATGTATGAAAACAATAGATATTTTGAAAAGCTTTTAAAATTTGTTATTAATAAATTATCCAGAAGCTTTTTTGCCATTTATGAGTTTCTTTACATTTATGTATTTAATATTGATTAAAATTGAAAGATCAAGTTCATTCTGCAAATTTTGATTTTTTATCCTAATAACTAAAAGTATTGCTACTATTGGTGAAATATGTCAATCATAAATTATATCATTTGTTTTTCAACTTTACATATTGTAGACAAAATGAGCATTTTTGTTTATTTTTGGAAAGTGCCATTTTCTTGAAGGTTTGGACCTTCGAAAAGTTGAGAGCTTCTAGGATTTAAATAAAAATTCTTTTCCACAATGGAACCATAATCCCTCTGTTTATTTCAAAACTAATTTTGAGTTGTAATGAACACTAGATGATAATTTTTTATTTATACTCCAGATTAGTTTCTAGCTATTAGCTTTATTCACTGAGAAAGATTAGATTCAACTCACAAATCCATTGACCACCATTATTGAGATACAAAAACATCCTAATGATTTGAACTCAACCAATATGGATTATATAATTATATAGACCTAACATTATATCAGAAGTCAAACATAATATAATAGTTAAAAAAAATTGCTCCATTAAAAATCTATCCTTCATTCAAAACAGCTGTAGATTATTTGATTTTCCTCATCAATTAGTTACACTATAACTTTGTTTTATATACCATTTATCGCTTTATGCTTCCTGTGTTATTATTATTTAATATTACTGTATCATACCTTTTTTTTGATTCACTTACACATTCAGAATATTATACATTTTATATCTAATGATATCTGTTTTCCGTGTAGAAAACTTTAAGTTATTGATCTTAATGACGTCTTAAATTAAATATTTATATATATTTTTACTATCTTTAAGATATTTGTTGACTATATTTAATCTTTAATATCATCATTATTAACAGCTACAAATAAATGAAGATAGTCATTTCAATCCCAGACAGAAAAAGAACAAAAACAAAGATAGAATGAAAGATAAAAATAAAGAATTAAAAAACAACAATAGCAACAACAATACAAAAAAATTTCGGAGCCAGAATTGTTTTATGAATAATTAGGTGATGGAAATGTATTTATACAAAGACACAACTCCATTATCACAATGAGTTTATAGAGACAGCAGAAGACTAATGTTAATGGTGATACGGCCAGTTAATTGAATAAAAAATTAAAATAAAATGTGAGCAGAAAAAAAACAACTAATTTAATATATATTTATGATTATTTATTAATGAATTAAAGCCTTGTGTGATTTAGTTCAGTAATAGAATGATGGATTCTGGAAATCAAGATCCATGGATTTCAGTTCAATTTCATTGCTTCTGGTGCTAGATCTTCTTATGAAACCCCTGAGCAATAAACTATTTGATTTTTTATTTATTTAATGAGTTAAGAATATTTTTAAAATTAATTATTGAGTTTGCAAAATTTTCATTATTATTTAAGACTTTTCTTATATAATATTTGAAAGTAAATGCAATTTGATTAATTATGATAGTAACATCATAGTTAACAATTTTATTTGAAAGTACTTCCATTTTTCTGAATTTTTTAGATTTTTTTTTACTTACTGTTATCTAAGCTAAATGTGGACATTGGTTCCAATAATTACTTGATGAAATTTTTGTATTATTTTTGCCATCATAATCTATTATAACGTTTTCCATTTTGCTAGGCCTCTACATGCTAATATAAATTGCGTGCGAGTTGATCAAGCTATGCCAAAAAGAAGAAAGTTGTATTTTGATTTCTATTAAAAACATAGCTATATTTCCTGATCAACTCAGCCTTGTAATTGTGGAGAATTATGCTATCGATGACATCAGCTTTTAATTTATTTGAAAGGCACCAGAGTGCTGCAAGAACCCACTGAACCGTCACATAGCATCTCGCAAATTAAAAAGAAAAGATATTTTTAAACTAATTGGTATTACATCATACCGTAACGAGAATTATATTTTTAAGATTATTATTTCTGGGCTTATTGAAACATATTGGTGAAGGTAAATTACATTTTAAATCTCACTAGACTAATAATAAAAAATAATAATTGTTATTAATAACGCACAAATGAAAATTGGTATTAAAAATATTTTTATTCTAATAGATAAAAAATGTTTAAAGGAAATTATTAATCAAATAAATTGGAGAGAATACACTTAAATCAGACGTGAATCAATTAATAAAAAACAATTTTACAATTACAGTTCACTTCCAAATTTCTTCTAGAAAGTTACTTAAAAATGAATGTCTCTTGCACAAGAAATTTAATGTCTCTATCAGGATTGTTTAAACATATTTTTAAGAATTGTTTGCAAATGTTACTTTTGTCACAATCAGGATAATGAAGCATAACTTACCGGTAAGTTTTAGTGAATTCACGATGGTTGTAGATAACTATGCACAGTTTTTTGGGGTTAAAATGAGCTCACGGCCTTTGATTATTAATTGATCTTGTGGTCCATTCTCCTAGTCAGTCATGAAAGCTTTTCTGGTATATATCTTCAAGCACAATGTCTTCAGAAGCTCCGGTTTACTCCGCCATGCCGAATTACTTCAGCGTAGAGCGATCTTGGATATATTATTGTTATCCAAGACCAACTAGAGAAACGAACGAACAAGATGTTCTTCAAACTGACCTCTGCCTTTTATACTAGAGGTCCAGTTTTCCGACTTCTGCGCATATCTTTTGTTTGTCAAAATATAAGTTGATAATCTTATATATTCTTTATAAAATTTATGTAAAAAAGTCTTTATTTTTTTCAGCAAAATTCTGCCATCTTTAATTAGTTGAAGTATTTTTACTTTCTCTTATCTAGATTGGTAATTTATGTCTTTTGTTCTCTCCAATTCAACTTTTATTTCTAATTACATTAAAAAAATACGAAAAAATAATTTAACTTTCACTGTATGTTATTTTAAAAAAAAAAATTAGTCAAAAAAAAAAATCTAAATTTACTTTTATTTTTTAGCTTTTACCAAATGCCAATATATTTGCAATGTATATAAATAAACGTTACACTATTAAAAAATTTCTATGAAGTAATATTAATGTCTCTGCATAATAATTATTACTATATATTATACAAATTCCTTATATACTTTCTATGCATATTATCATCATCATCATCATCATTATTGTTGTTGTTGTTGCTATTATTATTATTATCATTATCATTATTATTATAAAGAACAAAATGAATCAGGTCTTTAATACAGGTGACTGTAGCACAGAAAGTAAGATATAGGCAGGATATGAAGGTTAAAATGAAGCTGAAAGTTGAAAAAATTTGATTCCAGGGCTCATTTAGATGTAGTATATTGTATGTATACCAGTATATATATATAATATATATATATATATATTTGGTATATAATAAAAAATATATATTTAGATGTAGTATATATATATATATTTGGTATTACTAAAAAAGGTTATTTGATGAGCTTCAATTTGAATGGAGTAGATAAGATTTAGAAGGTGAGAAAGATAAGTCAGCAGGTGTTACAGTGAGCATATGCTGTAATGCTTGAAAGCACAATATAATTGATGTAATGAGGTTTGAAGCCTTTTTGGAATAAAATATTTGGATGTTGTGAAAATCCAAACCATTATGGATTGATGGATGGCTGAGTCATTTGTAAAAATTAATATGGTTTTCCTGCCCCACAGTAGCATATTGCAAAGGGAATTAATACTGGTGATAAATTATTTGGAGAATTTGATAATGGTGGAATAATATTTAATCTTAGTAATTACAAACTCGTTGATTAGCTAAACCTAAAGAGATAAGCTTTAAAGAGGGAATTAGTAATGCTTGTAGAGGTATCATGAGGCTTATTTTGTAATTTAATTCTCTTGGAAAATCGACCAATGTAGAAATAGAAATACAGGAAAAGGTTGGGCTTGCCCTGAAATATTTGAGTGAACAGATTTGTTCAAATTGAATTTAATTCTATAGACAGAGGTGTATTTATTAAGTATGTTGTGAAAAATTTACAGTTGTTTTCAAGAGCCTAGAAATATGGTAATATCATCCATGTGTGCAATATACCAGATGTGTTGCTGGGTGTGTGAAACGTGAATGTCAGTGATATTTTGTTGTATCTACTTTAAAAGTGTGTTAAAATATAAAATGAAAAACAATTAAAAGTGTGTTAAAATATAAAATGAAAAACAGTAGGCCAAGCAGCAATCCTTGTGAGATGGACTGAGTTGTTGTGAAAGATGGTGAGTTTTTTCCCATTGAGAGTGAGAAGTATTTCTCTACTGAGCAAAAGATTGGTAATTAGATATAGCTGAGTAAAGGGGATGGTGGTATTGGTGAACATATCTTTTAGGATGTTAATAGTGATTGAATCAAATGCAACTTGGATCTCAGATTGCAATGGGAGCATGTTTTTTGTCTTCCTGGAGTGCACTCATAACTTCTCTAAATATAAGTGCAGTCTGTTCAGTGGATAAACCTTTCTTAGCAAACTAGATGTTTGAAATCAAGAGAATAATGTGCAGTTCTATTTGATATTTAATCACCCTCTCTAATATTTTAATACCTATTAGGCCCATAGAAATTGACTGCAGATTATTAAGAGTGGAAATGTGATCTGATATTTGATGAATGGTATGATGGCAAAAGGATACAGACCTTTAATGTCATATATCCTTTGAGGCAAGTGATTGTCCAGATCTCAAAGATATAGAGTGATGAAATGGCTAAGATGATTAAAGGCAAAGGCAGATATTCCATTGGCATTGGGATTACAAGAGTTATGAATGGTGGCAAGCTTAGTGGCAAATTGTGCCTTATAAATGGTGTATCAATTTCTGGTAGCTTGAAGATATGATATTGTCTACTTATAAATGCTGTTTAAAATAAAGATGTATGGAGTGTATCATGTTCAAGTTTACACATGTGCCACTATCAGTCTGAATGGATACTTTGAAGGGGGAGAATTCATCAAAGGCCCACAGTATTTATTCCCAGTTCCACATGTGCTGCTGATTGAAGCAAATTTTTTTCTTGGTGGCAAGGTACTCTTTAGCTAATTACATGTGTAGTGGTCAGCTTGAGTGACCTTGTAGCATGTGTGGTAAGTGGGTTTAGTCATTAAAATGCATGCATGCAACCCATCAGCCAGTGCTAAGAGATGAAAAGGCAGGAGGGGGGATTGACAGGTTAAATGTTGAATATTAAAAGATGTAATATTAATGAAAACTACATATTTTTGAACAGGATCTAGAGCTATATGTTCTAGCTTGTGCAGCATAATGTAAGTTTTAACAAACAAAAACTCAGTGGTGACTGAAGGGAGAAGGACCTGTATGGTTTTATTAAAGTGAATTTAAGTGGTTGTAGATCATTTAAATTAAGAGTATGAGTTTGTTGAGAGTGGTCAGAGGATTGAAGTGGAATTCAGTTTGAGCTCACTCAGGTGAGGCAGCATGGGGAATAAAAACAGAGCTCTATAATTGTAGCACTTTGCTAGTCATGATATGTTACTGAGTCAGGCATTAAAAAGCACTGAGCATTCATATGCAGAAACGCTATGAGGTGAAACCCATTTGGAAGTAAATGTAGGATAGTCCATATTGAAATCCCCCTATAAAATGGTTGGGTTGAGGACAGTGGCAAGTAGAAAATTTATTGTCAAAATGATATGAGTAATGATGGTATGGAAATGGACATAGATGAAGATGATGTTTAATATTGTGATATGGTGATGAAATGTGATTAAGAAGTACAAATCAATATATAAGACTTTGAATGTTAGAAATGGGAATTGGTAGACAATGATAAGCACAATTCTTACTGATGGAGATGAAGTATCTCTTGACCAGGTGCAGAATATTGAGTAACAGGATAAATCTGAGATCCTCTACATATTTTAGTTTCAAGTAGGTTAAGCATATGAGGCTGTATATTGATTAACCATTTCTTTAACAGGAATTGTTTTGATGATGAGTGAAGCCCTCAAACATTAAGTGCTGCTATTTTCAGTATAAGTTTAATGAGAGAACCATAATAGTGAGATCCATTGAATCATGAATTAGATACTGATAGGGTGGAGTTTTTTATATTGAATTAGTAAAATTCCCAATTCCAAGTGGATGTGACAATTATCAGTGAAATAAGCAGACACTGATATGAGATCTTCATCAATGACCTTGATTTCTTGCTGTGATTTTGTTTCATTGGAGGTAGTGGCTAGGAATGACATGGGTATAAGTGAAAAGCATGGAGAGATTGTCTCCTTAATTTATATGGATGTTATATTTATTGTGGTGTATGTGCTTTGAGGTAAATCTAAAAAATCAATAATTGCAGAAGAAGGGAAGGTAGATTCTAATATTTCAGAGTTGGGCAGGACTATCCAGTTTGAAAAAGAGATAAGTTGATCAGTTTCTGAGTTTGGTACTAACTCTATAAAAGAAATGGAGGTTATGGGAGGCTCTTGATGAGATTGAATGGCAAGCTCCATGGTGTGAGTGCATTTAATGTGACAACTGGAGATTATGAAGGGTTCCATCATTACTTGAATCTGTTGTGAATGAGAGTTTAGTTGAACTGTAAGTAGAACTTGCTGTGCTGATAACAATGACTGGGATTATTGTATTATGTTGCAAGATGTCCCTGCTATCCACAAGAATAATACTGCAGTTTTAGACCTTGGCTTTATAGTGACAGCATGACTTTTTGTCTAGGATCTGTGTAGGAATTGTATTGAGATCAATGTCTGAGTGAAGCGGTATTCAAATTTATGGATGTTGGTGGATGATGAGTATAGGAGTATCTTTTAAATAGATGAATTAAAAAGATGTAATTCCAAAATGACTGCGTCATTCTTTGGAAGTTCTGAGGGGGGGGTGTACCCAAAATAGGTGCTCTTAGTGCTCTCATGATACAGCTTTTCTGGTTCTGATTGATTGTAATCAAGGCAAAATCACTAAAGGTTTTAATGTTTAAAACCACTCTCTTTGAGCAGTTTGGTAAAATTTTATAGCTATATATTTCAGATTTGGATGATCTGCAATATGGTTAATTGTATCCCACAGGCATCTAGGAAATTTATAGATTGAGACATTAGAGTTATTTGTTGATAATACAGTGGGAAAAATCTTTTAAATGTCATATACAATCCTCTGGGAATGCTACTGTTAAAATGATGACTGTAGTGAATTATTGGTAAAGATAATAGCAGGGGGAATTGGTCTTTTGGGGCCTTAAAGTCTAATTATTTGAGGTCATTGAGAATAACTTTTCTGAAATGTGACTTAATTTAGTAGTGGCTGAAATGTTGTTAATTGTGTTGTTATATATTAAAATATTATTTTTAATAACTTTTGCATAGTTTGGATGACTTTTGAACTTTGTAATACTGTATCGTAAATAGTAGATGTTGCAATCTTGTTAATTTAGCTGCTGCTGTTAATTCTTTGTTGTAAATATTGTCTTCAAACATTTGCTCATATGATAGCTTTGCCTGATTTTGTAATGGCTTTGTTGGCATAGTGATTTCAAAATAATTATTGGAAAAAATTGATTTTAATTAAATTTTACAGGAAAACTTATTTATTGAATTGAAAAAAGATTATATGCTAATTAAAAATTATGAAAGTTACATAAAGGTAAGTTTTTACTTTATTGGCTTTAAATTTTGAACAGTTTTAAGAATTAAAAAGCAGGACTGTGTGTTGTGGAATAATAATAATAATAATAATAATAATAATAATAATTATTATTATTATTATTATTATTATTATTATTATTGTTGTTGTTGTTGTTGTTGTTATTATTATTATTATTTTGGAATTATTATTATTGTTATTATTATTGTTGTTGTTGTTATTATTATTATTATTATTATTGTTGTTGTTGTTATTATTATTATTATTATTATTATTTTTATTATTATTATGATGATGATGATGATGATATGTTTCAAAGAGGATTTTATTTCAAACAATGATTTTTGGCCAACATTGAAATTACATTTAAACTTTAATATTGAAAATTGCACATTATGGAAGAAGTTTCAGTTATGAATGAGGTATCAGAATGTACTACTTAGGAGGCTTTACATGATTATAAAAGGTATCTCAATGGATTCAATTAGTGTTTACATATACATTAGAGTTGCATTTTTATACAATAAGGCTTTATGGGTGCACATGCATATGCTACATTGGTATTTTACATGCACTTTCATGAGATTTTAAAGTCTCTTAACACTGGTGTATTTTGAGTCTCTCAAAGCCTTTGTTGGCAGGATTGAGTGTATGGATATATGGTATATAAACCATATTGGTTGTCTATGCCATATTCAGGTACAATCAGTACATTCCAGTGGATAGCATACAAATAAGTGTTCACATTGTGCTAGACTGTGATATTCTTAAGTTCTATTCAGCTTATGAAGTTGTGTAATTGCACTAAGATATACAGTGAATTCGTTAGTTTTAGAATTCATTGTATGTTTATTATTATACTGAGGGTAAGGTTTTTTATGATCATAATTACAGATGTTGAAGTTAAAGATTATTTTATTATAGAATGAATTGGATTTGGTGTGTAGATTGGGACAATTATTTTTATATCTCTGAGTGTGTGAGTACACACACACACATACACACCCATATATAGGCTACATTGGTATTTTTAAATTTTTTGGTGATGACTACCATCAAGACTGGTATATTTTTGGTGACTGACGTGCATGGGGACTGATTTTTCTGCCAGGAGGTTGGTTATGATTGAGGGGCTGTTGGTATCATTTTTTAGCTCTTTTTGAGAAATTATCTTCTAGTTAGCTGAAGTTGAAGTTTTATTATATTTAATTCTTTGTGAATTATCTTTGACAGAATGTGCATAGAATTTGATGGACTCTGAAGCTGAGAGAGATGTAGAAATTTATCGGCATCATTTACTAGGTCACATGACTGAGCAGTCACAATTTGGATTGGCTTTGTGTTTAAGACATTATTTTCTGAGAAATTTCTGCATTTAATTTTAAAGGGCTATAACAGATTTATTTTAGCTTGTTCAATTATATGTATATATTTGGCTTTTACCTGAAAGCATGTGAATTCTGCAGATTGGGGTTCAAACCCTGGAGAGTTGTAAAATGCTATGCTAGCATTGCTAAGTATTGCTGGAGGACTTCTTTTTCTTCTTATTGTTATTATTATTATTTTGTTGATTTTAATGGTCAAAGAGATAAGATGTAGTTTTCAAAAACATTTTCCAAAATAGTGAAGGTATACTCATCTAGAATGTTACATATTAGGTTTACTAATCTAGTTAAGGTTGTTTATGATTGCTCCATGTAAATATTTTTTGTTGTTAGAAAGTTTGTGAGCAGTAAAAAAGTAAACATAAATTATGATCATTATGAGATTATTTTTAATATATCTAAGGGCTTGATGTATATATAATTCAAATATGAATACTACTAAATTTGAAACAATATTGTAGATAATTTTTAAACTACATTTATTAGTCATTACATTTGTTAGTGATATGCAAAAATATTAATACAGAATGTAATGTGAAAATGAATGCAGAATATATAAATAATACAAATATTTATGTTGATGCTTTAAATCATTGTAAAATGAACATAGAATTCATGTAAAAAATATTTATGCATGCAGAAATTATGGATAAAAATAACATGGATGTGGAAATCATGGATAAAAATAACATAAATGTAAATGTTATGAATAAAATTAATATGGATGTAGAAACTATGCATAAAATAATGTGGCTGCAGATGTCATGGATAAAAATAATATGGATGTAAAACCATGAATAAAATGAAAGTCAATACCGGACTTGCAGAAGATGCTGCTGAAATGTGAAAAATAAATGAGAACACTCGATAAGACTTTGAAGTTAATTCAGGTGTTTCAATAGCTTTCATTAGTATCAAGAATTCAAGAAAATACCAAAATAAATTTAGAAATCATGGAAGCAAGTAAAATGGATTCAATAATAGTGCATGAGAATGAGTGGATAAAATAATTGTGGATGAAGTAGCAAATAATATGGAGACTGCAGAAAAGTCAAAAGTAAAAACAGAAGCTATTAGTAAATCTAATAGATATTTATAAGAGGTCATACAATACTCACAACATTTATAATTTCATCATACAAAATAAAAATTTATTTATATTATTAAGAGTTCATATAATATTTTAAGTATATACCATAGAATAAAATATCAAACACTTGGCAAAAGATTATGCAATACCCACAATTTTGCTATTGTATTGTAAGAATATTCATTAAACAGACAAAAACTCTCCATATAGTAGTGCCACCTTGTGCTAACCAGAGTAATCAATATATAGAGAGTTTTTGCCTGTTTACTAACAGTTATGTGCTAGCATGAGATGGTGATCATGTGAAGAATATTCATTTACATCTGAAGATGTGTTCCAGATGCATTAGCATTTGTTATAAATGTCAACATAAATTTTTTTTGTCAAAGAACATATAATGCTCAAAATATGTGTGCCATAATTAAAAATTATCATTATTTATTGACAAGGATAAAGAAGGTATATAATAATTCATCCTCAGTTACAGTAAACATTTACAAAATTACTGAGAATTTTTCAGAATTACATGAAGAGGTCATCAATGGTAGATACATTTTAAGTGGATGATTTAGACTAATGTCATGCTTTGCCAAAAGAATTAAGAGACTTAAATATCTGCCTATTATTTCTCATTGTCCTCCTGTTTTTATGAGGAAATAATCTGTCTACATTGGAAGAGAGACTTTGAACCTTCACTAAATTACTTTTGTATCAAAAAAATCATCACATAAGAAATTGTTAATAGAACATTTAATTTATTCAGCTAAACTTACCTTGATAATATTTATATATTAATTTTATTTGCCAATTCAAAATTAACATTTACATGAATATTAGTTAACTTGTCTTAATTATACTACAATTTTTGTATTTTTCTTCTTGAAAATCTTTATATGTCAGATACATTCATGAAATTGACTTACATATGGATACAGATTAAATAAATAATTTGTTTTTTAAAAAAAAAATACTTTAATTGTTATTTGTGAACATCGCTTTAACCTCTTATGTATATCTAAATTCATGAAAGAATTTCATGAGTCTACTATTTTTTTAAAAAAAAATTAACAATTTTTTTAAAAACAATTTTTTCAATTCTTAAAATTCTTTAAGGAAGAAAAATCAATGTAGATAATATATAGGAGAAATATATAACTAAAAGATTCTGTGATCTTGTATTGAACTTTTCAGAATTATTTATTTAATAAGAAATATGACCATTACTACTAATATTGTTTAAATGCATTACCTACATTTTACAAATATTACTTAAAACTCTAATAAGTGTGGGTATGTATGATAACAGATCATATTTTATTGGATTTCTGTTTTATTATTAATTTGGTAAACTCTATAATGTATCTTACTGCTGAGCCCTCTACTATTCCATGCTAATTTTAGATTTATGTGCATGGAAGAAAATAAAGAATATTCAGGAAATTTAGTAAGCTAATTTACTGCATTAGTTTAATCAAAAAGTTGATAGATTTTTTCTTAAAAAGCCAAATGAAAAGTCATATAAACTTATAATATCAATGACTGATTAAAAGTATCATAGATAGATAATGCAAAGCAGTTTCATACCATATATATAAATATGTCTTTTGTAATTTGTTTGCAAAACATTTTTTACATCTGCAGCATTAAATGTTTTTTTTTCTTTTTGCATCTTAGACACAAATGAATGCACTTTTGGGAAATCCACCAGAATCATAGACATTATATATTGATTAAGTTTGACACTCTAATTAAACTATGATATTAGTTTGTAGGCAATTTATTCAAATTAAAATATTTACAAATTTTATTTGCTCGATAACTGGACATTGTTTTCTGTCTTGTTAATTATTTTTCTTGTAGTTGGCTATAAACTATGCCTCTATAACTTTTCTTTTCCTGTGGATCCCACTTCATTCACACAAGATTAACCATTTATGGAACAAGTACATATCCATAACACTGTTCGTACTACCAAAAATAGATTTCTATTTAGGATTATTTTTAGCATACTGACACAGATATTTGTGCTGCATTAATTTTGTGGTAATATTTGTTCTTGATTCCCCATAGATAGTCTAACTAGTTGGCTAATACATTTTCCTCTTAGTTTTCATTATAATAATTGAAATCATTGTTTTTATTTATACTTTTGATGATTGTACTTTAAATGGTCACCATCATCATCATTGACACTACCTGCTAATCATAGTTGAATGTCTGATATCCTCTTCAGTCACAATTGTATTCAAGTACATATAAAATAGTATGCTAAACTGTGGCTATTGATTATTTGATCATCATCAATAGATTACCCTTCCCTAATTTACGATCTATTACAATATATATATATATATAAACAAAGACTCCTATGGTACGGTAATCAATAATATATCTATTTTGCAAGTTCACAACTTGAGTTTTCTAGATCAGATGAACCTTAAAAATTCTTCAGGTCACAAACAGTCTTATAATTTTTTAATGACCCATACTCAGAAAATAGGCATTTGTATCGTATTAGCTAGAGAGCAAAAGTCACAGGATAATCAGGGTGATTTGAGGAATGTTGACCTGTTAACTGCAAAATCTAAAATAATAATCATAATATGATGCAGTGTAATTCTGGAAAAAACAAGTCTGACTTTTACAAATGCTTAATCCAAGTTTTACCTTTATTTTTTATATATATAACAGTAAAAAACACATATGATAAGGTAGGGCAACATTTATGGATATATACGCACATACTAATGTCAATAAATTTTAGATTTTAAGCAAAGTATATGAAAAAAAAAAGTTATGGAGAAAAGAAAGTTAATATTTGTGAGACCTTTACTATAGTTGAAATGTTTCTAAGAATAAAATATTTAGTTACTTCTAAGTAATATTAAATAATTTTTCATTTTTATGAACTCATTTGTGGAATATTTATAACCTTTTGATCTAATGAGCGAACTTTTCTTGTGACCTTTTTTTTTTTTTAAAAAAAAAAATTGCTATAGATGACAGTGCTACAATTATACAGAATAAATACTGAATAATCAAAATGGATTTTATGATCTATAGTCTAACAAAATGTTTCTAAATCATTATTTCCATTTTAAGATGACATAATTAGGTATCCATGAAATTTCTTCTTTTAAATACGTTCTTATGTTACATAAATTTGAAAAATATGAAATTATACAATTTATATATATATTTTCTAAGTCTACTTTAAAAGTTTTGTAAAGTTTATTAGTAATAAATTATCGTATGTACAAGTAAATAATGTAATGGATATTCAGAATAACGGTTCATTATTTTGGATTGTAAAACAAGTATGATTACTTTAAATTCAGTACTACTGAAATATACATTTTCATTTATATTACAACAGACATATTATTATATATCAGTCTTAATTAAAATGATTACAAACTATTTATAAAGATTATTGGATTCAAACTAACCAAATGAACTACCTAGATGTACAATAGATAGCATTAAAGTTGAATGAAGAGAAAATTAGGAATGGATATGCAGATTATTAAAAGGCAATTGACAACAAATATATCTACTGTGAATAGAATTATGAAAAGTGAAATATATACTCAAAATATTGTCAAACTTTTTAATTTTTAATTTAAATGGAACAGCGGTCATAAGAATTTATAGTATCATTAAAAAAGATTAACAAGGCTTCTTACAATAGTTTTACAGAAAATATTTCGTAAATTAAGATATAAGGGATTCAAACTCAGACTTTCACATGACCCTCAGCTCTCCATTCCATTTCATATTGCTGACCCATCTGATCATACACATTTTGAAAAGATAAATAATCACCAATATACATATTTTATGCTAAACCAGCAATCATCAGTTGGTCCAGATTACTATCTCCATACATATATACAATCAGTACTCAGCTTTATATTAAGATAGCCAATCATCATACTTTAATGGACTGGCTTCAAACTACTGCAACTCACAATTCTTCAGCCACTCACCATCAGATTTTTAATGAAATGGATAGCTGAAGAGATGTGGCTTGGAATAGTTTGAAGCCAGTCCATTAAAGTATGAAGATTGGCTATCTTAATATAAAGCTGAGCATTGATTGTATATATGTGTAGAGATAGTAATCTGGACCAACTGATGATTGCTGGTTTAGCATAAAATATGTATATTGATGATTATTTATCTTTTCAACATGTGTATAATCAGGTTTGTCAGCAATATGAAATGGCATGGAGAGCTGAATGTTGTGTGAAAGTCTGAGTTTGAATCCCTTATATATTACATTATATATGTGCAGGTGTGTGTAAGCCTGTAAAGTGTATAAATTAAGATAGTAATCTCAAGGAATAAATATAGAATATAATTCATCTACATTTTGCAAATTATGTGGTATCTTTATCAAATAATGCAAGAATTGCTAAATGAAAGGGAACATATTCACCAAAATAATGTTCAAAAGAAAACAAAAAGATTAATACTAATGGGTTAAAAAGTTATCATCTATAAACTTCTTGTTCAGATTATTAATATAGATGAAAATATGATGGATGAAATGGATTCTACAATATAAACTTGAATTTATTATATTTTTATAAAAATATTTTAATTTTTAAGGAAATTTGTCTAATACTTGAAAAAAAAGAAATTTTAGTTTGTTTTAGTTATAAATCTGAGACCTGGATGCAATAGACAAACATTGGATCACAGAATGAAATATTCAAAAATAAATATTGAATATATGAGAGATTGATAGAATGATGTGAAGAAATGAGACTATGGATTGAATAAACAAGATTAAAGTTGGAGAAACTTTCATTTATGATGAATATAAATAAACCATAATTAATTATAATCTTAATAAGATTGTAGGCTTATAAATTATAAGCACAAAGATAATAAAATAATAATAATTTTATTATAATTATAAAATCATTTTATTAAATAAACATGTAAAATTTAAAGTGATTAAAAACCAAATAAGAATTCATGAAAAATACATATTTAGATTATAAAGTATTTGACTCTATTTGCTTGTAAATTTAAAAAAAAAAATACTTGAATAAAATTGCTTTATTAAGAAGAATATTTTTTGCAAAGCAAATTATTTAAAAAGTCACATTTTTCCAATTGAAAGAAAAAAGTTGAGGAAATGAATTTCAAGTATGTGAAACATAAATTTTATTTAAATAATTGTTTTTTTTTTTAAAAATATATATAATATCAATAATTAAAATATCTCCATTTTCTCATATATGTAAATCAAATTAAATAATACTTATAGATTAATTAATAAATCATTTACTTATGCTTTCTATAGAAATTTTTAGAAATGTATAGTCTTATATATGACAATGTTTGATGAAAAATCAATTCACTTCTTGCATATTTCTATCAATCAAATCTGATGTCCTCAGCTACTCAGAAGATCAGTTGAGGTTACATAAATATATCAACTCAGTTTCTACTTAAATAGATTTGTTTAATGTTCAATTTGACATTAAAATTCTTAACAAGATTTTTAGCAATATTTAGTATTGATTTAAAGCTGCAAAAATATTATGCATATAAAAGTGTGTATTAAATTAGGTAATGTGACATCTGACCTGATTTTTTTGATATTGCTAAAGCCATTAATATCATCTGTATCTGAACTTATTTCAATCCCATATGGCCATTTAAGTTATATAACTGGATTGGAAGACATATGGATGTCCGAAAATTTCAGAATTTCTACTTAATAGTTATACATTGGATAAAGTGCTGGGATTGTCCTGGTATTTTTAATCTAATGCTTAAATATCCTAGCATCTCTACTGATTATGCCAGTAACAGCCACCCATCTGGGGTTGGGGATATTCTGCAAAGTTTGTTAAGAGCTTATTTTGTAAGCTCTATATATAACATTAATAAAAGTGTGTTATATATCCCTGTCTTGTGAGTTATTGAGTCACAGTTAATCAGCTTTGAATAAGTTCATTAAATTCAATATTTAAAGTTTAACATCAAATAAAGATTGTGTCAAGGGTATGTAAATAAGGATGAAGTTGCTATATTAACATAAAGATTAGTTAACTTTAAATGAAGTTAAAACATGTGCACCCTACAGGGATTAATTCAATATTTTTCATCATATGCAACTATTAATGATATTTGAACAAAAATGGATTATATTGTTGTAGAGATAAAAATTTCTCAAGGTAATTAAAAGAGATGTTTGGTTTAAAGCACATGTCATACATGGATTGATTAGATTTTTTTATTATATAGCAACTGTTGATAAAATAAAGATAAATATTTTGAAGATTTGATATAATGTGTTATATATCTCTGCAACATTCCTGAATGATATATACTGTTTAAAAATGGCTGATGTGATCCAGTTAAAATATTGATATAATGATAATATTAACAACAAACAAATGTATACACGAACAATCTAAAATGTATGTTTAAACACACACAAATATATATTACAATTTTATTTATAAGTTTCAAACTTTTTGCCTCACAATTTGCCACAATCCATTTCAAATAAATACACTTAATGATTATTAATTAAGCTTTAAAATATATTTGGGCTAGAAATGCTATGATATTCTCTAGCTTAATAAACGACTACTAACCACCAATAATGTACATATCTGTGATTAAGTTATGCTTGACTTTTGTAAATGAAATGTTAATAATTTGGTATTGATAAATACTGAATAAATAATGTAAGATATGTTAAAAGATTGTGACTTGAGCCATTTGTGGGGGGATGATTAGGCATGAGGACATTTTGGAAGTTCGTTATCTTTTTCAGAGGTCTTTATTCATCTGATTTAAAAGTGTGGGATAATATAGAAATTTTAAGTGTATCTAAAAATGTATATATATAAATTAAACTTTGTAAAACATATTGATATACATTATTTAATTATATATATTAGCAATATGTAACAAGTAGATTATGGGAAGACGTACAAAAATGATAAAAATCATTATCCTCAAAACAATCAATGAGCGTGAGTAAACGTTAGCATCAGAATCCATTATAAGTTGTAATAGGATATAAAAATCACTAGCATTAATCCTCAAGAGTCTAGAGTCATCCTTTGTGATTAGATTTAAAAAACACTTTAAAATCTCAATCTAATCATTAAGTAATTATTATCAAACTTAGAGCATATTATAAAAGCAATCAATATTTCATTTGCATAGATATACTTAAGTGATAAAATTACAACAATAAATATCTAAAAAATGCTAGGATCACTTAATCAATACTGATTACTACCAATGCTCTTGACCATCAGGAACTATGAGTGCATTGGCTATCTGTAACCTAGTTATCATCACAAAATCCAAATAAAAGAAAATATGAGAATTGTAAAGATAATCTTTACTTTTGCACAATCCAAATAGTTCTATAAAAAGTCACCAGGATATTCACACACACACGCGCGCACACACATATATATATATATTGCAAATGTTATTATGCTCAAACTAGCTTGGAATTGCAAACACCCTAGAGGTTGTGAACAAAATAAGTACACATGTTTAATTTTTATATTATTATTTTACTGGGTAATCTATAAACCTCTTAAAGCACAACTCTATAAAGAAATCAGTAATTCATATTGGAAATTCACTGAATAGATAGCTAGAAGAATAAAGACATCAATAAAAATAATTTCCAAAACTAATATTTTTTAAATAATAAATAAAATAATAAAAAGAATTAGAAAATGGTAATGTGACAAACCTGAACTATTTCCGTACCACTTCTGCAATGGATCAATTGTTTTAAATCAATTACCAATAACCATGTAAATAGTTTTATACCCCAATTGAACAAACCAATCTATAACTAACCATTTAACTTTCTATTCCTTTCTTTATTATATATCTGAGCACCACTAGGCTATATGAACCTATATAAAATCACATTGGATACCTACTTATAATTGTATCTAGTTTGAACCTCATTTGGTACATTATCTATAATGATAGGCAGAATTTCCATTTTATAATAGTATATCATTTGCACCTGTGTTAATGGTAAATTATTAACATTATTCCATAAGTGTGACAACAAGTTCTTGTACAAACTCTAAGACAAATTCTTATACAAATACTCATATAGATCATGTTTAATAGGTTAACATCATTAAACCTTTTAGGAGTTCATATTTAATAATAGAATATAAGTTTTACATAGCTTTATTAAATCTTTAGTGATCATCAATGGTAGTCATTTCCCTTATGCTGGTTCACAAACAACAAAGAAACAAAATGATAAACATTATTTATACTGCCATTTAATATATTCATTTAGATTATTTATTAATTAATAAAATGATGATGATGATAATGCCAATGATACTTCAAGACACAGCTTTATAACTAACATTATAATTATCATATTATATCTGTCATTAATTTAGAATTGAATAATGTTATTATATATGCACCAATATTATAACTCTTTAATTATCCCATGGATACTCTAACGACAATAGACCAGTATTCATGGTCTCCCCAATTTATATTCGGTTGTTACCTATTTTTAATCATTTACCAAAATATTATTACACATTTAAACTACGTTTTAGGATTGAAATCCACCAGTGATGATGATGACTAAACTATTTTCACAAGACCATAATTAACTCTAAGAAATATATAAACTTCTTTTAATCAAAAAAATTAAATTTTATTATTGGTTAGTCATCAATATACAAATAGAAAAATTTATATAATTAATAATAAAAATAAGTTACATTCAAATAATAATAAGCAAAAATTCTTCCTCCCTCCCCTCCTAATCTAATTTAAACTCAGTCGTTAGATGCATATAGTGTGATATGTGCATGTTAATATATTTAATAGGTAGATGGAGTTTCATATCAAGGAACATTTTAGTTTCATGAATAAACACCTGATGCATGCACACAAACGCATATTATATAACCTAAATTTTATGCATATAATCTTAATAAACAATAATCGAGAAATAGGTAGAGAAGTTTAGTTAAATCATAAAGATAAAAATATCTAAAAAAAAATCAGTTTCAAATTATATTTTTCACTATCTCAATTCCTATTAAACTAGGCTGCTATTGCTTTAAAATCTACTTCTCCCTATAATACATTTCTACTCTCATTGATTTGTATATTCATACTCAATACATATTTTTGTAGGCATATATGTAACTAGATGTATGTTACTTCCCATTATTAATAAATTTTGTGTTTAACCTTTATATAATATGAATAACATATTTTTTCATGATACCTGAATTAATACATAATAAAAAAAGACATTTTATAAAAAAATACATATGTAAGTGGTTACATGTAATTATAATCAAATAACACATAATGTATTGATAAAGTGAATATTCATCATTATTGAAAAATTCTTTTTCTAATAATCAATTCTTATTTAATACTTGAGAGAGAGAGAGAGAGAGAGAGAGAGAGAGAGAGAGAGAGAGAGAGAGAGAGAGAGAGAGAGAGTGGGAGAGAGGGGGAGAGAGGGGGAGAGAGGGAGAGAGGGAGGGAGAGAGAGAGGGAGGGAGGGAGAGAGAGAGAGAGAGGGAGGGAGGGAGAGGGAGAGGGAGGGAGAGGGATGGAGGGATGGAGGGAGGGAGGGGGAGGGGAGAGGGAGGGGGAGAGGGAGGGGGAGAGGGAGGGGGAGGGGGAGGGGAGGGAGATGGATTTAAAAGAAAATTGTTAAGAGACATTGAAAAAATAAAAATAAAATTGATATTACACAGGCTCCTCTTCTATTTCTTATGTAGAGACAATTTCAGTAAGTTTAATGAATTTCATTTTAAAGTCAGCTTGTTCAAGGTTAGAAATTCGAATTTAGCCACATTCCATTGTTTAAGATGCATAGATATATTAATTACAGTCGTTTCCTGGATAAGTTTCTTTTGAAGCTTAGGCTTGTATTTCTTCTTTCTGTTTTATTGCAATGATAATGAGGTTGCACAGACTGCTTTTCTTTAATGACACTATTTTAGTATTGGAATGAGTTTTTCATTTCTGCTTTCTTCTTTCTTTCTGTTTGTAGGCATGCTAATAAATAAATGGATATCTTCTGCTTTTAATATATTTCTTAGCATTTTAATTTGTGTTTGGTTAATGTCCACCAATGGCAGAGATGAAGCAATAGCAAGATTCAGAATCTTCTTTGGTCTAGAGATCAGCCATAAGATGTCTTAAATGCTTTTCAGATGTGCTAGAGTTTTTTGGATCAGTTGGTAGGACCATACAACAAAAGTAATTTAAAAACCTTACCCTCCATATTTTGTAGAATCTTCATAAACATATAAAATAAGAATGTGCAGGATCCAAGAAGCAATACCACTGAATACTTAGAACTTAGTTTCTCCCTGAATATATATGTGCTGCTTTTATGACATCATATCACTCTTCTCCACAAGAACATCCATAGCTGCATGGACACTTGACCATCTGCAAAACACTTCTATTTATATAGATGTGACATAATTATCTGATCTTTTTTGATCTTTTCTTATCATTTCCTCAAAATTCATTTTTGGGTGGTCCAAACAACCTGTAGTCTCTTTTGTAACAGTAATTACTTACTAAAAAATTATTTTCTCTGAACTTTTCTAACACTGAAGTTATCTTAAAATTGACTTTATCTTTCTCAATTTTAACACCAGATTAAAATTTTTAGAATTGACAATCTTTCTCTCTCAATTTTAACACTTTTAAATAAAAAAAAATGGACTTAAATAATATAAAAAAGAAAACCTTTTTACACAGAAAATATGAAATTATTAAAAACCTTTTTGATATATCTGTAAATATTTAAATTTTAATATTTGTACATACACACATATATACATGCATATATTCATGTATCTAATCCTATATATAAAACTTGCTTAAGTAATCAAAGCAAAGACTAAAATACTGACTTAATACGTGCCAGTTGAAAGTAATCTAAATGATTTGTAAAACTACAGATTATTTATAATATTAGAAACAAAAGTCATAGATCAAATTAGTAATGACAAGTATATATAAATATATTATTAGAAAAACAAAATTACAATTTATTAGATATAAATTGTAGTATAAAAAGTTAATAAGTAGATCTAGAAAAAATATTTAACATGCATTGTCCTCTTTCACTAATGAAAGTCAGTTGAAAAGAAGAAAAAAATTTTCTCCTCCTTTTCTTCTGCAGTCGTTGGGGTTTGAAATGTAGGTTTGAACTCAATATCCTAAAATATATATATCCTTTTAAAATAATAGCTCATTTAATCCAAATGAATTATTCTCTTACAATAATCAATCTCTAAATATATATATAAAAAGAAAGCATTTGAACTTAAACCTATCTTCCTTTTTTTTAAGAATGAGAACTCTGCATAGAATTTTAATCTAATAAAAAACTTTTCATCATAAACAACTAAAAAAATTATTCAATATTCTCAATTATTACTTTCCTTATAAAATAATATTTATAAATGTAAATGTGCACACATCAACAATACCTCATTTTGTGATGGAATTTTTCACTATAATCTTTTTTTGTAAATCTTGCAAATAAAAGTTTTGCCAATCTTTGGCTTTATGATTTCTTATAACTTTCACAGTAATTTTTATCTATTTAGCTTTTTATTCTTTTTTTTTGTAGCTTCAGGTTTTCAGTTTAACATCAATTTGGAGTTTAATAATTATTTTCCTTTCAGGTTAACTTTTTATTCTCTTTTTTTTTTTGCAGCTCCAAGTATCCAGTTTAATAATTATTTTCATGTCAAGTTAACATCATTTGAGGCAGTTATAATTATGAATGGATCATTTTATAAGGGTAGTTGATAGTTTCTGTCAGAAGTATTTTTCCTTCTATATTCCTTTTAATGAAATTGGTTACAAAATTTGGCCAGTAATGCTCAACTTTTTGTAAGAGACTACAATAATTCTTGTAAATTTTATACTAGTATACATATTAGCAAAATTTTTATTTTAGATAAACTAAGAATGAGATTAATTTAGTATCAGAATTTCAAGCTGTGCTTTTGTCTGTAGAACTCACAACTGCTGCTCACACTATCTTTTGCTTCTTGAAACACTGATAACATTTTTTAAAATCCAATCACAGATTAATGCATCAAGTCATGACCAATTGATTTTTTTTACAAGAAAGATTATCTTTTTTAAAAAAATTATATTTATATATAATTTGGAAAATAATCCTTCTTCAGGAATAAAATTCCAATCCCAAGTATTTTTGTTATTTTTTTAATTACTTGTAAAACAAAACATTCTATTTATACATTAATTACTTGATAAACAACTTTTAAAGCTTTTAATCTCTTTTTCCCCCAAAATAGATAAATAAATGAACTGCACAAAATATTATCCCTTTTTTTTCTTTCATAATTATATCCAATAGAAATAAACATTTTATTTTATTATTAAAGTGTTTTAAAATTTTTACATGATCATTTCATGTATACAAATCTTTTAATAATTTAAATTCCTATTTAAATTCTAGACTTTCTTACAATAATATGAGACAAAATAATTTTTTTAATATACATATAGTACATTTAACTAGAGTGCCTGTGGGTTTACATTTACATTGAGTAAAAGTTTTAAAAAGTAGTCATTATTATCAAGAAAGTTAAAAAAATGTTATTAAAACTTTCATTACTCATTATCTGACTAATTGACAAAAATTGATTTTGTTTCCAGTATCAATTTTTGGAGATTTGTTGCAAAGGTCTTCGTATTATATCATTCCACTTACCATACATAATGGAAAAATGCCAATTTGTCAGTGTTATGATGATAATGATGACTGTGGATGGAGAATATGAAGAGACTGCAGACATCAATGTGGCAAGGAGGCAAAGGATGCACTTTATTGCATCAAAACTGCATTTAATCTAATTAAATATTTAATACACTCACAATGTCTGAATTTTAATCTAATTCAAAAATAATAATTAAAATTATTTAAATACATATATGAAATTTTTATTATAATTTAAATAATCATTTCAATATAGTTTATCCATCTTTTATATTTAATCTGAATATGTATCCACTGAGTATATATGTTGCAGTGTGTGCATGTTTTGATACTATCATATAAATTATTGATTGGGTGACTGGATAGATTAGATTTCTCCACAACGGCCACATTAATCCCTTTTCACTCATCATCCATAATACAGCAATATCTCAGAGTTTTAATATTTATATATACGAGACAAACTAATTCAATCTCATATTTCTAAGACAAAATATATTATAATGAGAAGTAAAAAATATAGAAGTCAGATTTTAATAAATGAAATACATTTGCCAAAAGTAGAACGTTTAATAAATAAGTTATTAAATTAGATTTTCTTGGGATACAGTTAGCTGTAACTTGTTTAATAGCAAATTGATACTTCATTTTCGAAATTCTAAAAAAGATAACAAAATGTAAAAGAACAAGCATGAATGAGTCTGTGTGAAGCAAAATACAATGTATAAAAATAGAAAGGATGTTAGTGAATAAATTTATTAAAAATCAGATGGTCCTACGTAAGTGTTGCGTTCAGTTAAGTTTGTCTGAACATATAAATTATCTTTACTTTTATTAATATAAGATTTCAAAAAAACATGTTTGAGTTTTTATGAGGATAAGTAATCATCAGTTTTTAGTTTAACTATCTATTATTAGTACACAAACCTTTTGTATATGTGAATAAATAAACAAATGACTAAACAAACCTTGAGGCATTTGAGAATAATATTGGCAACTCTGGCTCAGGCACATTTTTTTCTTTATGGCTTAAAAAATCTAAATACACTATTGAATGATTATTAATTTTAATAATAAATATTGAAGATAGAATCTGATTTATCTGTTGTGAGAAGGAAGACACACACATAAATAAATATTAGGCAAAACATTTCTTTTTTATTTAATACATATAACTACTTAAATAATATAAAGCTCTATGAACTAAAAAAACATGATATTCTAGAAATAAATGTAAATATAACTTAAATTTAGCAAAAAAAATATTAATATTAATAGCTGAAATACATTGAAATTAAAAGACAATAGTATTTTCAAATGATACTTTCACACAAATATTTATCATATACACACATATAGTTTAATTTCTATTTAAATGAACATATTAACTGCCACAGTACATTAATAATTTTTAATATTATCTAAAAAAATATAACATATGCATCAAGTTTATTTTGTAATTAATATAATTATATAATAATATATTATAACAGTCAGGGAGAGGGTGACCAAAAGAGTCTTTTCAGTATCTGCCACTACAGGGTGCCACCAGGTTCTTTCAACCTGGAAAATTTATAGAGTAGGCAGATACGCACTGTTAAAGATCCAACTTTTATTTATTATTTAGACCATTAGCCCAAGTCACTAGCTCAGTGGAGATGCAGAGATAATAATATTCTATTTAAAATATAACTTTGTTTAATTTGTATCTTAAATATAAAAAAATAACAGCCACTGCCAGTAATTAACACACAAAAAACATTTATTTATGCACTTATATAATCATTTTAAAATTTGAGGAATAACATTTATTATTTTAGATTTTAATATTCTTTTAATTTAAATTATTATTTTAAGATTTTAAATCATCCACACAGATAAATTTTATATTTATTTTAAGATTGTCGAGTATGAATAAACTACACAGATTTGCATTTGAAAAGAAAATATTCTATCCCTTATTTAACCTTAGACCAAAAGTTTGCAGACAAACTGGCATCAATCCATCTGATACATTGATGTATTCAATGTAGCATGAAAATACAACAGCACAAAATACCATATGGTCAAGAATGTACATCTGAACAGTATGGTTAGAGAAGACATTGACTCTCAATCAAACAGAAATGCTACATCTGTCAGCAAGAAGAACAAAAAAAAAAAACTCCATAGGAAAGGACTGTGTTTTCCGTCTTACTATTCCCTTCCATAGGCAAAAAGGGGTGTGCAGCATATAATGGAGATCCTGCACATAGCGAACCTCATACTCCATCTACTAATTACACCAATATATCCAATCCATTGACCTAATTTAACTACAAAACAAATAACCTAAGATTACCCTCCCCTAATTAATTAATATAACTTTACAAATCTATATAGCCATTCATACCCAACTTAAATTTAACATTTATATAAGTTCACACAGATGGATTTATAAAAGTTTGTTTTTTAATGTTGAGCATAGATCGACTACATAGATTACATGCTCAAAAACATTTCAAAATAAACATAAATGATCAAAATATAAAGTCATTGATGTAATTGCAGAGGGAATTCACAAGAAACCCAATGGCATTCATCATAAGATGCTGCATTGACACCAATAACTAAAAAGACATCCGAATAAATACATTTTAGATATTCAACATAAGATATCATTATTTACCGAATGTCTATATATTTTAATCAAATATGAAAACAAAAACATAATTAAACATGAATGAATCTATGCAAGCATCAATACTCAACTTAAATTTAATGCATTTAAATAATTTATACAAATAAATATTAATAGAAATAAAAAAAATAAAAATGGAAATGATTTTTTTTTAAACTTAAATGTATAAAATCTAAACATTAATTATCAATTTGAAATTTGAAAGTCAGATAAGAGTTCATTTTAAAATTTAGGTTCTGAATATTAAAAGCTTGAATGAAAGTTCTTAATTATTTTTAAATTTTATAGTTCATGTCTTACAGAAGGAGAATCATGGTTCCTGGTGCCAATTCCCATGACATCTCTATTTGAAGTCTGGTCTGTTGTTCTGGAGGAGGCCTAAGCTGGTTCAATCCTGGTATTACAGTCATTTTATTTAAAATAAGTGAGAGAGAGTGACAAGTGTGTCTTATCACTCTTCTCACAAAAATCAAGCTGGAACTGTTTTTAATTTCAATATTTTTCCTTTTATAGTACTCCTCTGGATTCAATGAACATCGTTTCCTGTTGCAATAATTTCCATTATGGTCCAGGTCTTCATTGCTGCTTCTATATTGGACATCTAATTTATTTTTATTCTCTTATCTATATCTTTCAACTGACTTTTTTTTCTATAAGAGCCCAAGGGCTAGTTTGCTTTTCAATCAATTTATAAAACAATCATTTCCATTTACAAACATATTTTATTTTTAGACCTTGTACTTTTTTCTAAAAAAGTATGTTCAAATACTTTTTTTTTTAAAAAAAAAAAAAGAAATAATTTTTAAAGTTTTGCATCTGTGTGAATATATATATCTATACATGTTTAACAACTCTTTCATTTTTTAGATTTTAGTTTTTATTTACGAACTTAGTTTTTATTTTAATCTTAAATTAATGTAACGACATATTTTATACCATTACAATATGTTTGATTGATCTGAATTGAGTGCTAAAATTTTTTTTTTTTTGAGCACGTAAATAAAATGTTTTAATAAACAGTTCTTTCTTTTTTATTTGTTAGTTGATTCCTGGCACAGTGATAATGATGATTTCTTTGTGATTTCTTGTATGTGGATACATTGACATACAGATAATATATATATATATATATATATATATATATTGTAGCGTTTACCGTTTTACTAGGCCCTTATATGCCTCAAATTTATATTTGGGCGTGAGTTGATCAAGCTGTCTCAAAAAGAAAAAAAGAAAGTTGTATTTCTATTCTAAAAACACAGCTATTTTTCCTGACCAACTTCAGCCTATTAATTGTTAAGAATTGTGCTATTGACAAAATCAACTTTTAATTTTATTTCATATGGGCGCCAGGATTCCTAAGAATCCGCTGAAATATGTCGCCAGCACCTCTCGCAAGTTGTAAAACAAAAAAAAAATAAAAAGATTTTTATTATATTTTTTTTTTAAGGGGCGGTAATTCTACCGTAATGAGAATTAATGATTTTTACGATTATTAGTCCTGGGCGTATTGAAACATATTGGCAAAGGTAACTTACGTTTAAATCTTATTACACTAAAAATAAATTTAATAATAAAAAAAATAATAACTATTATTAATAACGAACAAATGAAAATTGAAGTTAGAAATATTTTTATTATTATAACAGATTAAAAATCTGTTTAAGTTAAAATGAGGATTCCTAATCAAGTAAATCAGAGAGAACACATATTAATTCAAATATGACACAATCAATAAAATAAAATAATTAATTAAAAAGTTCTGGTATAAACAAAAGTCTCTTGTACAGAAAAAATCAAAGTCTCTATCGGGATTATTTTAAGACTTGTTTGCAAACGCTTAATTTTGTCATAATCGGGAATAAGTAGTCTTAACTTACCGGTAAGCTTTGTGAATTCACGAAGGTTGTAGATAACTATGCATAGTTTTTCGGGGTTGAATTGAGCTCACGGCCTTTGATTATTAGTTGATCTTGGTGCTGGTTCCATAGGCTAGTCGCGTAAGCTTCTCTGTTGTCCATCGGTAATGATGTCAGCTAAAGCTCCGGTCTACTCTCGTATGAATAACTTCTTCATCATAGAGTGGTCTGGATTCTCTAATCCAAAACCAACCAAAAGAATATCAGCTAAACCAAGATGTTCCTCCAACCGAATCCCTCCTTTTTATACTCGAGGTCCCGTTGTTGCTCTTCTCTGCGCATGCTCATATCATGGTGTTTTGTGTTTATAATCTTATACAGTCTTTATCATTTTTCAATTACTAAGTTCTCATTTTTTTATCAAGTTTTCGGCCATGTTTAATTAGCTAAAATATTTTTCTTTTAGCTTATCTTTTTACTTGCTTTTGGAATTCTTTTGTTCTCTCTAATTCTACTTTTATTTCCAGTTAAGTAAAAAAAATATGAAAGAAAAATTTAACTTTCATTGTACGTTATTTTTAAAAAATTATAGTCAATTAAAAATCTAAATCTACTTTTATTTTTTTAGCTTCTACCAAATGCCAATATATTTGCAACGTATATAAATAAACGTTACAATATATATATATATATATAAGAAATCTTATGCTACAGCAGTTATATATATATATATATATATATATATAACTGCTGTAGCATAAGATTTCTTAGAAAAATGCTAAAATTCATCTTAATGCTTAATGATATAAAAAATTTATATAGTTTAGTCAAGTTTTTTATTATAACAAAGTATAATTTATATATATATAAAATACATATTTTGCAGGTTCACTATTATAATAATTATTATAATTCAGCAGTGATTTAAGCAAAAGATTAGGGATGGTTCTATTAAATTGAAATGATAGATGATTATATTGGTCTTCTTCATAGTTGTCTGTTGTGAATATGTATTTGTCTGTGGATATATTAGCGGGTTGTTGTTTGTTAAAATTATCTTCCATGAGATCGAGTAGTGTTGAGTTAGTTGGGTTTACCCGCAACTCATTTTCAGTTACTGTTGTGTTACGATTTCCTGAGCTAGAATAGGACGAGTTTTTATCTGTTACTTTTATTTTTGCTATATTAGCATATGTGTTTCTATTTTGTGTATTAAAGCTTGTTTGTAGTAGTAATATTTCTGATGAAAATAAAGTTTCTTTACAGGTTATTTTGAATAGTCAATTACTTAAAAGAGAAAAATTTGTTTTTGCCCCTATGGAAATTAGTTTTGTTAAGAAAAGATTACTAGCCAATGATGTTGTTTTGTTAAAAGAAGATAAAGGTGGTTGTTTTGTATTGTTAAATAATATTGATTTTAAAAGTAAAGTTTCTTTAGAATTGAATAATGGAAAATATGCTATTTTAGATTCTGATCCTGGTAAAAAAATAAAATGCAAATTAATTAAGATTATGAAAGTTATGAAAAATAAAAAGATTTTTGCTAGAGCTACTTATTTAAATTGTTACCCTAGTGATTATGTGGCTCCAAAGGTTTTCTTTAATTTGAAATCTCATAAAGATAATTTTCCTTTGAGATGTATTTTTGATTTTATAGGAGGAATTGTTGATAAAATATCAAAATTTATTATAAGATATTTTAAGGATTATATAAAATTAGGTCAATTTTGTGTTTCTTCTTCTTTTGAAGCTTTTAAGAAAATAAATGTTTTTGTTTTGGATGATGATTGTGTTTTTGGTAGTTTAGACATTGAAAATATGTACCAATCAGTTAATAGATTAAAAAGTATTGATGTTTTTGTGTCAATTAAAAAAAAATTGGAATGTTTTTTTGCAGATAAGATTAAGGTTTTTTATGATTTTCTTTTGCTGTTAGAGGATTCAATGTATTTTATGTCTAATGATATATTTTATAAGATTAGAGAGGGTTGGGTTATTGGTTATGTCATTTCTCCATTGATGTGTGCTGTCTATATTGATTATTTGGAGTGTAGTGTTATTAATCTGTTTTCATGTTCTATAAAATTACTTGTTAGGTATGTTGATGATTGTTTGTTTGTTATTCAGAAAAAGAAATTAGAAGAGTTTTTATGTGGATTGAATGCTTTTGATTCTAGTATTAAGTTTACAATTGAGGGGAGTGGTTTTGATTTTGTAAAATTAAAGTTTTTAGATTTAAATGTTGAGAAGGTTAATGATGTTTTATTTTGTAGTCATTTTATAAAACCTAAAAATTTGAGGAATATGATTAGGCCTGATAGTTATCAGCCTTTTATTAAAAAAAATGTGTTTGTTGAATTTTTGTTGTAGGAATAGAAGGCTTAATAATTTTAATAATGATGCTGATATTCAAAGAAGTCAATTTGCTGCAGAATATGTAGAATCGGGTTATAGTCATGATTTTATAAAAAAATGTATTTAATAATAATGTTTATAGTCATGATTGTGATGGTAAGAATGTTGTTGATAAGGATAATGATTATATGTTGTTACCATTTAAGGCTTCAATTTATAATCTGGTTTATAAGAATAGTCATTTGTTAGGTGGAAGGAAAGTTGCATGGAAGAAATTTCTAATTTGAATTCATTACTTACTGGTTCTAAACAGTCTATTGATAGTAGGTCTATTCCTGGTATTGTTTATAAAATTCCATGTAGTTGTGGTAAATTTTATGTAGGCCAGAGTAAATTTAGCCTTTATGAAAGGGTTAAGGTTTATATAAGTACAGTTAAACATAGGTATCTTAACTCAGCTTTATATATTTATGAATTAAATACAGGTCATAGAATATTGTTTAACAATGCTTTGGTTATTTTTTATGAAAAGAAGGAGTTAAAAGAAGAATAAAGGAGATTTTGATGACAAGTCTTCTTGATTCTGAGGCTATCAATCTTATGAAGACTTCTTTTGATATTAAGGGAAGATGGAGTTTGAAATAAATTATGGGAAGGTTTGATTGTGTGTATATATTTGTTATTTTTTATTGTTTGATTTTCACTTGAGAAGGTCTATTTGTAGTAGATGAAACCATGGTTGTGAAAGGATTTTGGTAAAATTTTGGATTTAATCTAGTATTGTATTGTTTTATGGTTTTGCATTTTTATTTTTGCTAGTATAGTGTTAGGCAGGTTTGGTTTCATATATATATATATATATGAAAAACAAAAAAACACAAGTTAAAAAACTTGCTAATGCTTGCATTTATGATAATGCTTGACGGCGTTTTTGATAGAACGCCATCTGTTATCATAAATACAAGCGTTAGCAAGTTTTTTAACTTGTGTTTTTTTGTTTTTCATAAATGTATCTTTGAGGTCTTTCTTGCAATGATGTATATTGCAGAGGCTTCTACTATGTGGTGATGCTGAACTGAGATCAGACCCATGTAGCTATCTGGCTTGCTATGCTGAGTTTGAAGACATTAACGTGTCTAAGAGATCCACGCTTTCAAGCTGAATAGAAACTGCTTCATAAATGCTCAGAGTTTGTGTTTAGATCTAGTTTCTTATTCTTGTCTTTCACTGACGAGAGCAAATAGCTTGAAATCATGATCTGAAAGTGGAATTAAAGTTAGAGATAGTGAATACTCGCTCTGACGTTTATGTAAACAGAAAACTATGCTTGACGGTGTTTTTGGTAGAACGCCATCTGTTATCATATATATATATATTGAGATAGTCACTTATCTATCTTAATATTTAATTTATTTTAAACATTTCATGGTTGTGAAAGTGTAAGTTAAAATTCAGTTTATTAGGTTTTTTTTTTATATATATGTTTATATTATATAAATACACATCAATAAAGATCTGCGTTTATAATTAAGTTTAGTCAAATTTATTTATGTTTGTAAAAAATAAAGAACTCTTTGTAACTAAAATTATTTCAAATAAATCTGTTTAAAATGTATATCACAGAAACAAACTTAATTATAATCTATAAAACTTTTCTGAATTATAGTGTATTTATTTATCAATTAAAATTCTTAGAAAATCAATTTTTTTAGCAAGCCTTATTTCTGGTTTTGAAAATGTTGGATTTCAATTAATATTTCAAGTGTTATCTGTAAACATACAGATTTATCTAATTAAAAAAATGTTTGGTACATCGATTGAATGGAAATAATTACTGGCTTAATTAATTAAAGAATTTTTGGTAAATTGAATGAATAAAGATAAATAGTAGCTCATCTAATTTTAAAAAAATGTAAAAGGTAATAACTGGTTTTGTTAATTAAAAAAAAATGTTGTAAACGAATGAGTTTGTTAATTAAAAATTTGATAAATGAGTGGAATTATTAATAAAAAAAAAGATAATGATGTCAAATGTTGGTGACCAAGTGGTCAGCACAGCCGCCTTACAAGCAGTTGTCCTGGGCGTGCGTGGGTCACTTCCCTATCGATGCTTTGACACATGAAAAAAAAAGTAAATGATATAAAAAGACCTGTTAGAATTATTCATTCATTCTGCTTGTATTTGTCATTAGATCTGCTTCTTGTGATCATTGCCTCTTCCTACTTAGAATGATGTATTCTGAACTTTTACCAGTAGTCATGGTAATAACCATGAGAAGCTAAAGCACCCAGAAATGAATGTCACTTCTTCAGTGTTTAGCCTATAGCCATTGAATGTACAACTTTTCTTGCTGATTTCAACAACATGCATCTACTGCTTTCAAATCTGCAGTTCCAAAATGCATTTCTCAAGGCTAAAGAAACTTTCAGGATAAACTTTCTATAAGATTAAAACTGATACATAAAGATGCATCACATGAAAACTACTAAGGAACAGCATTTCCCACTGTACATATATCTATATAGAATTCATTGAACGTATGGTAAATTTTTATTTATGAACTATTTTATAAAATATTATCAACAAGCCAATAAGCTATAATTTAAATGCTGTAATTTTTTATTTGTGCATTTATCTGTTATATAAACTTTTTATTAATGTTTACATGTTATAACAACTTTATCTAACTTAGGGTATCTGATATAGCATGGTAGATTTAGTTTAAATAAGATAAATTAGTTAGCTTTTAAAATTTTAATTTTTCCTCTTTTCCTCTCTGAAAAATTTATTTCTTTTGGAAGAAAATCTTTTGCATGATTTTTTAAATTATCTATGTTGCTTTTTAGAAAAAAGTTTTCATTAGAAAAAGGAAAGTTTTTAAAAAAATAGATTTCATTTTTTGAATATATTGTATTGCTTATATATGTGTGCTTGACTAGATGTGCTCATAACTAGATAAATTGTTGATAAGCTGCTTAAATTTGTTAGCAGTTTTGCATATTTACTCTATGAAACATGCATCTGAAATTTAAAAAAAAGGTATATATGTATATATGTGCATTGTATATAGAAATCCTGGATATCCATTCACCACATGAATTTGTTTGACATTCCCCATGATCTATTTTATTATTCCCTTGAAATACTTGCAAATATTTGTGTTGGGTAGAGACATTTCTCCCCGTGATTATATATATTTTGTTTTATAATACAGGTAATTAAGAGTACAGTGTATTAGGATAATTTTGTAATGGCTTGCATGTGTGAACATGTGTAGTGAACTAAAGCTGTGTTATTATTGGTTTGTTGTTTGATGCAAAGTAAAATATATATGTGTGTACATCTGGATGAATTGTAGAGTCATTATCAAACTTCAGAGATGATGTAATGCTATTATAAGTAATTGTTTTTTGGAAATTGTCATATTTAAATAATCAGAAATCAAATTACACTATATACTCACATGAAAAGAGTTTATTACTATTCAAACACATTGATTTAAACTATTGTATTCAAAACTGAATATATTTGGATGTTTTAAACTCAGATATATCCAAATTATTTGAACTATTATATTTAAACTTTGACATAGTGAACTGTATTATATTGTAAATAAACATTGTATTGTTAATTGTTAAATTTGTTTTAGAATTTTGTTTACTGCTGTCTACTCATCCAATTTCTATTTGTCAAGAATTTCTGCTCTTTATAATATAGAAGCGATTTTAGATGTCTGAGTGATGGTACAGCTATGGTAGGCATTTATAGTTTGTATTGGCACCAGTAAACTATAAATTCCTAGGCTAGAGGTCTAGTGGTACTTCTGGGAATATTAGGGTGATTGGTCTTACATTAACATATATATATATATATGATAAACAAAAATGCAAGTTAAAAAACTTGCTAACGCTTGTATTTATGTCCACAGATGGCGTCCTACCAAGACTGCCAATCAAGCGTGTTTTGTTTACATAAACGTCAGAGTAGTTAGTATTCACTATCTCTAACTATAATTCCACTTTCAGATCATGATTTCAAGCTATTTGCTATCGTCAGTGAAAGACAGGAATAAAGAAACTAGATCTGAATACAAACTCTGAGCGTTTATGAAACAATTTCTATTCAGCTTGCAAGCGTGAATTTTTTAGACACGTAATGTCTTCAAACTCAGCATAGCAAACCAGATAGCTACATGGGTCTGATCTCAGTTCAGCATCACCACATAGTAGAAGCCTCTGCAATCTATATCATTGCAAGAAAGACCTCAAAGGTACATTTATGATAAACAAAAATGCAAGTTAAAAAACTTGCTAACGCTTGTATTTATGTCCACAGATGGCGTCCTACCAAGACTGCCAATCAAGCGTGTTTTGTTTACATAAACGTCAGAGTAGTTAGTATTCACTATCTCTAACTATAATTCCACTTTCAGATCATGATTTCAAGCTATTTGCTATCGTCAGTGAAAGACAGGAATAAAGAAACTAGATCTGAATACAAACTCTGAGCGTTTATGAAACAATTTCTATTCAGCTTGCAAGCGTGAATTTTTTAGACACGTAATGTCTTCAAACTCAGCATAGCAAACCAGATAGCTACATGGGTCTGATCTCAGTTCAGCATCACCACATAGTAGAAGCCTCTGCAATCTATATCATTGCAAGAAAGACCTCAAAGGTACATTTATGATAAACAAAAATGCAAGTTAAAAAACTTGCTAACGCTTGTATTTATGTCCACAGATGGCGTCCTACCAAGACTGCCAATCAAGCGTGTTTTGTTTACATAAACGTCAGAGTAGTTAGTATTCACTATCTCTAACTATAATTCCACTTTCAGATCATGATTTCAAGCTATTTGCTATCGTCAGTGAAAGACAGGAATAAAGAAACTAGATCTGAATACAAACTCTGAGCGTTTATGAAACAATTTCTATTCAGCTTGCAAGCGTGAATTTTTTAGACACGTAATGTCTTCAAACTCAGCATAGCAAACCAGATAGCTACATGGGTCTGATCTCAGTTCAGCATCACCACATAGTAGAAGCCTCTGCAATCTATATCATTGCAAGAAAGACCTCAAAGGTACATTTATGATAAACAAAAATGCAAGTTAAAAAACTTGCTAACGCTTGTATTTATGTCCACAGATGGCGTCCTACCAAGACTGCCAATCAAGCGTATGTTGTTTACATAAACGTCAGAGTAGTTAGTATTCACTATCTCTAACTATAATTCCACTTTCAGATCATGATTTCAAGCTATTTGCTATCGTCAGTGAAAGACAGGAATAAAGAAACTAGATCTGAATACAAACTCTGAGCGTTTATGAAACAATTTCTATTCAGCTTGCAAGCGTGAATTTTTTAGACACGTAATGTCTTCAAACTCAGCATAGCAAACCAGATAGCTACATGGGTCTGATCTCAGTTCAGCATCACCACATAGTAGAAGCCTCTGCAATCTATATCATTGCAAGAAAGACCTCAAAGGTACATTTATGATAAACAAAAATGCAAGTTAAAAAACTTGCTAACGCTTGTATTTATGTCCACAGATGGCGTCCTACCAAGACTGCCAATCAAGCGTGTTTTGTTTACATAAACGTCAGAGTAGTTAGTATTCACTATCTCTAACTATAATTCCACTTTCAGATCATGATTTCAAGCTATTTGCTATCGTCAGTGAAAGACAGGAATAAAGAAACTAGATCTGAATACAAACTCTGAGCGTTTATGAAACAATTTCTATTCAGCTTGCAAGCGTGAATTTTTTAGACACGTAATGTCTTCAAACTCAGCATAGCAAACCAGATAGCTACATGGGTCTGATCTCAGTTCAGCATCACCACATAGTAGAAGCCTCTGCAATCTATATCATTGCAAGAAAGACCTCAAAGGTACATTTATGATAAACAAAAATGCAAGTTAAAAAACTTGCTAACGCTTGTATTTATGTCCACAGATGGCGTCCTACCAAGACTGCCAATCAAGCGTGTTTTGTTTACATAAACGTCAGAGTAGTTAGTATTCACTATCTCTAACTATAATTCCACTTTCAGATCATGATTTCAAGCTATTTGCTATCGTCAGTGAAAGACAGGAATAAAGAAACTAGATCTGAATACAAACTCTGAGCGTTTATGAAACAATTTCTATTCAGCTTGCAAGCGTGAATTTTTTAGACACGTAATGTCTTCAAACTCAGCATAGCAAACCAGATAGCTACATGGGTCTGATCTCAGTTCAGCATCACCACATAGTAGAAGCCTCTGCAATCTATATCATTGCAAGAAAGACCTCAAAGGTACATTTATGATAAACAAAAATGCAAGTTAAAAAACTTGCTAACGCTTGTATTTATGTCCACAGATGGCGTCCTACCAAGACTGCCAATCAAGCGTGTTTTGTTTACATAAACGTCAGAGTAGTTAGTATTCACTATCTCTAACTATAATTCCACTTTCAGATCATGATTTCAAGCTATTTGCTATCGTCAGTGAAAGACAGGAATAAAGAAACTAGATCTGAATACAAACTCTGAGCGTTTATGAAACAATTTCTATTCAGCTTGCAAGCGTGAATTTTTTAGACACGTAATGTCTTCAAACTCAGCATAGCAAACCAGATAGCTACATGGGTCTGATCTCAGTTCAGCATCACCACATAGTAGAAGCCTCTGCAATCTATATCATTGCAAGAAAGACCTCAAAGGTACATTTATGATAAACAAAAATGCAAGTTAAAAAACTTGCTAACGCTTGTATTTATGTCCACAGATGGCGTCCTACCAAGACTGCCAATCAAGCGTGTTTTGTTTACATAAACGTCAGAGTAGTTAGTATTCACTATCTCTAACTATAATTCCACTTTCAGATCATGATTTCAAGCTATTTGCTATCGTCAGTGAAAGACAGGAATAAAGAAACTAGATCTGAATACAAACTCTGAGCGTTTATGAAACAATTTCTATTCAGCTTGCAAGCGTGAATTTTTTAGACACGTAATGTCTTCAAACTCAGCATAGCAAACCAGATAGCTACATGGGTCTGATCTCAGTTCAGCATCACCACATAGTAGAAGCCTCTGCAATCTATATCATTGCAAGAAAGACCTCAAAGGTACATTTATGATAAACAAAAATGCAAGTTAAAAAACTTGCTAACGCTTGTATTTATGTCCACAGATGGCGTCCTACCAAGACTGCCAATCAAGCGTGTTTTGTTTACATAAACGTCAGAGTAGTTAGTATTCACTATCTCTAACTATAATTCCACTTTCAGATCATGATTTCAAGCTATTTGCTATCGTCAGTGAAAGACAGGAATAAAGAAACTAGATCTGAATACAAACTCTGAGCGTTTATGAAACAATTTCTATTCAGCTTGCAAGCGTGAATTTTTTAGACACGTAATGTCTTCAAACTCAGCATAGCAAACCAGATAGCTACATGGGTCTGATCTCAGTTCAGCATCACCACATAGTAGAAGCCTCTGCAATCTATATCATTGCAAGAAAGACCTCAAAGGTACATTTATGATAAACAAAAATGCAAGTTAAAAAACTTGCTAACGCTTGTATTTATGTCCACAGATGGCGTCCTACCAAGACTGCCAATCAAGCGTGTTTTGTTTACATAAACGTCAGAGTAGTTAGTATTCACTATCTCTAACTATAATTCCACTTTCAGATCATGATTTCAAGCTATTTGCTATCGTCAGTGAAAGACAGGAATAAAGAAACTAGATCTGAATACAAACTCTGAGCGTTTATGAAACAATTTCTATTCAGCTTGCAAGCGTGAATTTTTTAGACACGTAATGTCTTCAAACTCAGCATAGCAAACCAGATAGCTACATGGGTCTGATCTCAGTTCAGCATCACCACATAGTAGAAGCCTCTGCAATCTATATCATTGCAAGAAAGACCTCAAAGGTACATTTATGATAAACAAAAATGCAAGTTAAAAAACTTGCTAACGCTTGTATTTATGTCCACAGATGGCGTCCTACCAAGACTGCCAATCAAGCGTGTTTTGTTTACATAAACGTCAGAGTAGTTAGTATTCACTATCTCTAACTATAATTCCACTTTCAGATCATGATTTCAAGCTATTTGCTATCGTCAGTGAAAGACAGGAATAAAGAAACTAGATCTGAATACAAACTCTGAGCGTTTATGAAACAATTTCTATTCAGCTTGCAAGCGTGAATTTTTTAGACACGTAATGTCTTCAAACTCAGCATAGCAAACCAGATAGCTACATGGGTCTGATCTCAGTTCAGCATCACCACATAGTAGAAGCCTCTGCAATCTATATCATTGCAAGAAAGACCTCAAAGGTACATTTATGATAAACAAAAATGCAAGTTAAAAAACTTGCTAACGCTTGTATTTATGTCCACAGATGGCGTCTTACCAAGACTGCCAATCAAGCGTGTTTTGTTTACATAAACGTCAGAGTAGTTAGTATTCACTATCTCTAACTATAATTCCACTTTCAGATCATGATTTCAAGCTATTTGCTATCGTCAGTGAAAGACAGGAATAAAGAAACTAGATCTGAATACAAACTCTGAGCGTTTATGAAACAATTTCTATTCAGCTTGCAAGCGTGAATTTTTTAGACACGTAATGTCTTCAAACTCAGCATAGCAAACCAGATAGCTACATGGGTCTGATCTCAGTTCAGCATCACCACATAGTAGAAGCCTCTGCAATCTATATCATTGCAAGAAAGACCTCAAAGGTACATTTATGATAAACAAAAATGCAAGTTAAAAAACTTGCTAACGCTTGTATTTATGTCCACAGATGGCGTCCTACCAAGACTGCCAATCAAGCGTGTTTTGTTTACATAAACGTCAGAGTAGTTAGTATTCACTATCTCTAACTATAATTCCACTTTCAGATCATGATTTCAAGCTATTTGCTATCGTCAGTGAAAGACAGGAATAAAGAAACTAGATCTGAATACAAACTCTGAGCGTTTATGAAACAATTTCTATTCAGCTTGCAAGCGTGAATTTTTTAGACACGTAATGTCTTCAAACTCAGCATAGCAAACCAGATAGCTACATGGGTCTGATCTCAGTTCAGCATCACCACATAGTAGAAGCCTCTGCAATCTATATCATTGCAAGAAAGACCTCAAAGGTACATTTATGATAAACAAAAATGCAAGTTAAAAAACTTGCTAACGCTTGTATTTATGTCCACAGATGGCGTCCTACCAAGACTGCCAATCAAGCGTGTTTTGTTTACATAAACGTCAGAGTAGTTAGTATTCACTATCTCTAACTATAATTCCACTTTCAGATCATGATTTCAAGCTATTTGCTATCGTCAGTGAAAGACAGGAATAAAGAAACTAGATCTGAATACAAACTCTGAGCGTTTATGAAACAATTTCTATTCAGCTTGCAAGCGTGAATTTTTTAGACACGTAATGTCTTCAAACTCAGCATAGCAAACCAGATAGCTACATGGGTCTGATCTCAGTTCAGCATCACCACATAGTAGAAGCCTCTGCAATCTATATCATTGCAAGAAAGACCTCAAAGGTACATTTATGATAAACAAAAATGCAAGTTAAAAAACTTGCTAACGCTTGTATTTATGTCCACAGATGGCGTCCTACCAAGACTGCCAATCAAGCGTGTTTTGTTTACATAAACGTCAGAGTAGTTAGTATTCACTATCTCTAACTATAATTCCACTTTCAGATCATGATTTCAAGCTATTTGCTATCGTCAGTGAAAGACAGGAATAAAGAAACTAGATCTGAATACAAACTCTGAGCGTTTATGAAACAATTTCTATTCAGCTTGCAAGCGTGAATTTTTTAGACACGTAATGTCTTCAAACTCAGCATAGCAAACCAGATAGCTACATGGGTCTGATCTCAGTTCAGCATCACCACATAGTAGAAGCCTCTGCAATCTATATCATTGCAAGAAAGACCTCAAAGGTACATTTATGATAAACAAAAATGCAAGTTAAAAAACTTGCTAACGCTTGTATTTATGTCCACAGATGGCGTCCTACCAAGACTGCCAATCAAGCGTGTTTTGTTTACATAAACGTCAGAGTAGTTAGTATTCACTATCTCTAACTATAATTCCACTTTCAGATCATGATTTCAAGCTATTTGCTATCGTCAGTGAAAGACAGGAATAAAGAAACTAGATCTGAATACAAACTCTGAGCGTTTATGAAACAATTTCTATTCAGCTTGCAAGCGTGAATTTTTTAGACACGTAATGTCTTCAAACTCAGCATAGCAAACCAGATAGCTACATGGGTCTGATCTCAGTTCAGCATCACCACATAGTAGAAGCCTCTGCAATCTATATCATTGCAAGAAAGACCTCAAAGGTACATTTATGATAAACAAAAATGCAAGTTAAAAAACTTGCTAACGCTTGTATTTATGTCCACAGATGGCGTCCTACCAAGACTGCCAATCAAGCGTGTTTTGTTTACATAAACGTCAGAGTAGTTAGTATTCACTATCTCTAACTATAATTCCACTTTCAGATCATGATTTCAAGCTATTTGCTATCGTCAGTGAAAGACAGGAATAAAGAAACTAGATCTGAATACAAACTCTGAGCGTTTATGAAACAATTTCTATTCAGCTTGCAAGCGTGAATTTTTTAGACACGTAATGTCTTCAAACTCAGCATAGCAAACCAGATAGCTACATGGGTCTGATCTCAGTTCAGCATCACCACATAGTAGAAGCCTCTGCAATCTATATCATTGCAAGAAAGACCTCAAAGGTACATTTATGATAAACAAAAATGCAAGTTAAAAAACTTGCTAACGCTTGTATTTATGTCCACAGATGGCGTCCTACCAAGACTGCCAATCAAGCGTGTTTTGTTTACATAAACGTCAGAGTAGTTAGTATTCACTATCTCTAACTATAATTCCACTTTCAGATCATGATTTCAAGCTATTTGCTATCGTCAGTGAAAGACAGGAATAAAGAAACTAGATCTGAATACAAACTCTGAGCGTTTATGAAACAATTTCTATTCAGCTTGCAAGCGTGAATTTTTTAGACACGTAATGTCTTCAAACTCAGCATAGCAAACCAGATAGCTACATGGGTCTGATCTCAGTTCAGCATCACCACATAGTAGAAGCCTCTGCAATCTATATCATTGCAAGAAAGACCTCAAAGGTACATTTATGATAAACAAAAATGCAAGTTAAAAAACTTGCTAACGCTTGTATTTATGTCCACAGATGGCGTCCTACCAAGACTGCCAATCAAGCGTGTTTTGTTTACATAAACGTCAGAGTAGTTAGTATTCACTATCTCTAACTATAATTCCACTTTCAGATCATGATTTCAAGCTATTTGCTATCGTCAGTGAAAGACAGGAATAAAGAAACTAGATCTGAATACAAACTCTGAGCGTTTATGAAACAATTTCTATACTAACTACTCTGACGTTTATGTAAACAAAACACGCTTGATTGGCAGTCTTGGTAGGACGCCATCTGTGGACATAAATACAAGCGTTAGCAAGTTTTTTAACTTGCATTTTTGTTTATCATAAATGTACCTTTGAGGTCTTTCTTGCAATGATATAGATTGCAGAGGCTTCTACTATGTGGTGATGCTGAACTGAGATCAGACCCATGTAGCTATCTGGTTTGCTATGCTGAGTTTGAAGACATTACGTGTCTAAAAAATTCACGCTTGCAAGCTGAATAGAAATTGTTTCATAAACGCTCAGAGTTTGTATTCAGATCTAGTTTCTTTATTCCTGTCTTTCACTGACGATAGCAAATAGCTTGAAATCATGATCTGAAAGTGGAATTATAGTTAGAGATAGTGAATACTAACTACTCTGACGTTTATGTAAACAAAACACGCTTGATTGGCAGTCTTGGTAGGATGCCATCTGTGGACATATATATATATATATATATATATATATTGTGCCCTTTTCTATAGGTCAGAAATAGTCCATCACAGTAAATTACTAAAAATTTTAAATTTTAGAATGTGTTCTCTTGATGTGTTGATTATGTTTTATTAATATTATCTTAAAAGAATGATTTAAAGCTTATGAAATTACGTAGTGCATAATATTATAATGAATCACTTAAGAACAGTTAAGTAAAGTTAAAAATATTATTTCATATGGTTGCAAAAGCTGGCCATAATAAATAACTCAGCTATAAATATTTAAAAAAATGTTTAAAAAGTTTAATTTAATAGTTTTAAACTTATAGTTAAATAAATGTTATATTCAAAATTATAAATTATATTTAATAATCATAATTAATATCGTATATTTTAAAAAAGTAAGTTTTATGGTAGTGAAAGTTATATTTGGTTCTATATTTTCCAAATTGTTCTTCCTAATTTTTTATAATTGTATTATTTTATTTAATACAATAAGTGTAGCAATTTATTATTCCCAGACAGAAATCGGAAATAGTCTGTCTTGATTATTAATCATGTGACTTATGTAATTTAGAGTTGCACACACTTGCTTGCTAGAATTTAGATTAGTCAAGTTCAAAGTATTTTAAAATTGCATTATAGAATTAAATGTAATTATTACCTATCATAAAAATAAATATTAAATATTAAGTTAACTATGTATAACATGTTTAAATAATGTAATAAAGACAAGTACAGTTAATAAAAAAATTAAATATTTTGTTAAAATAAAAATAGATAAATTAAATATTAAAAGTGGGATAAGATTATTAAATATTGTTAAAAAATTGTTTTAAAATATTTAAAGTAATTTGGTAAAATAATAATTGATTTAAAATTAATATTTTTAAATAGTATTTTAGGTTAGAATATGTCATATTTTTTATTTTGAAATTTAATTGTGTAAGTTTGCAACATTATGCAAATTTGATATCAAACTAAAAGTAAGAATTAACCAATAGGATAAGGTATTCTTACAGGGTATAAATACCATTGCAGTTGATTTATCAGGGGGTGATTAAGTGATTAATAATGTATTAAAAATAGCTGAATCGTATCAGAAGCTATCAAGGTGATAATAATTTTAAATTTTATTATTTAGTCAATTTTAGTGCTCTCGTACAATTTTATTTGCAAAGCTAATTTGATATTTTAAAAAGTATTTTGCAAAAAGAGAGTTTAAACTAAAATATATTTAATAACTTCATTGAATATGTGTTGCTAGTTTTTTAAAAGTTTTCTTACCAGAAGTATTTTGTCAAAGTCTAATTTAGAACTTCACGTTAATAAAATGGATATACCAAGAAGTGAAATATATTTAATTTATAATATTTTAAAAATGTATATAATATTTGTTGATACAATTTCCTTAGTGCTGAACAAGAGGACTGTTCTAATGAATAAAATAGCAGTATGGACATTGTACAAGAAACTTAAATGGAAAAACTGTTTATTGTCTAAAAGTAAAAATGCATTATTTTAAATAGTAAGATAAGCTTGTTTAAGATTAAGAAGCAAAGGACAAGTATACTTTATGATAAATTTATAAAAATATCAAGTTATAAAAGTAAATGTTATATCCTTTGTGAAGGAAACATTAAATAATTCTACAAGAAATTATTTTAAGAAAAAACTCACGAAAAATATTTTAGAAAAGCGTATGTTATTGAAAACCTGAGGCATATAAAGGGTTAATATGCATATATAAAACTGTTTAAAAGCTAATAATTTGAAATGAGAAAAACCTCTGAATAAGTGGTAAAAAACAATAAATCTACTAAAGAAGAAACCTATAAAGAAATAAATATGTTAATAAATAAAAGGATAAAATTATGGAAATAAATATTGTGCAAAAGTTTATCGGATAGATCAAGCTAAGCCAAACAGAACATAATGCATTACTACACTGATATGAAATATTCTAGGAAGCTTCATGGGATTATTTTAGTATTATGATTTCAATAATTATAACTATTAATCTATAAACTCTTATAGGATGGATTGATAATTATTTTGTTTAATTTTAAAGATTTTAAAAGACATAATTTTTTTTATTATTATTTTTAAAACCTAAGATTTTCATGCTGGAAGTTTGGATGACACTTCTGCAGGAAATGCATTGTCTTGTTCATCATTATAGCAATGGAGGAGGTGTAGAGAAGTGCTTTTGAGGAGAACATTTTAAAAAAAAAAACCTCTCAAAAAAATAATAAACATTTTTTTAAAAGTTTATCAAGAACCTTGTCAAATGAAGAGTTAATTGAAGATATACATAATTATAGTCTTGATTTTTTTATTTATTTATTAACTTAGTTAAAGTGTAAATTTTCTGACTTAAAAGATTAGAAACATGAATATTAATCTATTGATAACATTAATATTCTATAATATAATAATTTTATTAATTTAAATTAGAACATTTAAATAGAGACATGGATGTATATTTTTATGTATGCGATGTTATATCTAGTTGGAGAACAGAAAACTGCAAAAAGTGATAATGATGAGCTAATGTCACTTGGTAACAACTAATGAATTATTGATATTTATTATGATGTATTTTCTTGTGTTTTTTTTTTTTTAGATTGCCTATGAATAATAATGAATGAAGTATAAATGTTTTAATTATATATAAACACATTTTATACAACATTTTAAAACATGGTGAGATCAGGATTCATTTGGAATATGCATGCTATGATTTTATACTAGTAATATAACCCAACATGATAATAAATATTTGTGTGATTCTTTGTAAAAAAACTTGCATATTATTGGATGTTCAAGTATTATCTGATTAGTTTGTATGTGGATAAGAATATAAAATAATGAAGTAAGCATCTTTTCTTATGGATTAGTAAGATTGCTCTAATTATAGTTGAATTTTATTTATTATTTGAATATGCAAGCTAGTAATTTGTCGATGTAAGACCTGATAAATCTTTAGGCAATAAGAATAGGTTAGTGATCTGGTATTAATAATATGGTGAGCATGAATCCAGGAGATTATTAAGTTAGGATATTTGGGAAATATGAATAGTATGTTATAATATTTGTGGAGGTACAATTTCAGTTAACAAAGCCCTGCAATTGTATATTTATTTTGGACAGTGTTTTTATTTTCTTGGAGTATTGATGTTGAATAAAGCTGAAGGAATAGCTTGACATCATTTATAGTATTTGAGGACATTAGACAAAATAGGTCTTGCCTCTAGTTTTATAAATACACTGTGCCATGATATATGTTTATTTGATATGAGTTATGTGTTATACTCTAGTTTTTCTTTCCATCCTATAAATCTATTTGCTATCTAGATTTCCAAAAAGTAGCTATATCATACAGTATGGTATATTTAAAAGAAAATAATAGATGATTTAGAGTTAAAGATATGCAATTGTTTGGAATGAGATGAGTTCATTTACTTGTATGAAGAAATAGAATTTGTATGAATTGGAATTGAAAATCCAATGGACTTCAAATGAAAGAATCATAAAATATGTTATAGATTTATTTTATTTTGGAAGTAAATATAAGATCTTAAGAATAAAATATGTAAAGCCAAGTTGCTTTTGAAATATTAAATAATATTAAAAGATTTATTTCAATTTTTTAAAATGAGTACTGCGTATTTTTAATATAATTCTATAAAAAAAACGATCTACACAATAAGTTTAGGTACAATTTATATTTATTCAATAATAGAGAATGTATTAGTAGTTATAATTATATAGTACTATAATATTGTTATAATGGAATGTAATAAATACAGTGTAGTAAACAATAGTTTCCATAATTTAGAAATAAATTATCAATAGATATTTTACATAATATCGTTAATATTGCTAAAGTGAAATTGTCTAGTAAAAATGATATCCATATTCCCCATTAGTATTATTTTATGTTTATCTGCACTATGATTTCTATAGATGTCTTAATAAAAAAAAGAAGTATACTTGAATAATAGCTAAAGAATGTAAAAAAAAATATTTTGAGTAAGCATTAAATAAATGTAATTTTTTTTTATAAGATTGATCAAACAGGGATTAATAATATTGTATTATTATTATTATTATTATTATTATTATTATTATTATTATTATTATTATTATTATTATTATTATTATTATTATTATTATTATTATTATTATTATTATTATTATTATTATTATTATTATTATTATTATTATTATTTTGTTGATTTAAGTCAGAGTAAAGACTTAACGAGGTTCGAATATAAAGAATGTATAATGGTACCAATCTCTAAGATGTTTTAAATGTACATATTGTAAATAAATCGTTATGTTGTTAATGTTATAATAAACTTTGTTAAAATTTGTTTTCTCAAAGTTTGTGTGTTTGGTTTATTATTTTTCCATCTTCATGAATTTGAACACAGAGTCAATAAAATTAAACACAATATTTTTTGCACAGAAATAAATAATTATTTTAAGGATTGGACTATTTATTAAGTAATCACATTTACATTATCTTATGGTCATAAATTAATTATTATAATGGTACATTGAAATATGATGCTCTTATTTGCCACACATATAACTTGTCAGATTATCTAATACTACCACATATTTATTACGTTCTTATATGAAAATAAAAGATTATATTATGATATTTTATTATTTTTATTTATCGTAATAGATTATAGTAAAGTAAAGATATACAGAATTAATCAATACAATGAAGAATATTATTAGTGTTTATTATTATTATTAATTTAAGTGTAGTAGATTATGACATAAAATCCCTTCTCATATTTTACTACCCTAGTTTTAAAATTAACTTAGAACAATTTTATGAACCTGGGATTTTATTGAGCTAAATTATAGTAGATAAAGATTAAGATTCAATTATTAGTTTAATCTTAGTGAGTAGGATTTATTAAAGTCGTAAGAATACTATAAGTTTATTTATTTGAAATAGTAATAGGGGGGGGGGATAGTGTTTTTATGCCATTGAGGTAGTATCCTGTAGGATATTGGCTCAATGTAATCTATCTTGTCACCTGTATTTTCACTTCCAATTCTCATGAAAATATTAAATATTTATTTAATTTATTTTTTTATAAACTGAACCTTATTCATATTTTAAATTTGAGCTAGTGAAACATTTAATTTTAATGCTGAATATTTTATTTATTAATTATTAACTGAGCTAGAACCCGTTTTATTTTATATAATATACTGCCCGGAAGTGAGGATGCAAACGGCCCAGGTTAGAATATATATATATCACCCAGTAGATGATTTAAGTTGAAATGTTGGTATATTTATATTTAAATTTTTTAACATGGATGAACCCACAAAATATGTCTTATATATATATCCTTACCAAAACAGAATCCTCTGGACAAAAGAAATCCAGCTAACTGAAATATAACAACAATGAACGACAGTTATGTTACATAAACAATAACTATCAAGACAATTAATATTAAGACTAGCCAAGATGCATTACTAAGATACAATATCTAATGAAATAATATCTTTCAATAATTAAATATAAGAAATTTAATAGATTAAATATGATACAACTTATATTATGATAAATAATTAGAGTTCCAACTATAATAATCAATCCATCCATTTTACTAATAAATTCAATTTGTAAAACTTGCTTAATATTATAAATAAAATATGGTTTCATCAAAATAACAAATATAAATATGAAACTCCTAACATGAGATGTTCAGTAAAGTACACTTCAACATTGAGAATACGTCCCTAAAGATACATTCCCAATACCATAAGAATATTACCTCACCAAATTCACCTAATAAACTATAATGTAATATTCTCATATTTTAAAAAATATCTAATAATCCTAAAATATGATTTATAAAGTTATTACAGAAATAAATAATAAATTACTTAATATTTCTTTAATAAAAATACTAATTGAACATTTAGCATAAATGATTTCTTACTTATCATCTTTCAATATAACAATTTACAATTCTCCATAATAATAATAATCTCAGGTTCATTTCTAATAACTAATAACAAAATAAATGAATGATGAGAGATTTTACATGATATCTAACTACTCTTACAAAACAATAACAATAAGCAACTAAAATAACTTAATGACTCTCAACATTAAATCTATTTAATAATTAATATTTAATAATACAAATTATAAATAATATAATAAAAATTTTAAGTAAACATTGTACAATCTTTCTTTGGTTAATATGGCATTCTTAAAAATATAATGTACTTTAATATTGCGGCAATATCAATTACCAATGATCTCATTTTCTATGATAATAATATTAATATATTTTGTTAATCAATCAAATATAATAGAAATAATATCTAAATAATCTTAAGGATCACATGCCAAATAAGTAATATTTTAAATTATCAATTTCTGTGGATCATGCATGTATAATGAAAAATAAAATAACAACATGCAGATAAATAACAACTTAACTAAGATAATTTTCAAAAAAACAGTTAACAAATTTATTTATAAATTAACAATATTGTACTAACATACTATAAACAATATAATATAAAAAATATATTTACAAAAGTAAAATAATATATAGGGTATATGAGCACAGACTTTCACACTACCCACCACTCTCCACTCTATCTCATAACACTGATACACTTGAACACATATATGTTGAAAAGATAAATAATCACCAATATATGTACTTCATGCTAAACCAGCAAACATCAGTTGGTCTAGATTATTATCTTCACACATATATGCTATAGGTGCTCAGATATATATTAAGGTAGCCAATCTTCATACTTTAATGGACAGGCTTCAATCTACTCCACACTCCAACTTTTCAACCGTCCATTCAATTAAAAATCTGATGATGGAACACTCAAAGGCCACCCTGAGGCCGAGATTCTTGTCACACCCATGTTGACCTAAGATCAATCTAACCCCTCATGTACAGGACATAATCCATTTAATACATATACAAGGGAAAAGTAAAATAAGAATTAACATTATTTGACATAAATATATATATATATTTACAGTAAATCTTACCAATAAATAAAAAAAATAAAATAAGATAGTCTTCACTCCGGCAATTTCAAAATAAAATAAAAACTTATAACAGTAGTGATAATATATAATCTTCATTCAGTAAAATAGTATTCTATTTTTTGTATTGGAAACAGTTACTATAAATTTCCCAATTTCTAAGAAAACTTAATATAAAATATATTTCTTATGATGTAAAGGCATCAATATAAGTTTATATTTTAAAATACACTTCTTAAAGTCCAATAAATAAAATATTAAAAGAAAGATTATTAATAATTTTCTTTGCAGTTTAGCAAAGTATCCTCCTGATATTTGTTTGAATATCAGAAAATTTTAACAAAAAAATATGAATATTTTCCTCTATAAAAAAATTAACGATTATGCAAAAATATTTAAAAGATAATTTCATAAATTTTTGGAACTTTAAATGGGTTTAAATTATTTATAATAAAATTTAAAGAACTGTCAATAAATTATATTGATTGATGTTTGCACTTCTTTTGTTTTTATACTCTTACATTCATCATATCATCCAAAATCATTTTCACTATTCTCACTTCCATTCTAATTTAAATATGCATCTGTTTAAGCTAAGTCTATAAATTTAATTGCTAAAACAGCCTTCAGACTTAAGAGAATTCAACATATATATTTCCTAGTATTTTAATACAAAACCATTATATATATATTTTATAATAATAAGCTAATAAGAATGCTTTGACTGATTCTCAATATAATAATTGTACGCTACGCATGAGTAAGCACGTTTTTATTTTTTATTAGAGGTTTTTATTTTTATTTTCTGCCAATTTTAATTTTTGTCAGTGATAAATACATTTTTCCGGTAAACATCTTGTGTATTTAATGAGTTTGTTTTAGTGATGCGGATTTTACTCTTGAATAGTATAAAATTTATCTTTATTACTATCATAAAATGTCTTATCGGTCAGATGTTTCTCTCATCGTATATTAAAGTAACTTTGAAAATAGATTCTTTTTTATTAAAAAAAAAGATAAAATATATTTATTAGTTCATCGACATTAGTTATGTATATATATGTGTGTGTATGTGTGTGTTTGCGTCCATATATATTATTGACAAAAGACTGACAACTTTTGGTTAAGCAATAAAATAATTACTATTAATAATATCTTATGGTTCTCTATAAGTTCAAGTATATGGTCAATAAAGTTATTTGAAATAAAGCTGCCCTTGCAGTATAATTCAATAGTATTTGTATTCTGGATATAATTTTTGGAACCTGTGTATATATATATATTGCAGTACGTTAGCCTCTCATATTCATGGCTTAGATTCAAGGTAGAAGTTAATTCTAAATTTATAAATAGTTAAAAAAATCATAATTAAAGTCGAGAGTTTCTTAAATTGACCAATAAATGGAATATCAAACTATTTTATGTTGGAGAAAAATAAAAAAAACCTAAATTATCAAACTCTCATCATCGTCAATTGGCAATTAGATGAGTAACAGCTATTACTGCAGTATTTTCCCACTTCTTTGTGATTACTACCAAAGAGGTGATTTTCATGATTGGATCATTTGAGTTCATACTTTAATTTATATTATATGATCAAAAATATAGAAATATTAAAGTTGAATTATGACTATATACAAAGGTTTTAAAAGACCACATGTGAGATGGATGGATGGATGAAATAAGAAAGTGAGCAGGGGTGATGTGGATAAGTGAAGCTAGAGATCAGAGAAGTTGGATTAAACTTGGACAGACATTTTTTCTGCAGTGGATTGATATTGATTGATTGATGATGATGATAATGGTTTTAAAATCACACTTCTGTTGAAACTTAAATGGATTTAAAATATTTATATTTTGTGCATGTGAATAAAATATTTGATGATTAAGATACATTAAACTTACAATCTATAGTAGTTAATTTTTTCATTCTTGCAAATCTGTTAAGCACAAAACATACATATATACTCAAGAAGACAATTTTATAAATAGAAATAAAAAATTTTAATTTTAGGCAAAGTTCAAATAATAAAGCTTATGTATATTGGAATATCACATGATAATATTTAATTACAGCTGTTGAAAATGGCTGCCAAAGTAACTGAAAGTACCTCTGACTTTTTATAAATGTTATAATATTTACTTTTAATACTTAGTAGTTTTATTTATTATTACTATAATTCATAAACTGAAATGATGTTTTTATTAGATTTATATACTTATAAATTTTGATTGCAAAATGAATTTGTTATTAATTAAAATTAGACCTATTGAGTGTTTCCAAACTTTTACATTCTTAATATTTGCATATTTTTGTTATTGCAAATGTTGTTGCCATAAAGTTAGTAAATAAAAATAGATAGATTGTTCACCAACATGCATTAGTGAGCACAATAACTTCATGAGTTTTCATTCCAAAAAGAGACCATAGTTTCTATTTAGATGCTAGATATTGCATATATTTACTTGAGAAAAAAAAAATCTTTATATGTAAATATTTATTGTTTTTTTTTTATATTTACATTTTTATTAGATAAAATTAATTATGGCTCTCATATCTTAGCATCTATAAAGATGGATGATATAATTGTTTTCTTAAGTAATAATTGAGTGCTGCAGAAAATGTTATAAAAATTAAGATGTTCAAGCAAAAAGTAGACTTAAATATAAATACTGTACTAAAACAACTAAAATTATATTTAATAGTTTTTAAAAATAAAATAAATAGTAATAAAATAAAAAAATAGCTATAATTAATTGGTAAAATTATTAATAGAGATAACTGTTTTAAACTTGAATGGAATGATTTTGATAAAAATGTTTAATATTTAATAATAATATAAACATATTCTTGAAAAAGAAAATTTTTTAAATGTATTCTACAAAAGTTTATTTTTGAGACTGAAACATATACACCCAGGTCTCATTTTATGCGGTAGATAGGTTCCTCAGAAAATGCGCACAAAAGAAATCACACAAAAATAGACTTAACTTACCTTAAAAAATGGGGGATAGGTACTGTGATTTTTCAAAAATCACATAAAAGCAAAGCAACAATGTAAAATTATTTTAAAATTCACATAAAAAAAAAATAAGAAAATAAAATAGGACTAATAAAAAAATTCAAATTTGGAAAAAAATTGATACAAGACAAACTTTTTTTACTTTTTTATTAACTACAGTAGTTAATTTTATTCAAAACAATATATTTTTATGTGTAATTTTCATACATGTACAGTATTTTAATCATTATCGCTATTTGAGACATCAGATTCATCATGGTGTGATGTGATGTGAGGTACTGTAGCTTCCCCTTAAACAAAGTCAAGAGGAAATACAACTAAAATGTTTTCCAATTGCTGTTGATCCTTCCCATTTCACTAAGTGATTTAAAATTGAAATTTTTGTTTCCAAAGAAATTGATTTTCTTGGGTGTTTTTTCCTCTCTGTTAGAGTAAACTAAAAGTTTAAAATAAAAATAAGAACTTAGACTTATGATAATAAAAAAACATAGACTCACTACTGTTGGGAAAAATTTAATTAAAACTAACTATTAAAAATTAAATTCTTATTTTTGTTTTTCATTTTTTAATTTTCAATTCCGTTTAAAAATCAAATTTCATTGTTTCACATCACCTTAATTTCAGATCACATTACATAATTTTTAAATTCTTAATTACAATTAGAAATCAGATTTTAATTGTCAGATTTAATTGTGCCTGCCACTGTTATTCACCTTTTAAAAATAAACTTGTGGACACTAAATGATTAATTAATTACATACTCTTGTCATAAAAAGCAAAAATAGAACGTGATTTAAAATGCAAAAACAACAACATACAAAGTATTTTTCATCTATAACGTTTAAACAGATTTACATTATAGTCTTGTAAAATTTAATGTGTGCATATAAAATGGGAAAATTCTGATTTTAAGTAAATTATAAGTGAATTATGAACTTTTTTATTGCATAAAATCTATTACAGTATTATTATAAAGGGCTGAAAATATTGAAATTATTAGATGTAAGTTGAACCCCGATAATGTGCTATTACTTTAAATATGACACGAGTGTGCAAAATTTATAATATTTAAAGTAATAGTGCATTATCTAAGCTCACTTCTGATCGAATCATTTTTATTGCATAAAAGAAAACCGCATACAAAGATATTAAGAAGAAACATGAATCACATAACTTCAAAATCACATAAATAAATCCACATAAAATGAGACCCAGATGTATACTTAATTAAAAAAGAGGAAAATTATAGTGCATTATGAAAACTGCATACAAAGATATTAAGAAGAACATGAATCACATAACTTCAAAATCGCATAAATAAATCTGCATAAAGTGAGACCTAGATGTATACTTAATTAAAAAAGAGCAAAAATTATAGTGCAATATGAGAAAATATATGCTGGAATTATCAAAGGAGATCAAAAACCAAATACATAAATGAAAGTAATACTAATAGTTTTTGAAAAAAATAAAAAAATAAAATAAAGCTGGGTTAGACTTATTTTTTTAAAAAAATGGTATTAGATGGACAACTAAAATTCTTAAAGAAATTCCCAAAAGATTACAAGTTCCAGAAAGACATCACGTATAATGTAGATAGATAAGATAATAAGGTTGGTTGCAGTCTTACAGAAAAAGAAGCATAGCAAAAAAATTGGATTAAAGTCAGAAAAAAAAATTATTTTTCAGAGAATTGAATATGATTTCATGTATTTATTGTTTTTTGGTATAAAATGATTAATAATTGTTATAATGTAGTTTTAAATGTAAAATGTTAAATGAAATAGAATTAAAGGAAATTGAAGGAAAAAGCAATGGTAAATCACTATAAACAATTATCAAATGTTATCATTTGAAACAAGTAGCTTTGTTGTCTAAAATTTTCACATGCTTTCAAAAAGAAAATGTAGCTCAAAACGCATGCACATAAATATATATTTTTCAAATATATACTTCCTGCTGAACAAATAATCTAGACATGTATAAGAGATTGTGACCGGGTCCATTAATATTTGTTCTGCATGAAATGCAGTTTGAGGATTATTTATCTTTTTTCAGATGTCTCTATCCTTATGTTTTAAAAATGTGTAGTGGAATAGACAATTTAAATATATCTTAAAAAGCTATTAACCATGAAAAGAACAAATGAAATTCAGTTATTTTATATGTTTATTAAGGCTGTAATCTTAAGACAATGCGCCTAGATGCGACAGTAAGGACCTCTACAATTAATGACTTTAAAAGACAAGAGAGGCCACTCTTATCTTCAACCTACTTTTTAATTATATAGGCGAATCTAAAGTATTTTGATTTGAGAGCATGAAACTATTAAGTACTTCACTGATTAAGTCCACAATTTACTTAGGTAATGAGTATGCGCTTAACAAATTATGAATTGCAACACTATATGTTTATGTTTAATTAAAAAATAGATAGATTAATCTCTGATGTTTAATATTATATCTGGGCTAGAGATAATATTTAGTTTAATAAATGATTAATAATAGTCATTAACATATTTTAAATGATTGTTGCAAATATAGTCAATACAGAAAGTTTGACACTTGTAAATCAAAGTGTAGTTTGTCAAGCGTTGGTGGCCTAGCACAGCTGCCTTCCAAACTGCGGCCCGGGTTCGCTTTCCATTTAACGCATTTGACATATATATATAAGTGTAGTTATATATATATGTTATAAGTAAAAATAACTTTGTAGTTGGTATTTATGTATATACATATAAGAAAAAATAAAAGTAGGTAGATACACTCTAAATAAAATTAATTTATAAAAATATTTTCAGTTCATAAATAGGCTAATTATTCTTAGTTTTGATTTTGAATCATTTAATAACAATATTTCTTTTTTTTAAAAAAGTAGATTTTGTTTTATCGATAAAAATATATATATATATTTTTTTTAGAAAAAAAAAATCATTTTTTTTTTTTTTTAAAAAAAACTTTATCTTGTTACTAAAAAAAATTGTATTGAATTAAATTTTGAAATCCTATAACTAAAGATTCGTTAAAAAAAGAAAATGTGAATGGAGTTTTATATTTAGTTGAGCAGCAAGATGAAATTTAACAAAAGCTTGTCAAATACAATTTACACACTGGGAGAAAAGTCTCGTCTTTGGCATTTTTCTGATTTTAAAATAATACGATAGAAACAGTTTCCAGACGGAACAGTTAAAAAGATCAGATATGATGGTTAATGTAAAATATAAATTTATATGTATGTGTATAATAAGGAAAACAAAGTATGAAAAATAATAAAGGTATGACTCGTTAGAAAAAAAAACTTAAATTATAGCAGAAGGCAGTAATATTACGATTAATAGCTGGGATTATCAATTATAGGTAATAGCAATATTCAGTAACATAAAGAGTATGTGATCAGAAAGTATTCAATAGTCATTCTCTCTTCATAATTCATTGCAATATGACTATAAGTATATTACAATTCTTTTTAATAAAGAAGGAGGCTTGCTATATTATAGCTATGTTATTTCTTTGCAATGAGTTTAATACACTGACCAGCATTCATGCTGCCTTTTTATTTATCAGAAAGACCAAGAGAGACAATCATTTACTTACTAATAAACTACTTGTTAGATAAGATTTGGGCCAGTTACATAAAGTCAGATTCTCAGAAGCTGTGGATTAGTGTCAAAACCATGCAATGATTATAATGAAAAGCATCTGCTTGGTTATGATGAGCTAAATAAATTTGTACTGGTGATTTTAATTGGTTGTCATTTTAAATATTGCTTGCTTACATAAGTTATATTAATTATTATATATATAAAAAGAGCAACAAAATTCTAGACAATCAGAATTTAAAAAATTTTCTTAACCAAACCATTGTTTTATCTAATAAATAAACAGATCTTTTCAAATAAAAGTGTAAGTAAAACATACACATTGACACATGCACATAACTATCCAAAAGTCGATGACATTTATAAATCATCTCCAACATTAAAAGAAGATCTCATAATAATGATGACGATTATTCAAATTCTTTTAATGTTAGAGGTGATTGGTAGCTATTTTTGAAATATTGGTAGTTCCATGGGTGTTTTTATATGCTTGATTTGGCTACAGTTTCACTTGAGAAGTTTTATTTGTTTAATGGATAAAACTATCTATTGTGATTTATTATTCTCTTTTAATTATAATTACTAGTATAGTATTAAAAAATGTTACAAACACACACACACACACATATATATATATATATAATATTTTGGGATAAATATTAATGCAACTGATAAAATAGTTAATTGTAATGCCATTTAACCATAACACAAGACAACAATTTTTATGAAAAAGAGTGGTCTGTCTTCTCTCATTACATTATTTTTTTACATATAGGGATGTCTGAACACTTTAGAAAAAATAAAAATAAAATAATGTTAGAAGATGGATTATATTTTTTTCATAAACGTTGTTGACTTGTGCTGAGGCTAGAGTGTATGCCAATTAACTATTGAAATAAGTTTTAATTATTCTGCATTGCAATACTTTTTCACCAAAACTTAGCAATAATTTGAGGCAAACATTCAAATTTTATTTTAGCTTTTAAATCATTATTCTATAATAGAATTTAATAAATTTGTCTTGGTTTATTAGAAATTTAAATTTACAAATGAAAAATAATCTAAAAAATTATATTTGAACTTTCCAAATATTAAAATAATATTAATAATAATGATGATGATGATTATGATGTTGATAATAATAATAATAATAATAATAATAATAATAATAATAATAATAATAATAATAATAATAATAATTATAATAATAATAATAATAATTAACAAAATCTTTGTTGTTTTAAATGTTGATATTAGAATCTGAATAAATAATTATAAAATAATCACAAATTTATTCTAAAATTAAAAATTGTATTCATAATTACTAAATTATATCACCAAAGATTGGTAGAGCAAAATTTTAACAGTTCATAAATACTGTATGCATTTATGGTTGTAATTTTTTTTTCTAGTGTATTGAAGCATTTGTTTAAGACAAATTTTTAAAAATAAAAGATTTTAAAAATATATAAATATAAAAAGATTTATTTTTTATTGTTTATTGTGGAAATATTTTGTAAAAATAATAATGAATATTTAAATAAAGTCCAGAAAACTAGGATTTGCTCCTCCCCCCTGCAGTTTGATCACAATAATGAGAAGAGTGTATTCAAGTTTGTTTATATCTTAAGTTCAAACAAAGGACCAATCAGAAAATAAAAAAATGAGGAGGGGGTAAATTAATTCCTTGGAAGTTTGCTCTGTGAGCTACTGACATCATGAGATTCTTTTTTAAGTAATGATTTAATATTTATGTTAATTAATACTTTTTTTCCCCTCATGTGTCATAGCATCAGCTGGGAAGCGAAACCGCTAACCCGAGACACTGCTTGTAAAGCAGCTGTCACTGACTTCTCAACCACTAATGCTTGACTGTTAATTAATTCTTTTACCAATAAACTGAACTTATAGAAAAAAAATAATGCACAGAATGACTGAAAGTGAATCATTAATAAATATATATTTAAGCCAAGGCAGTACAGGGTCAAATTTATGGCTGTGTTAAAGATTATTAATTTTAAAAAATAAATAAATATATATATATATTAAGCATTATTAATTTTAAAAAATAAATAAATATATATATATATTAAGCACTTGAAATATTTCATACATACACATATACCTATACTCCGAATGATTATAATATTTTCATTATAAAATAAAGTATTTTTTTTTATTTAAAAAAAAAAAGACAAATAGAATCAACATATCAAAAAACTAATATTCTAGTATCTGATTAGTACTATACACAGTCTTGGGTTTTAGAGAAATAAAAAGATAATTTTCAAGAATACTAGAAACTAAAAATAAAAGACTATATTTGTGAAGTAAAAAGATTATTGCAAGCATGAATAAATATAGGCACACTTTAATCTTTAATTGTTAAAAACCATTGCTATTTGTTGTATCTCACCTTGCCTTCAAATAATGGAAGAGTCCTGATTTTTTCTTAACATTATTGAATTGAGCATTCATTGACACTAACCAATGCATATATAAAGAGATAACATGTAGCCAATGGCAAGAACAGGACAATAGGCAATGATTCTGTCAAATATTTCATTAAGAACTGGCAATAAATAGTCAGCCTTTTTGAAAGTAGGATCAGAGAATGACTGTTAAACTTGAATAACAGTAGCCTGGCTTTCCATATAAAAGTGAAGAAAACTTCTGCTAACATGAACACCAGTGTTTATACTCCAGGCTATAACAGTTAAGCTAATGATAATGCAGTCAGGCAAATTCATGTTCAAAACTGTAAGCTGCAAAAATCAAAGCTGACTTGAGGCTAGCTGTTGTTATAGTTAGAAAAGCCACCATACCTACAAAACAGGCTGTTAAGTACATCTGGGAATGGGTAGAAAATCCATTAAGGCACATACAGTTCTTTCTTTAACAGTTCACCCTAGAGCTCAGAATTATACTCCACAAACAGTGACAGGTGGAGTATGGCTATCTATAAATAACAATTGTGAATAAAGTGTATGTTTGTATCTACATATTAGTAATAAATATATTATAAAATGTATGTATACTCATTTGTGTTTATATGAATAATTGTGATTAAACACAACAAATTTGGCACAGTTAACAACGTAAAAAAATGTTTTCCTGACAGCTGGAAAAAATTTTTAAACAACAAAATCTTGACCCCCCCCTAGGTGTCATTGATTTTATCATTATTAAAAAAAAATTGACCACAAACATTATTGGTACGTCAATAAAATTTTGTAAAATTAAACAAGAGTGTTACTCTTAATAATAAAGATAAAAACTCCTCCCATTGAGTTGTTAAATTTTGTTTTTATTGGATTGAAAATTGATAATTACACAAAGAGTAGCTCATCAAATAAAACATTAAAAGATCATTCTTTTCTCTCTCATTATAAAGAGAAGAAAAAATGAAAATGGCTAATGTTAGCTCAACTGAAGTATTTGCTCTAGCCTACCCAGAGAATTAGTCAAGCTATAATGATCAAACAATTTTTTTATTTAGAGGCTAATGAAATCAAGAAACATGAGTTGAAATTAGCCACACTTATGTCAATAGTCGAACCCCAGACATACAAGGTTCTTAAATAACAATGTCAGAGATGCTAGCTGACCTAGATTTTGATACAGCATTGTCTCTACTAAACAACTTTTTTATCCCTTAACCCCAAATGATAATGCAGAAATATCATTTTAATCTTTGGGTTCAAGGGAAAAGAGAAAAAGCTAGATATTTTGCTGTTAGAATATGTTCATTGGTATTAAAATTTGATTTTAAAGACTTTATTAATGAAGCTCTTTGAAACTGTTTTATCTGCAGGATGAGTGATCATAATCTTATAGTCAAGCTCCTAATGGATCCTGACATAATTTTTGAATCCACTTGGTCTCAAGTATTTCTAGCGAAATCAACAGCTAGTCAAGCAAAGCCATTGAAAAAAAACAAATTATAATATTCAAATTATTGAGCAGAATACTGGATCAACCAGGAACCCAGCAGACAGCTCAAATAAATCAATAACAATGAGTAAAATGCATTATTACAGATGTAATAAATCAATACATGTATGCTCAGAATGTCCACATTTTTATACAGTGTGTACATATTGCAAGCATATTGGCCACACAAAAATTGGTTGTTTTAAAAGGAAACAATAATTAACTAATGATAGAATGGATGAATTTATTCTAAAGAGCAAACAAAACAAAGTTAGAGTCAAAAAAACCCAACAAATTGCCTGCATAAACAAATGAGAAACAGTAATTCTGTTTTCAAACATAGAATTCTTATTAATGATGCACTGGTCACAATGGAACTGGTTGCTGAATCTGCAGTGCCCATTATGGCAAACTAGACATGATCTATCATTAAAAAGATTAATAAAGTTCAGCAGCATCCTAACAGCAAAGCAATAATTGATTACACAGCAATCAGATAACATTTTTGGGACAGACAAAAGTCAAAATTACATTGCCAATTAAGACTATATGTCTGTCACTGGTTGTAACATTAGGTGAATATAGCAATTTATTAAGCCACGATGGGCACATTCACTCACTCGCAACTATAAGCAAATTAACAAGTGATTACCCTGAAGTATTTGATAAAACTCTGGGTCTATACTTAGGACACACAGTCCATTTTAACATTTAATAAAAAGATGAACCAAAACATGCCAGCAAAAACAAAAGTTATGTAGCTTAAACTTGAAGGCTCCTGAACTAGAATTCATGTTGATTATACACACCCATAGAGGGTCAAACTATTACGAATAGTAGTTGACTCTTACTCTAAGTGGCTGGAAATAGTGGAAGCTCCATCACTCCAATCCACATCAACTATTAAAACTCTTAGGAGGCTCTTTGCAACACATGACCTACCTAAAAGTATAGTTTCAGATTTTGGCACAACATTTACACCAACAGCATTTCAAACCTTTTTGTGCCAATAAAAGCATTTAACTAGTGTTCAGCCATTTATTTCACACTGAGAGCAATGGTCAGGCTGAGAGTCTGGTTTAAAAGACAAAAAACAGGAAGATGAGACACCATATTACCAGAATGCTGCCAGTGCAGCCCTCTACACCAAGCACAATTACTTGGGAAAATACCAAACTGAACTACTATTCAATAGAGATCTGAGAACCAACCTATCAGTTGTCAGACCTAATTTCACTAATGAAGAAAAAATGACAATACTCAAATGCAAATAGGCACCCAAGTTCTATGTCAATGTATAATAGAACCCACAAATGGATTCCAGCAGTAATGATTGAACTTAAAAAAACTTCAAACAGTGATGGTTGAAAGAGCTGATTGATAACAATATTACCACAGAAACCAAATTAAATTAAATCATAAATCATCATCCAGCTATAATGAAACTTCAATTCCAAAAACTCTAAACAATGACAACAGTGTATCTGCTGAGAGCATTGCCAAGCTAGAAGAAGCAACAAAGTGAAGATTTCTTCTAATGCACCTGCATGACTACATTCTTCAGGGCTAATTTTAGACAGGAGAAAGGAATGTCATTTCTCGTCGTGTTTAGCTCTTGGGTTTAGATAATGGACTACTCAGATTCCTTTCTTATCATGATCGGATTGAGTATTCTTTGCTACTAACCAATATGCATATAAAGAGATAATGCACAGACACTGGCAAGAACATGTCAACAAGCAATGATATTCACTGAATCTAAATGTTTCTATTAAGGTTGGGGATCTGGAAATAAATAGTCAGTCTTTTTTAATATAGGGACAGAGAACAACCGTTAAACCTAAATGATAATAGCTTGGTTCTTTATATACAATCGAAAACAACTTCTGCTAAATTGAACAGCGATGATCATTTTCTAAACTAAAATAGCTAAGCTAATGGTTATATAGTGTGATAAGTCCACATTTAGGATTGGAAGCTTCCAGAACCAAAGCTAACTCAAGGCAAGCTGTCATTACAGTTGGAAGAGTTATTGCACCTATTCATGAGATGGGCTGTCAAGTAAAGCTGGAAGTGGGTAGAAAATCTATAAAATTACATACAGTCTCTTTTTCAACAGTTCAGTCTAGAACTGGAGGCTATTCTGCGCAAATAGTAGCAAGTGAAATATAGCTATATATAAATAACAATTGTAAGTCAAGTGTATGTTTGTATCTATATATTACTAATAAATATATTATATATGTATACTCATTTGTGTTTATATGTATAATCATGACTAAGCTCAACAGATATTAAATATTTCAGTTGTTATCCAAATTAAAAAAAATAAAAAATGATAAAAATATTTAATACTATAATTGAAACTTCTTGGTTTATTTATAAACTAAAAAGTTTAAAAAAGAAATTTATTTAAAGTTTTTATTAGAAGCTCAAGTAAATCAAAAAGTGGAGGAAGTATTAAAAAAAAATAATCAAATGATTTATTGCAGGAATTCACATGTACCAGAGCTAAAACATATTTTATAAATCTTGAGTTCTAAAGTTTATCACTCTATTGGTGCATCAAATTACAGAGAGCAAGATAAGCAATTTATATTTTTATTGTATTTAATAATATTATTGACAAGTCACTGATAATTCCAGGGAGATATTCACAAGGGCATATTTAAATATTTTATTGTGAATTTTTATTGTTTTAAATAAAAGTAATTTTCTATTGTTTTTACAATAGTTTTGAGGCTTGATAATTCCATTCCTATAATCCACTGAACATTAATATTAGAACTTTTGTTCATTTTCATGAATTATATTTTGGATTAACTACTAATCATACAATTGAGAAGAAAAATCATGGTGTTTTTTTAAAAATAGATATTTACAAATTGACAGACATAAATAAATTATGACTCTTATTTCCAGAAGGCAGTAAAGTTACCAATCAAGCAGTGGTTGGTGGCCAAAGGCAGATGGTGTTAAGAAACCCAATTGCAGACCCAGGCTCCCATTTGATGATGAACATTTATTTAGGTACTTATACAATTGCAGATCACTTTCAAATCAAGGAAGATTGCAAGAGACTCAAATATTGGAAATACAAATGGAGTAGGATCATTTTAAATAAAAAGTGAAAGAGCAACATTATAGGGATTGGTGGTGTATTGGATATAATGCAAAATTAGTTATTCAACTTAATAACAGATATCAAATGCAGATAATTCAGGTTTATGTCCCAACAAGTTTTCAAAGTGATAAAGTAGTAGAGAATCTTTATGTTGATGCACAAAAAAACTTTTGACAAGACCAAACAATATTTTAAAATTGTTATGGAAAATTTTAATGCTAGAATTGGTAAACAATTAAAAGAAGAAAGTACTGTAAGTAAATTTGGTTATGGTAATAGAAATGAGAGAGGACATAGACTTGTGGAGTTTTCAGAAAAAGAAAAACTTTATATTATGAATTATTTTTTTGAGAAAATTGTTAAAAGGAAATGGACATGAAACCATCCAAATACAGCAGAATGGATTATATTTTGACTAACAAAAAATACATATTTCAAGATCACAATGTTCTTAATAAATTTAATACAGGGACTGATCATTGACTAGTTAGACATCAAATACATCTTAATACAAAACTATAGACAAAAATTATCAAAAAAAGCAACATTCCCAGTTGAAAATCATAATCTTCAGAAACATTCTAATGAATTTAAATTAAAACTTACAAATCGTTTTCAAATATTAACAGGTTTTGAACATGTTTTAGATTTGAATGAATGAAATAGGAAGATAACTGATACACTTTTAAAAACTGCAACAGAGATAATTGGTAGAAAAAGGTAGCAGTTGATCAATAAAATTTGTACTGAGACTAGTGAATTTATAAAGAAAGAAGGAGTATAAAAATAAATAAAAATGATGCATTAAGAAGAATTGAGTATCTGAGTTTTGTAAAATGATGCCAAAAAGAATTGATAATGATATAAGGAAGTATAATAGTGAATTAACAAGAAAAGCTATAGAACAGAATAAAAGTGTCAAGAGTATAAAACAATATTTTTGCAATAAGAAAATAGACTATTACTAAAAAGAGAGATGGCATTATAAAATGTGAACAATAGTTCTATCAAGAATTGTATAAACATGAATCTTCTACAACTATTATATTTTCTGAATTGCCCAGGATTTTAAATGAAAAAGTAAGACATGCAATTAAATTTATGAAGAAGGAAAAAGCTCCAGATAATGATGAAATTATCGTAAAAAAAGCAAATGAAGAAATAGAATTTTTTTTGGCAAAATATATAACAAATGTTTAAATGATAAAGATGTACCAGATGATTAGAAAAATGCAGTATTAGTATTGATATTTTAGAAAATGATAAACTGTCAGTTTTTTATTAGTTTTATTCAAAATTTTTCCTAAGGATAATTACAACTTATCTACAGATAACTTTGGATTTCAACCAGCCAAAAGAATAAGCTGGATTTTAAAATGATTTAGTACAGTGGATTATATCCAAGTATTGAGAGAAGTTATAGAAAGAAGCAATGAATATGAGTTGCCATTATGCTTTGGATTTGTAGATTATGAAAAGACATTTTGATTCTATAAGCACACCTACAGGTGATTAAAGCACTGTACCATCAAGATATAGACCCCAGAATATTATCATATTCTGAAGTATATTTATAAAAATGCAACAGCAACAATTGGATTACATAATAATACTAGGAAAATTAATATTGAGAAGAATGTTTGACAAGGTGACTCCATATCTCCAAAACTTTTTATAGCAGTGCTACAAAAAATATTTTGTAAATTAAAATGGGAAGCTAAAGAAATAAAAGTAAATAGAGATTATTTAAGTTATTTAAATTTTGCAGATGATGTAATTGTTTTCACAAATAATGCTTTAGAGCTTCAGACAATGTTGCAAGTATTATCAGATGATAGTAAGAAAGTAGGTGGGTGGTTAAAAGACTAAAATAATGTTCAATGGGTTTTCTCAAAAAATGAAAATAAAGATTGATAATGACGAATTAGAAGCGGCTAACAACTACAAATATCCTGGTCAGATTATTATTACAAATTTAAACATAATGGATGAAATGAATCATAGAATTTAACTTGGTTAGAGTGTCTTTGATAGAAATAATTTAATATTAAAAGAAAATATGCCTATATGTTTGAAAAGGAAAGTTTTTATTAAATGTGTTTTACCAGATCTTATTTATGAATTTGAAACTTGGACACTTAACAGAAGAGCAATGGAGAGACTTCAGACCACTCAAAGAAGTATGGAGAGACACATAATAGGAGTAACAAGAAGAAATCAAAAATGAAATACAAAGATATTACTGACATCTTAACCTGGGATTCCAAATGGATTAGTTAAAACCTTAACCTGGGATTCCAAGAGATTATAAAAGACTCAGAAAGTGATCACATGTGAGATGGATAGATGAAATAAGGAAATGTTCTGGGTTGTTGTGGAAAGACTAAAGATCACTGAATATGGATTGAATTTGAAGATATCTTTATCCTGCAGTGGATAGATAATGGTTGACAATGATGATGATGATGATTATCATACAAAATCCTATTTCATTTGAAACATTATTTTAATAGTAATACTGCTTTCAAAATAGGCCACAGAATTATTAGAGTACAGTTTCTTAAACATATTAAGTGGTGCTTGTATTATAGATAAAGATGCCATTGAATGGCACCATTTTCACGCTAAAACTATAAAATATGAACATTCACGGGCTGTTGATTTTAATAATTTTTTTGTGCTTTTTTGTAATGCGAAAATAAAAACAAAACAAAATCATCTTTTTTAAATATTATTTTTTATTAACGTATACAATTTAAATGATAATAATAAATGAAAAATAAAATCAACAAATTACAATTTGATTCGTGTTTTTTATATCGTATACTTTTTAAATTGTGTTACGGCTTTTTTTTATCAATTTTCTATCGGATATTTTTTTACTTGTGGTACGGCTTTTTTTTTTTTTTTTTATCAATTTTCTATCGGATATTTTTTTCCTTGTGTTACGACTTTTTTTGTTGTTGTTTAACTAAAAAATAATAATCATAATAAAAGTATAAGTTGTTATGGTTAGATTTAGGGTTAGTTTTAGGGTTAGTTTTAGGGTTAGTTTAGGGTTAGTTTTAGGGTTAGTTTTAGGGTTAGTTTAGGGTTAGTTTTAGGGTTAGTTTTAGGGTTAGGGTTAGTTTTAGGGTTAGTTTTAGGGCTAGTTTAGGGTTAGTTTTAGGGTTAGTTTTAGGGTTAGGTTTAGGGTTAGTTTTAGAGTTATTTTAGGGTTAGTTTTAGGGTTAGTGTTCTGTTTGTTTGTAATGCTAAAATAAAAAAATTCAAAATCGTAACCGTACTAGGACAGAAGAAAGAAACTCAAACTTTTTTAAATAACAACAAACACATGTCTTCTTTACTTATTAAACATGTTTATAATATTTGCTTTTTATTAAATTTACAAAAAAACCTGTATATTTGGACTTTTCTTACTGGATATTTTTTTCCTACCGCTCTTTTTTACTTCAAAAATATACAGACGGTAGAATCTTCTTTGTCACGTTACCTAATTGCAACTCAATAAAAACATAAATATTTAACATTTTCCCAAATAAAAGTTCAATACAGTACGTTGTAAAAAGTCTTATAATTATTGTTTTAAAAAATCTGAACATTTCAATAGTTTAAAATAAAAAAAAATCCAATGAAAACAACATTTCAATACAATTCAAATACAAACTCTCTCATTAAGCCGTAATTATTTTATAAATTGTGCAAATTCAGAAAATGTATTTGCAGCTATGCGACATACATGCTGTACTGTGATGTGACATAGCGGCCTGCATTCTGTAGCACAACAAAGAAGTTGTATTATAGAAAACGCGAGTTCGAACGTGTCGGCCGCGGAAACAGCATTTTTATGTTGTTTGGCCAGTGCCATTAGCTATAAGATGAGTACCTATTAAGTGAAGATACCATTAAGACAGCTATTATCATTCATTTCTTTTATGTCAGAGCAATAAATGCTATTCACAGTATAAAGTATTATTGTTTCTTAAATAATTGTCAATTTAGTGAGTCAGTTAATTTGATCCTAATTACATTCATCACAAAAGATAGTACTAAATGCAATCTTTCTAATTACAACCACAATCCTTATTGTTTTGTCTTTATAACCAAAATTAAAAAATGCAAATCAATAAATGATCTGAAGAAAGTTAAACAACTAAAAATTGTCACAGAAGGTGTAATATGTAAAAACATTGATAAATAAATAATCGTATGGTCATGTGATAATTTATTTTTTGGGTAATTACATGACATTTGAACATTGGTAATGACAGAGTTGAACTATGATTCATGGATCTTTAGCTTTGGAGTTCATATCTTTCATCATATAAAGAATATAGGATAGGTTAATGATTCATGTTAATACATGCATACAGATTCTTTGAGTCTTTATCTATTTATCATAAATAAACAAAGAATGTGTTATACTACCTTATATTATGAAAGCTAGTAAACATATAATTGCAAATTAGATACCTGGATTTTAGTCATATTGCTACAACTAGCTATCAATATGCTTAAATATTTTCTTAGTTAATTATCTCATTGGTAAACTACTTACCCTATTTAAATCCATTATTTTTTCCCAATACTAACAATACGATGTATAGAATAAGGGGGAAAAAGGAAAGAGAGTTGTGTTACCAAATATATAATTAAATATAATATAGTAATGGAAATCGTTTGATACTTTAGTAACAAATGTTTACCAAACTTTACTCTGTTGATAAAGTTTTCTTGAATCACTTATATTTATAAATTGTTCAACCATGAACGTTATTTATATTATCTACTTAACTATTAGCATTTTCAATTGCGATATTAAAATAAATTATATCCAATTTATATTAAAATAATCATAAAACTTTTTCTATTATGAAAACTTTTATTGAAAATTATATTAAAATCCTTTTTTAAAAAAATATAATTATAAATGATAATAAAGAAAATATCAATTTAAAAATAAATGTTAATTTAAAACAAAATTTTCATAAAAATAATTACTAAATAATTAAAACTATAAAGAACGATAAATAAACAGTATTAAATATCTTACAAACTATTATTTTTTAAAAATAGAACTTTAGTCTAGTCTGTTTTTTGTTTATAATTTTTAACGTGGGCATAATGTAACTGGTTTATTTTTATTAATTTTGTTAAAATGCTTTATTACATATTAATCTAATATGTATAGGTGGTATATATATATGAATACAAAAAAAGTTTGGTACTCATTACTTAGCCAGGCTTGACTCGCAACAACACCATCAAGCTACCAACTCAGCTAAGCAATTAATACTGTTTTTTTTTTCTCAAAATAATCTTTATTTGCACAAAAAGTAAAATATACATTGTAATATAGAGTTCATGTTTACAATCATGTCTGACACATTAAAGACTAATTAGTTATTAAATTAGATGATGAGTACAGGATTACAAGTAAAATTTTATGTTATGTTACTTATTAGGGGTGATCTAATTTGGCATATAAATCCCATGGTGAGTAAAGTTTGAGTGTCATGAATAAATAATATGCATGGCCATTGTTAAATATTTAATTGACCCCAGGTTTGCTCAGCAAGGCTAGGCAGGCATGTTCATAGATCACTTTTTTTAGCTTTACATAATAACTTTAGGAAATAGAACCAGCCAACTCTCTATCAAATAATACCTTACATCTAATCTTCCATATGATAAAATTTATGAAAGTGGCCAGGCAGATGGAGCCAACATTTCCATTTTTGAATGCATCATTAAGGTAGACATTTGAAGAATTATATCCTGTAATCCTCTGTAGGGCAATATTCCATAACCGAGTCCACCATTCACATGGATAGAGTACGTGTTCAATGGACTCATCAAATCTTCTATAAATAGTACATATTGTATCAATGTTGTGTCCCTTCTGATGACAAAGAAATATCCCAGTAGGCAAGGCTCCAAGGTTGACCTTAACCAAAAAATCCATAAACTTTGGTTCCAATTTCAGGAACTTGGTCAGCCTTATGAGACGAGGGATTGCAACTGGGAGAAGATGCTCTGTCCTAGATTTAACAGAGTGAGCTAATTGATAAAAACTCCAGTATGATATTTTTTCATCAAGCATGGAGCTAGAGCTTTTGATGCTATAAAAGACAATAGTTAATTGTTATTGCATCCAGATATTTTTTATGAGGGGGTGGGCAATCAATGGGGATTATTTTTTCAAAGGGTATGGGACTTTCTATGTTTGCATTGTCTTTGAAAATTTTAACAAGAACATTGTAAGTCCTCTGTATCAGAAAAATTTTAATCGAGTGCAGACCTAAACCATTAAGATGTTTTGGTTTTTGCAAAATATTAAGACTCATTGCTGGTGTCTTCCTTCCCCCAGCACAGCTTTCTGCATAAAGATTCAACCTTGCAGATGAAGCAAATTGTTGGTGAAAAACCAGCTAGATAATAAATAATTTTTGGTAAAATTACAGAATTAAGGAGTGCAACCGTTCCGAACAGAGAAAGATAAATTTTAGATAGTGAATTAACAGTGTTTTGAAACCAAGAAATTTCTGTAGGGGAGCTTTTAGTCTACTAGATATTTGCTTCCCTGTCAGGATGGACCACATTGCCGACTTTGCTTCATTAATTGCCAGGCCAAATTCACATGCAAACTGGTCTAGGAGTTACTCAAGTATAGAGAACTCTTCCTGAGAGGAGAGAAGCACAACCACATCATCCATATAGGAAATATGGCATATGCTCTCTCTCAATAAAAGAATATAAATCCCTGGAAGAAAAGACTTGATGCTCAACAGCAATGGGTTCACATAGACTGTGAAGAGTAGTGCACTTAGTGGTTAGCCCTGAAGGATGGATACACAGACCAAAAGCTAGGAGCAGCTCTTCCACTAAGTGAGAGAAACATTTTCTGTTAAGGAGAAGGTTCTCAATTATCTGAAGATAAGCCAAAGGCACTTGTAAGTTTCTCCAGAACACCAAGTAGCACATTGATCCTGACACAATCAAAGGCTATGTCAAAATCAAGTTGAACTGCAACTCGCTGTGGCATCCTTCTTCTGCGAACATGATTGACTAGGAGTTAAAATTGACTGACAGCATTGGCAGTAGATCTCCCTTTCTTTGCAAACTGAAAGGTTGATAATTTTCCAATAATGTTTGTTTGTATATCCTCTCTAATAAGGCCTTCAATAGTTTTTACAAGCAATGGCACCATAGAGATAAGCCGCAGATTATCAAGATTTTTTTGACCCTCAGGGACCATGCCTATTGGCAGCCACTAGCCAAAAAGTCTACCATTTTTTTATAATGGGGACTGAAAAGGCACATAAACGAAGTAATAAAAATTTTGGTATTCCATATAATCCAGGGTGAGTTGTTTTTTTTCTTGTTTTTTTCTTAATATTCAACTGTTTGCAAATATACATTCCTCAAGAAGTTCTGTATTAAAAAAACCTTGGTTGACATTGAAAAAAGTTAAAAACTTTATTTTTGATTTATAAATATTGCCATACTTTGATAAAACATTTGATTTAAAATCAGATATTCAGCCAAACAATCCATTATATAATTTTTGATCTTTTGCTTACAGTTTTATAATTATTCTTTTAATGTATACAATTATTTTAACTTTAGTAGGGATTTGACTGAATGTGAAAATAATTTCAAAAAAGTATATCCAACTTCACCGTAAATAATATAAAAAATTGAAGTGATATCATTTATGCAAACAACTATTTACAAATTATATACTTATCCATTGCTATAATTAAGAAAAAAAAAGACCAACATTTTGATTTAATAAATGACTAACTTATTCCAAAATCTTGTTATATCAAATTTCATTTTGTTAGAATATATATATCTGGATTTATATTTTGTACAGTTAAATCCAGTTTTGACTTAAGAGTTGTTGCAAAGTCCATTAATTGCAGTTTTATTAATGAACAATTTTTTCATTGAGTACTTTAAAAAATGCTATTTGTAAGACATATGCATATTTTCTTTTTTTTTAATAATCTTTTTCTGAATTTTCAAATGTTATTTGAGCAAATGTATATCAATATTTGTTTTTAGTTCAGTTAAAATGTGTGAATTGTTTTTAAAAAGATTTCCAGAAACCAACCTGATACTTATACTGTTAGAAAACTGCTGCCCCAAAACCATTATTATTTTCGAAGACTATAAAGTGGTTCTTCGGAAAAACACATATGATTTTCTATCTTTCGTAATTATGCAACACATCTTTAAAAATGTTAAAAATCAGAAAGTTATAATGATTCTAAGTGTATAAAAAAGCTCTGAGCATTCCTTTCTGTTTCTTGCTAATTTTTATTCAGTGGAAAAAGTTGTAATTTTTTAATACTTTATAAAATACAGCTATACTGTTATTAAATCAAAAATCAGATTGTAAATTTGACTTTCTATTTAATACATTCTTGAAAAGCTACAACGTGATTCAAATGCAAAACTGTAAATAAATTTTAAAATGTTTAATAATTGAATGTGATTTATAGCATAATTTAGAAATGAAGATTATTTAAAACAATTAATTTAATAATAATAAAAATGAAGTTATTGATTATAAAGAAATTTGATATTGACGGATACCAAATACTTAAGTACTGTACTATATACTAATGGAAGTTGCATCATTTTTATATATTGCAAAAATCATGATAAAAGGAAAAATGCATAAAAAGTTTAACTGATTAGTAAATATGTGTATTGCTTTAAAAAATAGTTAAAATAAAAAGAATACATTTAAATGTCTAACCTAATTATTTTATTTTAAAGTTTGCATTGCTAAAAAATAAAATATTAATTATATAAAACATCAGCCATTAGCTATTCAGTCAGAGTAGTCTATAAAAATATGGCATAATTATGTTTTTTATAAATTTTATTTAATATCAATAATTATGCGCTTTAAACGCTCGTTAAAGAAGTTATATAACTTCTTTAACGAGCGTTTAAAGCGCATAATTATTGATATTATATAATTTATGAGAAGTTAATAAACAAATTTTTATTACATAAATTTTATTTGAAATATTTTGTGAATTTATTTTTAAACATCTTTAGCAGAACACTCAAACTCCATATTTAAACATTTTATTTTTACAATGAAGCCATTTTTCTATATAATATATTGATAATCTTAACATTATTTATTACAAATATAAGATTTTAAATGATGTACATTTTAAATTATAATATTTGACATTTTAAAAATGTGAAATAATTTTTTAATGGAATTTTTATCTACAACAATGGAATTTGGCATCATTGGATAATTTTACCTATTCAAAAAGTTACTAGAATAAAATATTAAATAATTGACAGACACATTTTTGTAAACAAAATATTAGTAGAACAAAATAATAGATATTTTAATCCTATGTTATTAGAACTAATGTAAATTTATGGTCAGTTATCATCAAAGAAAGGAAAAACTATTTAAACTACAAATATTACTTATTGTTATTAAAACTTTAAAAAATTATTATTTGGTAAGTAGAAAACTGCTTCTGTTATGCTGTAATAAAATTTTTAAGAGTTGTCTTTTTAAAAATAAATGCTTTCTAAGACAATATCCTGTTAGTGTTATAGTTTATGGTTTAAAAACAGGTCTTTTACAAAAATATGCATCATAACTTATAATTTGTAAATAAATTACTGAAAATTATCATTTATATTTAGGATTAAGTTATTTTCTCTTGGGCAAAAACATTCAGCCCATCAAAAATTCTCATTTTTGTTGATTTCCAGGCCACTTTCTTTATGACATTGTAATGCTGATAGGGTACTTATCAATAATGTTAAGGTTCCATATAATGCTTACATCTTCATAGTTTTTCATCTAATACATTAAAATTGCAGCAGTGAAAAGGGGAAGCTACACACTATTGCAAATCATAATATAAGTCATAGATAGGTGTAAAACAAAGAGAAATAGAGCAATTACAGCAATATTGTAATACCTAAAATTGCTAATTTGCATGAATATGCTACTTATTTCTTTTCAAAGCATTAAAGTTGTAATTGCAATTTGTTTTAAAATATTTATTTCTTTAAATAAAAAAATCAAAAAGGTCAGCAAATTCAAATAATGACAATATGAATTGTTTTAAGCACTCTTTCTTTTCAATTTACATTTTCTTTTGTAGTTCAGACTCTTTGTAAAATTATTTTGAGAACATTTTTAGAATTATTAAAGATGTTATTTTTATAAAGTTTATTAATATTCATAATTATTTTTGCACAATATTTGTGTAATAATGATTATAAATTAATAATATATACTGTTATGGTGTTTTTATATGTATATATTTTATTTTTAAAAATAAAAAATAAGTTTTAGCATAATGTTAAAATGTCACAGAATTCTGATCAGTACACATAAAAATAATGACTATCTAATGAATAAGCCAATAGCTCTTAACAAGCTTTTCAGAATATCTTTATTCCTAGATTGGTTTTTATCTCTGGCATTCATCAGGGAGGTACTAAGATATTCAAGCATTATATTTGAAATACCAGGATAAGCCCGACACTTTATCTAATATTAACTATTAAGTAGAAAATCTGAAATTTTAAATCTAATGCTTGAATATCCTAGCACAAACCAGTCTCAGGATAGGGATGTTCAAAAAGCATGTTAAGAGCTATTGGCACCCTCATTATATAACAATTGTAATATAAGCTTATTAAATTAAGTCACATGATATATGATTTGATTTCCTTGCAAACAGTGACTAATATATCATTCCCACCAATGGCTTAAAATAATTTGAGGTACCTCAAAAATTAAAAAATAATTTTAGTATTTTAAAACAGAAATTGATAGATTTATCAGAGATTAATATTTTTCTATTTGCATTTGGAAAACAAAAGTTCACTCTATCTCTGCCATCTATTCAATTGGGAAACCACTAATGTTATTATGATCATATGTTTACAATCTTTGCAAAGTTCATATATAAATTTTTAGAATTTTTTTGCAAATATATATTATAACCATTTCAAGTTAAATTTATTGGATTCTGGTATAGAATAATAGTTTATATTAAAATCAAAAGTTAAAAGCTTATAAAAAGTCTCACCAGGGTAAAAAAATTAAATCTGGTAATGTACAATAATAAGGTTAATAATAATAAAAAAAATTTTTGTATACTTTTAAAATCTGATATAATTTGAAAAAGTCTGCTTGATGAAAATTATTTATTTATATTTTGAAGATAAACATTTAACATTGTACTAAAAAACAACTGGTTCTATATTTTATATAAAATTAAGTAGACACAATGAATAACTTAATCTAATCTTTTAACATTTCTTTTTAAAAAAGAATATATGTATTCTGAAAATATGTTTTTATATTGAATTAGGATTATATGTGTCAACATTAAAACTGTTTCTATTTATTTATTGGTAAATAAACTTCTAATTTAGAATCACTAATGATTTGAGTTCACGGAAATGTGAAAATATATATATGCAAAAATTAATAAGTAAATTAAAATTTATCACAGAAAAGAGCTAAGAACTTGACACTGTTTGGCTTTATTTTGCCAAATGGCTGAGATAATATTGCATAGAAATGAAATGTAAAAAGCAAATAATTTATGTAAAAAAATTACAAATATTTTGCTTTTAAAAATTACTGTGAAAAATAAAGACTTTTACTCAGCTTATAGGGTAACTTTCATTTCATTATAAAAACAATGCTAATCATATGCAAATATTTATAGTTTTGGCATATATGATCATATAACAATTTGATATTGGAAATTATCTTCTTATAAAATTTATCTGTTTTACTTGTAATTCAAAATGCAGTTTTAGTGTAGAACCAGACAATTAATAATTTGTAGAAATTATTGTAAACAAATAATATTTCATAGAGTATGGTGGGGAAGGGGGATTTAACTTTTTAAAAATATATTATTAATATTAAACTCTATGTATTTTTTTAAATCTCCATTGATGCAATAATTTATAACTCTGACATTATAAGCAACTTTTTATAAAAGTGACCTGTTTCATATAATATTGAAATTAATGTTTAACATAAAATGAACATTTTTTTTTGTTTTAGAAGCACTAAAGTTGTGATTTTTACATGGCTTAAGGGTATATATAATTTTGTTATAAAAATATGTTATGGATTTTAAAATCTGAGTATATATATTTTTTTCTTTTTAAATCAAAAGTAATGTAAAAATTTAATAATTGACTTTAGAAATGCTGCTGACATTTAGTTTGGGATTATAATTTCTTTCTTTCTGGATTATACAAACAATTGGGAAATTTGTATAGCTTAAGGATTAATTTTTTTTATTTATAAAAATGTATTTGGAAAAAAAACTGATGACATTTCTTTGTTTTAGTGTCATTGTATTTTAACTTTCATTTGAATTTGAGAATAAACTTTTAATATAAAATTATAAATTCTTCATAAAAGTATATTACAGATAAAAAAATATTGTTTTTTTTTTTATTATTTTGATATTTATTTATAAAATAGTGATTTGTCAACTAAAGATTATTATATTTTTTCTTTTATTTTTAAATTAATGGAAATAATATTTTAACATAGAATTAAAAGTTTTTTTGTTTATATATATATATATATATACATATTACATGTACTCATAGGATTTGGGAACAAAAATGGATTCAAATTTTTAAAATTTAGGTTAATGGTAGTGTATATACATACACACAATTATTATTTAAATAATACTTTGGGTGCAATTTGAAAATTATAATTGCAGTTTGTAATGTTATAATTGACTATTTATTATTCTGCATTCAAAACTGGTTATATTTACTCATTTAAAGAAATTTTTTTAAACTTCTTTGTATCAATAATTTCACTTTCTGTGGTCAAGTTGCAATCTTTAGTGTATATATAAATATATTGGACCTTTAATAAAGGTGGGATTTTACCTTTATTGTTAAAAGGAAGTTGTTTTGACAATAGCTTGAAATTATTGTTGTTATTGATATTGGGATTGTTTAAAGGTTAACTGATTTTTAATGATATATGTATATATATATATATATATATATAACAATAGTTATATATATATATATATATATATATATATATATATATAATATCAACTCTTGTTATTTTATTTTTTTTCACATTTGCTGTAAACTATTAATTTGCTTTTATTTCAATAGTAGTTTTAATGCATTATTATTTCTGTGATTATATTTTTTGTATCTGTTATTAAAATAGTGAAATTTTATATAGTTATTATTCCTATATTTTGTTTCAAAAATATATTTATTAATTACTTTGTGTACAAATTGGAAAGGATATATACAAAGTTAAATGAGGTTATGCTAAGTTCTGAGAGTTCTTATGAATAGTTTAGTAGACCTGCATGTTTGTTGTTCTGTTGTTATTAGTTGGGAGGGTGAATAGGTTCCAAGTGTCCTCAAGAGATTTTTTGGGATTTTATTTATTGTTTTGCAGAACAACAGATCTGGGTCTAGGCAAGGCAGTTTCATTATCAACTTGCAGCATACTACCCAGATTGCATAGAAAATGAAAATGGATAGTCTAATAATAGCAAATGTTCTGGTGTGGATCGCTTTTATGGGTGAGAGAATTAGGTCCGGTCTGATATTGGAGTTGGTGAAGACTATATCTCTGACTGTTTTAAGGTTTGGACACTGATATATGAAGTGCTCAATGGTTTCCTCTTCATGAAAACATAAACTGCAGGTCGGATCAATGTTGGAGTTACTTCTTTGGTAAAACATGAATCAGTTTGTGGGAAGTGTGCTAAGGTTAATTTTGATGATGAAGTCTAGATATTTAACTCTTTATATGCCAATAATTTTTAGGAATATTAAGCATATATGAAAATTTAGATTAAAAAAATTATAAAGATTTTTAAACATGAATCTATGTTTAAAAATTTTAAAGATGACCTGCATGTAAATAATTTAAATAACAGATATAAGAAAGGATAAATAAAGAAATTATAATACATTATATATATATATTGTACTACTAAAATTTGAAGTAAATTTCAATATGTGGTAGAATATTAATTGTAAAAAAATTTTTTCTTAATTCATTTTATTAAATTTATTTGGCTAGGATCATTGAAATATATTACTATGACAACAAGAATATTAAAACAAGAAATGTTTATTATTAGTTCCAACTTAAAAAATTTTGAATTGTTTTTATTCATTAAAAAAAAATACATATAAAATTATAAAGTTTTTAGTTTTGATAAATTTATTATTCCTTCTTTATTATATGTATTTTGATTATTGCATACATAAGTAGTAGATTACAAATACACATGAATATTTAATGTCTCTCGTATGTTTATTGTTTTGTATATATATATATAAAACAATGAGTATTGCCAATTCCTCTACAAGCTTTGTGTTAAATGCTTAGCCAGAGACAGCACTTAAAATATCTCTGTCAGAAACCCTTCCCTAAACCCCTGACCATGGTTTCGTGCTTTGGCACTCCTCAGAGAGGTGTCAGGGTAGGTTCAGACACTAAATCTAAAAATACCAACCCAAATCCAGCATTTAACTAAAAGTTCTCTATTGCGTGGAAAATCTGAAATTTTCAGACATCTACATGTCTTCAAACCCAGCTATCCATCTCACATAGCTATATGGAGCTGATAGATATTTAGCCATATTTTCCATTGAATAGATAACTTTTAGTTAAATGCTGGCTTTGGGTTGGTGTTTTTAGATCTAGTGTCTGAACCCACCCTGACACCTCTCTGAGGAGTGCCAAAGCACGAAACCATGGTCAGGGGTTAGGGGAGGGGTTCCTGACAGAAATATTTTAAGTGCTGGCTCTGGCTAAGCATTTAACACAAAGCTTGTAGAGGAATTGACAATCCTCATTGTTTTATAACTTACAAGGTTAAGAGATAGGGTCATGTGATCTATGACTCTTATTTTGAATATATATATATATATATTAGGGAAATATGTATAGAATATATATTTCTATTATAGTATGATAAGAATGTAGTTTAAATTATTTTAGTTTGTGTTGAATTAAAAGAATATTAATTATAATTTCAAAATGTAAATATTATTTATTATATGTAATAATTGTGAAATATTTTGTTTGTTTGTTATTATTTTTGTGTAATAAAATTTACTTGTAGAATATTAGATAAATTTGACATTAGAGTTATAAAAGAGCATTACTTTATTTTTTATGAGGTCAATTTAAAGATTATAAATAGAACTGAACGATTTGAACTCTTTTTCTTACATCATGACTTCACTAGAAGCAGATTTAAGTTTTTTCATATAATTTTTATTTATTTTTAAAAGAATTTGTTTATTAACTATATATAATAATGGGATAAGAAAAATAATGAATTTATTTAAAAATCTAGACAGGTTTATTAAGACTTTGATAAGGGAATGAGAGTTTACTACAGGTTGCATTCAAAATTGTCTGAATATTTATTTACTCAAAATGAATATCACTTATGTTTTAATAATAGAATATAAATCTAACAACAGAAAATTGTATTTAATAATTGCTTTCATCTGCAGATATAGTTTTGTGATATTGGTGAGTTATTTCAACACAAGATTTGAATTGGTTCATTTTGTATTTCCTCATCATAGGTAGAAACTGGTGTCTGTTCATTCATAATATCTTATGATATCAAATACCTGCTAAACAAAAGAATAACTTTAATATTTGGAGAATATCAAAATTAACAAAGTGTGTTTTGTATGAAATAACTTTTCATGATATTTTTACTTTATTTGGGTAATAAAATATTACCTAATTATAATTCAAAGAATAGATATTAAAACTATAGGATTACTTTTAAGTGTCAGATTGAAGGACAATTAATCAGGTCATATATTAATAAGTATTACTTTTTTACCTATGTGTATAATTGTGTTTCAATAATATACTTTATTGTACAATAAATAGGTTACATGAATTTTTACAATGGTTTTTTTCCAGCGTTACAATGGCATGACAGGTCTAACAAATTTGTTATCAATTAGAAAACTTACAGCAATCTTCAAATAGGTTTACAAGTTATTAGTTAACTGGTTACATTTTAACATATATCATTACAGTACAATTAAAGGAGATAAGATTAAATAGAAGTATTTTGCAGTGTAGAAATATTTACATTAGTAATTATACATTTGTTATTATTTGTAATGATTCCTTTCTTTTTACTTATTTATGTGTTCCAAATCACACTTTATTGTTCATAAAAGTTACATTGTTGAAAACTACATAGCTTTGGAACAAACAGATAGATATTATTATTACAGTTCAAATAGATTGTTAGGCAGGTATCTGATAAATGTCAACTTGTAAACTGCGTATTTGCCTATGTTCTATTTTCATTGTTCATCAGTTTAAAATATTTTTTGATTGAAATAAATATATCTTTTGGACTATTCAATACACAGATGTGATATTTAAAAAATTGTTGAAAAAGAGATATGTAAACAAACAAAAAAAATGTTCTTGTTACAGCAAAAGTCATTTGGTTTTTTGAGGTTATGGTTTGTTTTAGGTTTTTAATAGTGACCATATAGCAGAAAATATATCTGGGTGTGCAATTTTGCCATCTCTGGCCTTCAGTTGTTCGAGCGTATTAGTGAATGTGGCTGGGTGCCTTCTGGTGTTGTTTTCAAGGCAGAAAGTATATCTGGTGCACCACAAAGTATATAAACAAAATGTTGCTGCACAGGCTGCTGGTATTGAGCCTTTACTAAGTGTCTCTATTAGGTTATCATGTGTGATGTTATTTTGTCTATATATGTTAATCATAATTTCTTGGGTATGTCAGAGCTGTGCAGATGTGGGATAGGTGCTGTTGCATTTTTTTACCCTGTAAAACAAGGAACAAAAACATCAATTTTGTTGTAAAACCTATAGTATTTAAAGAAATAGGAGGTAGATAAAGCATGAAAATTTAGCTTTAAGAGAAAGTCAATAAATTTGGATACCAATGACTATTTTTTGAATTGCTGCATCAAACAACTGTTGTTCATATTTAGCATTGGTGACTGAGGATCAATAGTTATGTCTGGGTACAGCATATTATAAATACTCCAATAGGTGTATCTACCAACACCTAAAAAGTCACCTGATCATAAATGCTTTGAAATTGGTTTATGAGCAAAGATAAATATCCATGTGAAGGTGGTGGTCAGTCTGTGGGTGTTATTTGAAGTGTGCATTCGAGAGCTGGAAAACTTCTTATGCCAGGAGATTAATACTTTTTTGTTTATGAAAAACTTGAATGGAGTGAAGACCTAATCTATTTCTGGTTTGTGGAAGACTAAGACATTTTACAGAAATGGAGACTACTTTTCTGTGCCATAATAACTTGCTACAGAGTCAGTAAATGGCCGAAGTAAAAGATTTCATAAAGTTTATGATCAGTGAGTAATAGGTTATTTTTGTAGTTACAAGCTGATTAAAAAGGCATACTTTTACATATAATGAGAAGTAGGTTTGGAAAATGAAGTGGTTGTGTGTTCAGCATCATATTTCAGTTTTTTTGAATCTTTTGTCTTATTCCAGAGGGCCTTAGGTAGAAAGAAAATCAAGGAAATTTGTTGGTTTACCATGGTAAACTTGCGTATTTATCTTGCCAGTGTAAAGAAACCAAGCTGATGTTTTATTAATGTTGATCTTGAGTTTATATTTGAGGATATATTTATTAAGTATTTTTTCCAGAGTAGGTAGTTGTTTTTTGGATGTAAGAAAAACAGCAAAGTCATCCATGTATGAATACATGCTATATATTGTCCAGTGTGTGGAATTTGGATTCCTTGTGATTTTTGTTGTATTTTGTTTATGAGAGGGTTAAGGTAGAACATAAATAATAAAGAACTGAGTGACTGAATGGAGACACTTGAGGTATGGATTGGTGGAAAGAAAATGAAGGTGATGTTCTACCATTAATTATAATATGGATTTCATGACTAAAGAGTAGGTTGGCTAGTAGGTATAAGAGCAAGTGAAGTATTTTGGTGTCTGCAAGAGACTGAATTAAAATTTCAAGAGGGACTGAGTCAAAAGAAGCCTCAATGTCAATTTGAACAGCCTTTCAAACTTCAATAATTATAAATTGATTTAAAAATATTATCCTCTTATCTGTTGGTTATTAATTATTTTGGTAATATATAACTTATAAATATTGAAAATCTAAAAGAACAATATCATAACAACCATTCATTGGTATTTTATTTAGAACAATGTGAATAAATAGGCAGACTTAGATTTATTATATTTCATTTCAATTAATTACTTATTATAAAGATTAGAAATGTCATTGGCTGTCTCATGTTTTGAGGAAGTATATGTTTAACAACATGGGTTGTGTCACATACTTATTTTAGGTTAAACATTTTATAGGTGAAGTTTAATGAACAATCACCTATTTTATTAAATTGTTTTCAATGGAGAATATATCTCATAATATCTAGTTGGATTATATATATATATATATATATATATTAATGGACATATATATATTATATATATATATATATATATATATATATATATAATATAAAATGTCCATTAATTAAAACAAAATTGTAATTACAATAAAAATAATAATAATAATGGTAACAAACTATTATAAACAATCCTTAAATTTGCAGAAGTACTTTCGAATTTTAATGGCAGTTGAGGCAGGTTCAAGAAATTAACCGAAGTACTTCTGCAAATTTAAGGATTGTTTATAATAGTCTGTTGCTATTATATATAGATAGTAATGGTAAGGTCGGATATACCCGGATGTTCCGGTCTGCAAATACATTTGAACACACAGATCAACTTTAACAATCAGCTGGTTCGTCCATAACATATAACCAACTTATGTCCAATCTAAAAGTGCTTGTGCACTTATCTGCCATATCCCAAAGTTGATAGTGCCAAATGCAACAGTCTGGTCCATCCACGTATATAGGTGAAAGAGAGCAAGCTCACATCTAACTACTGTCGGACCTAGGGTCTTCATGCAGGATGCTAGAGATAAAATGATAAAATACCTGACTCATGATTACATTCATCTTCAATAGACTAGCCTAAGCATCATCCATGAAATCTACATGCAATCCAAATCAGTTCATCTCACATCTTACCACTCTTTTCCAAAACCGTTGCCTCAGATATTCGAACTCAGAAAGAATTCACATTCGACTCTCTTAACAGGTATGTATTTATGCAAACTATTAATCAATGATGAAAATAATACATGTCCCATCTAATAGAAAGAAATAACCTCTATTTAACAATGTTCTCACATACCTATCAAACAATAATGTGAGTGTGTGCATGTGTAAAACATTGCTTATAAGATGTAATGTAAGTGCTTAATTGAATGTAAATGCTGGATCAAAAAACTACAGAGATCTTGATAATATTTATTTACAAACAAAAATAGGATATATTTAAACATTAAATAAATTCTTAAGCAATTTAGAAAAGAAAAAATTTCAATAAAGAAAAATATTTAAAAATGCCCATGAATTACTTGGATATTTCTAGATATTTACAGTTTCTATGTCTATGATGATAATAATAAAAAAAGATTAATTAAAAATGAGATTTCTAATCCTAAGTAAATTTAACTGCAACCTCAGATATAATATGCAATTTTAATTGTTAAAAAATATAATGATCAAACAACACAGAATATGATAGAAAATAATAAAAATACTATTTTAAAAAGGGTTAGTCATTTATTCACTATATCTTAAGAAATATTATTAGTAACATATATATAAAATTAGTCATGCCATGTGGTAAACATATTTTATATCAGTGGCTTTAAAAAAAAATAAAAAAAATACAATCTCTTACCATTAAATATTCTAGTGAAGCACTTAATTGTTTGTGCATATTTCAACCCCACATCTCTCAGTAGGAAATAAATCTTCTAAATTTTATTTTATTAAAAAAATAGACTTTTCAACCTATCCCCCTCCCCTACTCTCTTGATATTTTTATATATTGGATTGTCCCCTGTATAATTAGCAATAGCTTTTTCCAAATATAAGATGAGATAATAAATAAATAAAAATACAAATTGATACAACAAAAAAATAAAACATAATTTACAATTTTCCCTTTATACAAAGTTCTTTATGGTTGATATATTTTTTAAATAGAGGTTGAAGAACTCCAGTTTGATTTTATAAAGCATCCTGAAGGTATTTCAGTGGGAAGTCTGTATGTAGTTCGGTGTTGCTCATCCCATAGATTTTCATCCTGTGTAAATCTCAACTTCTCAGGCAATTTAACTGCAGACAGTCATATCTTTATATTTATATGGCCATAGTGGATAGGTAAAAAGCTTCACCTCGATGACAATTCAGCTCTTTAGCCAACATATTCCATAATCTAACTATATATATAACTTTACATAAATTTATATGCAGTTTGCATCTAGTAAAATATTTTTATAGACAGAATAAAGCTTAACTTAACTGTTCTAATTTCCTTTTTTTAGTTACTTTTAAACACAAATCAGATTGCTTTTCTTTTTTAAAATTTAGATTGATAATTATTTCCACTTATCTACTGAATAAATCAGATTAATGTTCCATTCATTTTTTTTACTTTTATCCAAATGCCAAATTAATTAAGAAAAAAAAAGTCTATTTTGTAGAACAATATAAAAATAATCTTTCTGGTAAAACTAGACTTGTCCTCTCTCTATTGCTGAGCAAGAAGCAGCAGACAATTTTTTAATTGTTTCTTTTTTATCTTGGCACCATTTCTATTGTTTAAAAACCAGCATTTCAGCTTTTAAAATATTTTTTTTACATTGATTCATTAAAAAATAACAAAACAAGTTATAAAATAAATCTACAATATTACACTCTTATCTCTCTTATATTTAAATTATTGATTTATTTTCTACTGTTATAATTATTGTTTTTTATTTAAATCATTGTCAATTTAATTAACACAATATAATGATCACATATATATATAACTAAGTACAACTTTTTTTTATCAAGATTGACATTTTTTTAATAATAAAATTTTATTATTTATATATATGTGTGTGTGTTTTACGGTCAATTACCCATCATTATTAAGTACTTAGTAAGTAGTTATTACACTGTTTAGAAAAAAAATATTAAAAATATAAAAAAAAAACATTAATCTTCCTTTTCAAAAGTCGTCTAGCAAAAGCTTTTTATTTATCTTTCTACTTGGTAATTAAAAAAATATTCCATTATTTCAGATGGCTTAGGTATATGTTGTTGGAGTAGCGATTTTTAGCTACCTTAATAAACTTTAAATTTGTTTAAGGCAAATGGACTTGCTTAGTTATCATTAAGTTTTTTAATGCAAAACTATTGTTTAATAATATTCTGACAAGATAATATTCATGTATTGACTTACACTGCATAATTTATTATAACTAGTCATATAACAGTCTGGAAATTAAATCATAGGATTGGTAAGGGTGTGTACAATTACATTTTATTCTTTTTGTATTAAATTTAATATTTTACCATTGGACCTTATTAGTTATATTTGTAACACTTATGTTAGGTTAGAAATTTATATATGAACTGATTTTATAAATTACCAAGTACAAATATAATAATTATTTTTAAGATAAATAAAACAATTACAATTGCATGCTTGCTAATTCTTTTAAGCTATTATTTATTGAGTGAATATTATATCAAGTTAGTATTTAGTTAGAAAGATGGTAATCTTATTATATTATAAAATCAATAATAACATTCATATAGGCCTTTCAAGCCAAATTGTGCAAACGCTTTTGCGAGTGTTAAATAATAAATGAATACCCTCTGACCAAACAAGATATAGAATTTATGCAGGAATAAAAGGAATCCTGCATAAATTCTATATCTTGTTTGGTCAGAGGGTATTCATTTATTATTTAACACTCGCAAAAGCATTTGCACAATTTGGCTTGAAAGGCTGATATGAATGTAATTACAATTGTATACAGACGCTATAAAAATAAATGCTGATTTATATATAAAATCGATAATAGTAAATCAAAATTGATTAATTATATTTAAAGTTCATTGGTGTAGATTGTAAATTTAGTTTAAATACTAAGTTTGGATATTGACCTTTGATCATAGTAAAACATTAATAATATTTCACAGGTTATGATAATTATGAATCAAAGTTTAAAAACTTAGTTTTATTAGATTGAAGAATAATTTGTTGTGATTTACTAATCATATTTGAATAAGTATAAAATGGGGATTTGTCTTTTATTTTATATTGTTATGATTGGATATTGTAAACGTTAAGGTTATTTAAAGGATTGATTTTATTCTATATTATTATAAGTTGATAAAGGTGGTGAGATATACTAGATTAGTTGATCTTGCATCTTGTATTATGTTAAAGTTTAGTACTGAGGTATTTTATTTACAATCTGATGTTTTTTAGTATGGTGAGATGACATCAACTTTCTGCAGCTGACATATTTCCTTTGGCTTTGACTTTCTAGATGGTTGGCCTTTTGGACTCCAGTGATACTTTTATGAGTTTCTTTCCATGCTTCTGATGGATAATAGTGGAGAGAGTATGTGGTAGTATCAATACTATGATTGATACATTGATCCCAGGTCAGAGAAGTTGATGGAGCTGAGGAGCCAAAGAATGAAGCCTAGATGACCTACAGCTCTTTAGCAACATATGTTGCTACCTCTACGATTTCTATGTTTAATGTTTTTGACAGAAAATAGTATTCACTCTCTGAAGATCTCATTGAGTGTGGTCTTAGTAATAACTCAATAATGAATGACTCATTAAACTACTGAAAAACATTTGGAAAATTTGAAAAAAACTGCAGGAACTGCTAAGAAAAACTATGACTTAATTGGAACACAAACTGAACTGCTAATGAAACTGCAAGAACTGGATAACAATGGACAAACTGCCATTTTTCTACTTAACTCTCCCATTGTCTAATTTTTATCATAATTTTAATTACTTTGCATGCATTTTATCTAATATTTTTTTGGATTCATCTCCTATCTTATTGGCCAGAAATCTTTCAAAATTTAAGTGCATTCCTGCCAATTAAATAGTTTACAAGATTTTCTTTTACCAATTAATTCTACTGAAGATTTTATTGTAAAACCTTTTACAGTTATTTATTTTTTTAACTATCACTTTTTTAAATTATAAAAAGAAGAGAGTGGGATTTAAATCTTTATCTCAAATGATTTTCTTTCCTTACCTTATTCTTAATGAAAACAATTTATTCTCAAAAAGATGATGCAATATTTCTTTTTTATTTATTTTATTTTTAAAAATCTACTTTCAACTATTTTTGTTTTTCTTTTTTTTAATAATTTTTTTAATTATTAATATATATAACATAGATATATATGTATTTTTACAACATATATGCTGAGATTGTTACATTCTACCTCCTCTCCCCATTTGAGAGGAAAATGCAGCAATTTGACATTTTAGCTTTGATATTTGATTTTATTATTTTCATTTATTTTTTTATTATTTTTTAAAATTCAGTTTCCATATTTCTCCACAGATAAGCTATAGAGGAGGGATTTCTTATATTGATCTATCTACCACACCATATTTTATGTTGAATACAATGATTATATCTATTGTGAGGACCACCTGGGACAAACATTTGTCCTTATGAATGTGCAATGGGGAGTTGGATGCTGAAAATGGCAAAACACATCTACTAACTATTTGACTTAAACTAAAAAAACTTTAAGTACAATACTGGGACTTTCTCTACCAGCAAACTGGATAGGCTCAGATCTTTCTCTAATGAGTCCTCATCCTTCAAAATAAGCAGATGCTGTAAATGGCTGGATATATTGACTGACCTTTTGATGTTTGCTAGAAACAAGATTTATTATAGGTTTGATGGGAATTTTTTTACCAATTGGTGGGATATGCTAAAATTATTCCTCCAGCATGCAAATTTAGATAATGGGCAGGGAATCTCTCTACCAGCACATTATACAGGCCCAAGACATTCTATACTGGGTCCTCATACTAGAAATATGGGACCCCATTTTCCTGATTTCCTTTAGGGGGCATGAGTTCACAAAGTAATAACCTACAATCAACATTTTTTTAGTCCTCTACACATACACACCAACATAACATGATCTGCTACAATGCAACTGTCACTTACATGAGATAATTTTTTGTTTATTCTTTAGATTTCAGGACAGATTACTTTATTTATTTCTATTATATTTTAATTTTTTTATATTACTTATTTAACTTTTATTTCCATTATCATATATTGACTGTTAGATCTCATAATCCAAATACACAAATTTTATTGCCTAAGATCCATTCAATTATTATAGACCTACTAAATTTTTGACAGGTTGTTCTTTTAGGCTTTTTATATATTCACAAAAGCCAGGAAATTGTGGCCTACCTTTAGACCTGACCTGGGGTTCTGGGTCATTGATCTCTGGATTGTGGCTGGTGTATTCATTATTTCCACTTTTCTTGGACTATGCAATGATTTACACCTAGTATTTTTAAAATCAAGATGTCAATTTTATGACATTCATATTCTCCTCTCTTTCTAGGGGCTTGAATCTCCTTTCATTGGCATTATAATTTGGCCTGTCTATCAAATGCACTCAGTAGCTCAGCCATTTGCTTGACCATTTCCTTTCAGTACCTATCAGCATCTGTTCTACATTATGTGGAAAATTATTCCTTACAATATAAATAATTTTCTGTTCTGACAGTGGGTCAGCTATTAACAACTTTAACATTACAACTTGACAGTGGAAAAAGGGAGTGAAAAGTTTACCAGGTCACCATTTGCCCTGAACCACCTCATGTCTAATACTTTCCTGGTGGTCTTAAATCTAGTAGCTTGTTAATGATGATTTTTTATACTCTAGAACATGTTAGATTTTATAAACAGGGAGTTCCATCAAGCTTGTGAAGTGCCTTATAGGTAAGCTATAGGTGGTTGCCATAATTGCCTCTTCACTCAGCTGGTTCAATGCAAAAAGTTTAGACAGAGCCTCCCCTGCATGCCCCAAAATATTTTTAAAAAGAATCATTATTTAAAAGCACATACATACTTGTGCTTTTCTGTTTTTGTCAATACTAACATCCTTTATATCTAACTTTTTTTTATTTTCCTCAACTTTTAGTTCAATCATTTCATTTTTTTCTACTAAATTATTTATATCTGTTCTTATATTTTTTATTATCTTCTTATTTTTTTGTTGCACTATTTTCATTCCCTGGGTCCACTGTTCTAATTTTTTCTGAACATTTCTGCCTGTTTTCTCAACTCTTCCTCCAACCAACTGATTGCATCATTTTCTCTGTCACTTTTTCCTATTTTATTGGAGACTTCCTGTTTCTTGCTAAGAACTTCTTCTTTATTTTGAGCCTACATTTTCATTTTGACTCTAGTCTGCATTAGTTTAATTTTTATAACCATATTATTTCTTTAATAATACTATACAATTTGTTTCATTGATTGTCTATTTTAATTCCAAGGGAGTGTTCAACAAACCTCAAAAAACAGCTCAGTCCTTTCTACATTCCCACCTGTCAAAAATTCATAATAACCAATTTCTATATCTCTCTGGCTGCATTCTCCTCCTCTCCTCTGTTTATTTACATTTTATACTTTTTATTTTATATTCTTAATATTATATTATGTTTACTTTGGTTTATTTCTCCCCTCACACTGCTCATGAATATCAACTTTTCATTATTATGCAACCTAGATGTTTATTTGAAATTTAGTTTCAAACTATGCTTTTTAATTACACTTAGTCATTTATAGAATACTGATGTTACCAATACTGGATGGTATTTATAATGATTTGGTAAGAAACACTTTCATTTATAACCATCCATTATGTAAATGAACCTTTCTAATAATATTTTTATATTTATTATACATTATAATTTATTGACATTTTATTATTTACTTATATTACTGGCTTTATTATTATTTCTTCTCATGCTTATTTAATGTCACCAGCCCTGGATTGCAGATTCAAGCAGAGGGTTAGAATATCATTGATATATTAACATCAATAATAACTATGGCCAGATTGAGGCTACAAAAGTGCACAGCCCTGACATATTTTTTGACCACAGCACCCCTCTATACTGCTGGGACAACACCAAACATCCAAGGTACTTTATTTATTTTGAGAGCAAGTCTCAGGTAGCATCCAACCATATATGTTATATATAGTCAGCATGCCCAGATGACAGGCACATAAACCCATTGCTTGAAATATACCCAGTATAACTTAAAAATCTTAGTCAAGAGACCCAGCACAATACTAATGAATACATGGAAATATTTATAAATCTTGAACTTCTAGAGAGTACAGATCAAGCAACATTTAAATAAACACTTTATATACACACATAATCAAATAAATATTTAGTGGAATTAAACAAGGAACATAAATAAGCATACAATAATTATTAGTAATTCAATATCACTAATTGTCCATTGTAGTTTATTTTATTTAAGAATGTCTAGACATCTAATTTATGATTCAAAAGTTATATTTACCTAGATTTTTCATTATGATCAAATGACATCATCTTTCTGCAGTTGACACATTTCCTTTGACTTTCCAGATGGATGGGTTTTCAGTCTCCAGCAATGGTTTCATGGGTGGTTTTCTGTGCTTCTGATAAACCATGGGAGAGAATATGTGGTAGGATCTATACTATTTTCAAGACATTGATCCCAGGTGAAAAAAATTAATGAAACTGAAGGCCCAGGATGTAAAGCTTAGATGAACACTCCTAAAGCTTTTTAGTAATGCATGTTACTATGTCTACAGCTTTTATATTTAGTTTTTTTAGCCAGTAATAACTGGCTCTCTGCAGATCTCCTCAACTACGCTCTCAATAATAACTCAATAATGAATGACTTGATAAACTGATGAACTACTGAACAACTTTTGGGAAATTTGAGAAAAACTGTTAGAACTGCTGAGGAAAATTACAACTGAACTGGAATTGCAAACTGAATGGTTTGCTAAAGAAATTTCCAGAACTGGATATCAATGACAAGCTACCACTTTTATATCTAACTCTTCCATTGTTTAATTTTTATAATAATTTTAATTTGTTTTTTAATTGCTTTACATTTATTTTATCTGATTTTTTTAGGTTCATTTCCTATCTTATAGTCCAGGAATCTTTCAAAATTTAAGTACATTCCTGATGATGAGATAGTCTATAATGTTTTGTTTACTAATTAATTCTATTGAAGGTCTTATTTTAAAATCTTTTACATTTATTTATTTATTTAACATTCACTTTTTTTAAATTATAAAATGAAGAGAGCAAGTTTTAAATCTTTATCTCACATTATTCTTTTTCCTCACCCTTATTTTTAATGAAACAATCTTTTCTTTTTATTAATTTCATTTTTAAAAATCTATTTTTAACTACTTTTGTTTTGATATATATATATATATATATCAAAACATATATATATAGTTAAAAATATATATATATATATATATATATATATGTGCTATATATATATATCATCACTAGATGGAACTTTACCAATATCTCTGTACAAGCTTTGTATACATAAATGCTGAGAGACAGAATTCAATATCTCTTTCATTGTCTCCACCTTCAGATCAGCTGATTTCAAGCTAATTGACTATCATCAGTGAAGCTGTCTAGTTTGTTTAACTGGATTTGAAGATATTTATGTATCTGAAAAATTCATGCTTGCAAGCTGATAGAAACTTTTTTCATAAATGCTGAGTTTTAGAGTCAGTGTTTAGATCTAGTTTCTAGTTCCTATCCTTCACTGATGATAGCCAATTAGCTTGAAATCAGCTGATCTGAAGGTGGAGACAATAAAAGAGATATTGAATTCTGTCTCTCTCAGCATTTATGTATACAAAGCTTGTATGGAGATATTGGTAAAGCTCTATCTAGTGATCATAAAATGCAAGCTATAAGCAAGTTAATGAAATTTATAACTTGTTTTGTTTATCATATATATATATATATATATGTGTGTGTGTGTGTGTATGTGTGTTTACAATGTATATGTTGTGACCATTACAATAGCACTTTACTTTCCTATAGTTCCAGTTTACATTCCAATTACCTTTAATATTAAAATAACTTTTAAATATATTAAAGGTTTGGAATTATAAATTTTTATTAAAAAAAGATTCTTTAATTTTCTCATCTTTTCAGTTTTATCAAAAAAGACAACTTTATACTATTCAAATATAATCTTAGCAACTGTATTTATTTCATGAGCATATAATGTAGAACTAAAATATTTATTTTTTATTCCAATTGTATGAACTCTCATTTTTACCTTTAAGCTCAAACTATTCTGAACTATATATAATTTATTACAAAACAAGGAATAATACAAATAACTTCAAAAATGGTATTCATATTATTTTTTTCTTTTATATTATCAATAAATTGGAGTAATACCCATTGTGGTAGTTTTTGTAACCAAATATACTATGATTCCTTTTTAAAAACATTACAAAAAGACAATTTAATTAAAAGACAATTTAATTAAAAGACAATAAAATAAAATTATATAATTTTTTATATTAAAACTTTTAAAATAATTATTAACACTATTGTAATTTTAATTAAATAAAATATTTTCAATCAATTTATCAGTATAGTCTATATTAATGTAATACTTATAAACGTTTGCTTTTTTGAAATTAAATTATATATTTTTAAGATTTACTTAATTTCTTATTTCTTTAACAAATGATAGTTATTAGGTATAATCTTAAATCTTTACTTTTAACATTATGACTGACATATCAAAGAATTATTTTTTAAATGTTTTATTACTGTTCTAGAACCTTCATTTAAACAAAATTCATTTTTTGCCACTTCTAGAATATATTTTATAGAATAATCAGAACTATTAATTTTCACTGTAAATAAACAATTATCAGTATATAAGCAAACAACATTAAGTATACACATGCAATATTAAAAATTCTCACTTTTAAATAATTAATATAAACTAAGCTGAAATAATGTAACACTATTCATTCTCCTTTAATCTCATAAAACTTACTATTATAAATAAAATAATGAATTCTTTAGGATCAAAAGCAAATCTATCATAACCTTAATTTTATTTTCAGATAAATAAAAACTTCAATAATGATTAAATTATTAATTAATTGATATATATTTTTATATCAAAATTACCAAACATCTTCCATCTTAAAATTATTAATTCTACCAAAAGCTTCAAAATGAAACAGTGTAATAGTCAAGATTGATATATTTCTTTTCAAAAATTATTTATAAACTTAGAAATATCTTCAAAAATACTTACTAGTAATAAAAACAAAAATATAAAAGAAATTTTTTTTTGTCAGTTTTAATACTCATAGTTTGGGTAGCATTTTAAATACTCCAATCTATTAAAAGTTTTTAACTTTTCAGGTTTTTTCATAATATAATGGGGGACCCAAAATAACTGGAAGAATTCTCTGATATGTATGCCTGTAATATACTTTTGTTGTAACATATTTCTTCAGGAACTTTTTATCAACCTGGCAAATGATATTCCATGTGAAATCATGTTTCATGTAGCACATTTTTTTAAAAGTGTGTTTTACATATTTGTCAATTTTTTTTATATTGGTTAAAATGTTTGAATTAATGCTGATTTTTTTAATGCAAATAGCATTTTTGTCTCAGATTTAGTTCATAATATTCACACATTTTATCTGAAAATTCTGAAACATTTACATGATGTAGTAAAATGTAAACATCCCATATTGTGCAAAGAAAAGAGTGCAAACTCCACCCCAACAGTGTTATCTCTCAAAGCACTTTTGAATTAAATTCAGTATAACCCAGCTTATTTATCAGTCATATTCACTTAATCTCACTTTGTACAATTTTCTTTAATCTCTAAATCGAAAAAATGTGTCTATCTTTTGTGGACTTAGAATAAAGGGGGGTGACAGTAGCATTATAATGCACCACTTTCTAAGTGTTTCTACTACATTGAAAAGTCTATGTTTTTTTTTTTATTCTTGTTTCTTTCTTAAAATTCATTTCTTGCCCGGTGTTTTGTGGACATTCCATTACTGCTAGAGAACTAACTATTTAAATCAGAATTTAAATTATTTGTTTGCACAGTATATGGATGTGTATATGGTATAACATACTTTATGGTCACCATTATTATGGTTTTTACTTTGCCACCTCATTCTCAGGACCTGCAGAATTTCATATACGACTAATGCAATAATCCCTTAAAAGTAGATGAATTTCCTACTCGGGATTTCCATTTTTCAGGTGCTGCCATTAACATGTGCATGGGCACACATGGATAAACCATCCCAGCACATCAACTTTGATTATTATGCAGAGGTATGTTTTGGTTGGTGGGCCAGCATATTCTCTCATTCGTTGATTTCTCCTAGTAAAGGCTCTTTGAGGATTGTAAATGATCTCGTGTTCTTTATTGTAACCATAACGCCATACCACCTTTAACATCATTTATTCTCTTTTATAAATCTGAAATGTTTTCTCTACCGTGGTAGCACATCTCTTATTAGCCTATCTAGTTAATTAATTAATCACGTAATATAGAATTGTTATTTATATAAGATAAACATTTGCTTTCTCACATTCATAACTTACAACTTAATTAAATGAAATAATGGTCTAACGCAACACATTCATATTCAGTTTTTTATATATGTATAAAAGAAGAAAATAGATTTACTTTTTTAAATTTATGATTGTATTGAGAGCTAAAATGATGAATTATTGCTGATTTGTGCTTGGCAGACCGCTTAACCATTTGTTTATATTCAGTAAACAAATGTATTATACTTTCGGCTAAATCAATCGAAATTGCTTGCTAAATTGAAATTCGGTAATATTGATTAATTACAATGTTATCTGATTGGCTTAATGAATTTTAAATTCGTAATTACGAGTTCAACATGTATAATCAAGTTGTATAGATGGACATTAACGTATTTTGTATAACAATGCTTATATATATATATATATATATATATATATTACATTCACTTTGAAATCTCAGTTTGTCATTATTCCGAATCTCTAACATAAATCACTTTTATTCATTATAAGATTTTATGGGTTTAAACTCATTTCTTTTGTTATGTTGCCATGAAGCTATTATTATTGCAGTTCAAATCAATCAATGTCAGGTATATTCCACATTGTTCTGTAATTATAATAAATTTAAATAAATATTAGTTAATAAAATGTAAAATCTGTTGCATTAAGTCAAGTGTAAACCCTGAACTCTAGCTGGGACGGGATGAGAATGAAACTCTCTAGTATAATCACAAGAGTTGTTCATGTAGTCATAGACCCTGGAGCACTGGTAAATAGGTTGATATCTGGTATGGTTCCTGACTTATGTACCTTGCACATACTAGATGGATATACGTTTGCTTGGATTCTAGGTTTTGTTGAATGAACACACGATTTTGACAGGTACACTATCTATCTATCTATCTATCTATCTATCTATCTATCTATCTATCTATCTATCTATCTATCTATCTACCTACCTACCTACCTACCTGCCTCACTACCTGCTTATCTACCACTATCTATCTATCTATCTATCTATCTATCTATCTATCTATCTATCTATCTATCTATATCTATCTATCTATCTATCTATCTATCTATCTATCTATCTATCTATCTAGCTACCTATCTATCTACCTACCTACCTACCTACCTGCCTCACTACCTGCTTGCCTACCATCCACCCATCTATCTATCTATCTATCTATCTATCTATCTATCTATCTATCTATCTATCTACCCACCTACCTACCTACTTACCTATCTACCTACCAAATACCTACCTACCTACCTGCCTGTCTACCTACCTACCTCCCTACCTACCTGCCTCCTGCCCACCTGTCCATCTATCTATCTATCTATCTATCTATCTATCTATCTATCTATCTATCTATCTACCTACCTACCTACCTTCCTACCTACCCACCTACCTACTGACTCACCTACCTACCTACCTACCTGTCTATCTATCTGTCTATCTAATTTGTCTGTCTATTTGTCTGTCTGTCAGTCTATCTATCTATCTATCTATCTATCTATCTATCTATCTATCTATCTATCTATCTATCTATCTATCTATCTATCTATCTATCTATCTATCTATCTATCTATCTATCTATCTATCTATCTATCTATCTATCTATCTATCTATCTACTGAATAATGATAATGATATATGTAAAAAGATTGTGAACTAAGCCAACTGATGAGTGCTGGTTCAGCACAAAATTTGCATCTTGGTGATCATACATCTGTTTTATACCTTTAAGGATATGTTTATGATTACACCCCTTCATAACATGTTAAAAATGGATAGAAATCAATTCCTCTTTTACATGAGTGATGTGGTGAAAATTATTCTACAGAAATATTTTTCATTAAATGGATAATGTCTAGTCTAATGAATATCACATTCTGGAATGCTTAGAGCCAAATAATCTACTAGTTAATGCTATTTGTTTATTTGCATTATGATACAATCAATAATGGTATTGTCAGCATGCTTTTGTAGTAAAATTTTAAGTGATATTTGTATGAGGTTTGTAAAATTCTGCCATCTTCAGATTATTTTTTAAGCTAATAGTGTTAGTTATGATTTCTGTGTAACATAGAAATGTATATGACTAACTAACATTATAGATAATTTCAAAATGCAGCTTGACTATTAAAATGTTCTCACATTAACTGTGTATATACATACATATAGACATATATAAATTTAATATTATTAATAGATTAATATAGATGTATATTATTTAATAAACAGAAACTTCATTATATAAATGAAATTAAAACCATGTTATACTTATAAAATTGAAATATAATGTATAGCAAAGTATCTTACATTTCAACTGAAATTAAGATACTCCCATCAACAAGTCATGTATTCAAATTTAATGTTTTTAAAAAGTTAATATAGATCTAAATCATTTAATAAATGGGAATAAATTAAAATCACAGCCAAAGTATAAAAAAGTACAGCAACCAATCAGAATGGTTCTTCTGGCTGAAAGAAAAACAATATCAAACTTTCCTAGGTTATCATTGTTGTATTTCAATTCTTATAGCTATAATTATTTAGTTCATATATAACAATGTGAGTGACTGATCAAAAACACTTCCCTCTTGGTCAGAAGTAACTTGCATAATTTTGCTATTGTTTTTTTAACCTCCAGAACTGATCTGATTGGTTGTTTCACTCTAATACTCCTTGGCTATAGTTTTAACTACATTTATATATTTTCCCATTTACATGTATATTAATCTATTAAAAGTACTAAATTTAAAGGCATGATCAGCCGATAGGAGAGCTTTAATTTCAGTTAGGATGTAAGATATATTGCTATACTCAATTCTTAAAGCTATAATGTCCAGATACTGGCTCATTTATAACAACTGACTGACTAATCAAAAGTAGAATCCTTTTGATTAATAGTAGCTTAGACAAGATTGCTATTATTTTCTTTTAGCCAGAACTGGTCTTATTCATTGCAACATGTCAATACATCTTGGTTGTGATTTTCATTGATATATCAGAGGTCTATTTACTAATTAATTTACATCTATATTAAATCATTTAAAATATTAAAGTTAAATACTTGATTGATGATGGGAAAGTCTTAATTTCAGTTGGTATGTAAAACATGTTGCTATACACTGTATCTCAATTTTTATAGTTATAATGTCGAGTTACTGGCTCATACATAACAGGAATGACCGAGCAAAAGCAGTTGCTTTTTGGTCAGCAGTAGTTTGAACAAATTTGCTATTGTTTTCTTTCAGCCTGCAAAATCAATCTGATTGGATGCTTCAATTTAAAACATCTTGGCTGTGATTATATTTATATAATGCAGTTCCCATTATTAAATAATATATATGTTGTACCCTTACCAACCAGAAATATAATGATAGCAAAATATTACTAGCTCAGATAAAATGATTACGCTAGGCTAAAATATTTATAATCTTAATATAATCAATAATACAGATTTTCTATGATAATATTCACTATTTAACTAGCTCTAACTGATTAATAAATAATAAATGGTTCGGTTTATAAAAAATAAAATAAAATAAAAATATCAATAAATCATGAGACAATGAAGTAAAAGCAGTAAAGAATTACATTGAGCTAATATCCCACAGGATACCATCTCAATGGCATAAGAATACTGTCCCCTTTATTATTTCAAATAATAAATTCATAGCATTCTTACGACTTTAAAATAATAACAATCAATTTAGTATAATGTTACTAATTAAATTCTAATCTCTTTATTAAAATGATATAACTATAATTGTCTCAGGTTCTTTAAAATAACTCGAATCAATTTATAATCTTCTGTAGTCAAGTCTGATAAGGGATTTTATATCATCCTCAACTACACCTAACTAATAATAATAATAAATAATAAGGCTGCAGAAAGGAGTTTGATATTAACTGAAAGAAGACCCTTTGATTCCTCTTGGAGGCCTTAAAGGAACTGAGCAGGGCAAATTTCCTAATGTCCACTCCATATGTTCCTGTCATTATAGCTGTTATTATTATGTGATTATTCATATAGTATATGAAAATGGATGGGCTGCTCACCAACATGCATTAGTCAGTGTGGCGAGTTTATTGGCTTTTTACCTTTGAGTTTAAGATCAAGAAACACCATGGTATTTCTTTTCAGTTGCCTTTAAGTCAGAATGAATGTTTGTGTAAATGATAAATATTTTTCCAATACATATATACAATTATGACAGACAAAAATAAATCATGGCCCTTATTCCCAGGACACTGTAAAGTCACCAACCAAGGCAGCAGCTGGTGACTGAAGGTGGAGGGTGATAAGAATCCCCTGATTGTGGACCCAGGCTGCCATTTGATGATGACTTTTTATTTAGGTACTTACAATTGCAGATCACTTTTAAGTGAAAGAAGATTGCAAGAATTAGAAGAACTGTCTTATATTAAATGGGACATTATTGGACTTTGTGAAGTTAAAAGAAAAGGTGAAGAGACAATTGTACTCTATTATAAAGGCACAAATATTGGAAATACAAATATAGTAGGATTTATTATAAATAAAAAGTGGAAGAACAACATTGTGGAGATTGCTGGTATATCAGAGTGAGTAGCAAGATTAGTTATACAACTTAATAGCAGATATTACAGTTAAATATCAGCCTTTCACGCTAATTGTGCATATGCTTTGTGAGTGTTAATAATAAATGAATACTTTCTCACCAATACAAGATATAGTATTTATGCAGGAATAAAAGGAATCCTCTTATTCCTACAACTCTTATTCCTACAACTCAAATGCTTATATATGAGCAAATCTGAAGTACTGGCAAAGAAATACTATATCTTGTATTGGTGAGAAAGTATTTATTTATTATTAACACTCGCAAAGCGTATGCACAATTAGCATGAAAGGCTGATATTTAACTGTAATACAATTGTTTACATACGCTATATAAAATAAATGCTTATTTACATATTATTAATTTTCAGTTGGAATGACGTTTAGTAAATTCTAGATAATTTCACCAACGTCATTCATTCAGACATTATATATAGTAATTTAAAGTGACTGTTCCATCATCACGCTTTCTTTGCCAGTACTTCAGATTTGCTCATATATAAGCATTTGAGTTGTAGGAATAAGAGGATTCCTTTTATTCCTGCATAAATACTATATCTTGTATTGGTGAGAAAGTATTCATTTATTATTAACACTCGCAAAGCATATGCACAATTAGCGTGAAAAACTGATATTTAACTGTAATACAATTGTTTACATATGCTATATAAAATAAATGCTTATTTACATATTAATAGCAGATACCAAATGCAGATAATTCAGGTTTATGCCCCAACAAATTCTCATAGTGATGAGTAGTAGAAGATTTTTATATGGATGTACAAAAGGCTTTTGATCAGAGTAAACAACATTTTAAAATTGTTATGGGAGACGTTAATGCTAGAATTGGTAAAAAATGAAAGATGAAAGTGCTGTAGGTAATTTTGGTTATGGTAATAGAAATGAGAGAGGACATAGACTTATGGAGTTTGAAGAAAAAGATAAACTTTATATTATGAATTCTTTTTTTGAGAAAAATGTTAAAAGGAAATGGACATGGAAGCATCCAAATGAAGGTACAGCAGAATTGGATTATATTTTGACTAACAGAAAATACATATTTCAAGATTGTAATGTTCTTAATAAATTTAACACAGGAAGTGATCATCGATTAGTAAGATGTAATATACATGTTAATGCAAAACTAGAGAGACAAAAATTATTAAGAAAAACAATATTTACAGTTGATATTCCTAATCTTCAGAAACATTCTAATGAATTTAAATTAGAACTTACAAATCGGTTTCAAGTATTAGTAGATTTTGAACATGATTCAGATTTGAATGAAATTAATATGAAAATAACTGATACACTTTTAAAAACTGCAACAAAGATAGATGGTAGAAAAAAGCAGCAATTGACTGATAAAATTTCTACTAAGACTAGAGAATTTATGAAGAAAAGAAGGAATATGAAAATATACAAAAATTATGCATTAAAAAGGAATGAATATCTCGAAGTTTGTAAAATGGTGTGGAAAAGAGTTGAAAATGATATAAGAAAGTATAACCGAACTAGCAAGAAAAGCTGTAGAAAAAAATAAAAGTCTCAAGAATGTAAAACAACATTTTGGTATTGGGAGGAAATTTATATCTGCAATAAAAAAAAGATGGAATTATTACTAAAAAGAGAAATGACATCATTAAATGAGTAGAAGTCTTTTATCAAGAATTATATAGTAATAAAGAAGAAGTACCTCCTATATGTATTACATCTTTCAAATTGCCCAGAATTTTAAATGAAGAAGTGAGACATGCAATTAAATGTATGAAGAAAGGAAAGGCTCCAGGTAATGATGGAATTATAATTGATATATTAAAAGAAGCTGGTGAGGAAATAATTTTTTTTTAGCAAAGTTATATATCAAATGTCTAAATGATAAAGATGTACCAGATGATTGGAAGAATGCAGAAATAATATTAATATTTAAAAAAGGTGATAAAGAAGATATTAGAAATTACAGACCTATCAGCCTTTTATTACTTTTATACAAAATTTTTACCAAGATAATTACAACTCATCTACAGAGAACATTGGATTTCCACCAACCAAGAGAACAAGCTGGATTTAAAAGTGGCTTTTGTACAATGGATCATATGCAGGTATTGAGAGAAGTTATAGAAAGAACAAATGAATATGTGTTGCCATTATGTTTTGGATTTGTAGATTATGAAAAGGCATTTGATTCCATAAACATTTCTTCAGTGATTAAAGCATTGGATAATCAAGGTATAGATCCAGGATATTGTCATATTTTAAAGAATATTTATAAAAATGCATCAGCAATAATTAGATTACATAATGATACTGGGAAAGTCAACATTGAGAAAGGTGTAAGACAAGATGACTCCATATCTCCAAAACTTTTTACAGCAGTGCTGCAAGAAGTATTTTGTGAATTAAAATGGGAAACTAAAGAAGTGAAAGTAAATGGAGATTATTCAAGCCATTTAGATTTTGCAATGATATAGCTGTTTTTGCAAATAATGCTTCAGAGCTTCTGGAAATGTTGCAGGAGTTATCAGATGAAAGTAGGAAAGTAGGACTAAAGATAAATATTAAAAAGACTAAAGTAATGTTTAATCGATTTGCTCAAAATATGAAAATAAAGATTGATTATGATGAATTAGAAAAAGTTAACAGTTACAAATACCTTGATCAGATTATTAATACAGATGGAAACATAACGAATGAAATTAATCATAGAATTAAACTTGGATGAAATGCTTTAGGTAGAAATAACTTGATTCTAATAGAAAATATGCCTATGTGTTTTTTTAACAAATGTGTTTTACCAGTTCTTACTTATGGATCTGAGCTTGAACACTTAATAGAAGAGCAATACAGAGACTTCAGACCACTCAAGGAAGTCTGGAGAGATGCATGTTTGGAGTAACAAGAAGAAATTGAAAATGCAATGTATCGGTAAGAGAACAAACAGGTGTTACTAACCTCATTGAAAAAATTAAAAGATTGAAGTGGTGTTGGGCTGGACATATTTCTAGAAGAGATGATAATAAATGAACAATTGAAATCTTAAACTGAATTCCAAGAGATTGTAAAAGACCCAGGAAGAGACCACATGGGAGATGGATGGATGAAATAAGAAAGTGTGCAGGGGTGATGTGGAGAAGAGAAGCTAAAGAATGGAGAAGACGGATTGAACTTGGAGAGACCTTCATCCTACAGTGGATTGATAATGATGATGATGAATAAATAATAATTTTATTCCTCATTAGATAATTATTAATCTTATCCACTGTTTAATATTATGGTAACTAACAATAATGATAATAACAACAATAATATAATTCTTTTAGTTCTCATGTGGCATCTTAAATACAATATATGGCATAATCTAATATAAACTGATAATATGATGGCAACAAATAATATTTAAATTTTATGCAATAAATTGTACCATTAATTATGACCATAATAATAATATTAATGCAAAATAAATTTTTCAAATATATTATTTTTTAAATCATTGTGATTTCCTTAAATAAATAATTATATCTGTACTGTGCAAATATTAAGATTGTTTTGGTATCTGTCTATTATGTGTTTGCGGTGGTGAATAAAATCAATATAACACAAAGTTTATAAAAACAACTTTAACAAATTTTATTATTATATCGTTTTAACAAACTATATACAATATTTACAATTGTATTTGATAAAACCTAACAAATACTAAACTAATAAAATAATATTAAAATTACATATTTCCACATTGAAAATAAAAAATAAATCAACAAGTAAATAAACCTTTACTGCGACTTATAAACTTTTGCACATTTATTAAAAATAATAATAATAATAATACTAATTTAAAAATACACTTATAGTTTAATATAATATCCAGTAAATGATATAGTTAAAATATATGGTTTTCGTAAATGTACACGAAAATATAAAAATATGAAACACTGAAGTAACATTTATTTTTAAAATATGTTAATAGATTTTTATAATAAATTAATCAAACTTCTAGTATGATATTGCTAGTGTTATTTCAAACATTTATCTTGGTTCACTCAATAAATAAATTGACTTTAATCAAATGATATTAGTTATGTACTTTTATATACTTTGCTTGGCATTACTCTAAATAAAATCCTTATATGTGTGTTTCATGTATGTTTAAAACATAAAATAATATTCACAAAAATTTAAGCATTCATTCTATTCTGTGTTGTTCATTTTGGATGTTTCTATTTTTTTTTAAAATATTCATTAACATGTAGAAATTAAATATCAAAATTATTCAAAAATCTTGTGAATAATTATCATATCTTTTTATACCTTTTTTTTAAAAATAGTTTAATAAACATGAAAATATCTATGATTCTTTATTATTCACTGTTAACATTTATATTCAATCTCATTTGTATTTGACTTTAACCTATACCAAAAAAATGAAAACCTATCTTATCTTCTTTCAAAATAACAATACTACAATTCAAAAATTATTCATTACTTTTTTTCATAAAATACAATGCTGTATGATGCAATAACTGTTGAAATTAAGATGGTGATAAGATGCGTAGGCATGAAGAACTAGCTAGAGTAAAGACTCACTAGTATAAAATATATGGGATAATCTATATGGATACAGTGTAAACAAAAAGGTATGACTTCTCTGTCCAATAACCCCAAATATAATACTAATGTCCAGGTTATTTATTCAGCTCACTCGAACATTAAAATACATAATACCAAGAAAGACACTGCCCATGGAAAATATATACAAGTCACAAGGTTATGTTATCTGTACTTGCATAAAGTACTAAGTTAATAATATAAGTTACTTTCCTATTCTCCCTAGATCCTACATATAAGCATCCCATGGTTTCCTTTCATAATCCCAAGGTTACTATCACTTAAAACTTCACAATAGATTTAACAATCTACATCACAAAAATATATAGCCTTACTCTAAATAATAAATAAAATTCACGTATGTCTTTAACAATCTAAAACTACTACAAGAAAAGGTTTCTTCACTTTTAAGACTCAGCAATAAAAATACAAATGATTTTGTTGTAAGATATTAAAATCAATATTTAAAATATTTCTAAAATAAGGTTCATCCATTAAAGAATGTTATAAAAATTATTTGTATCAGTAAGTTATATTACATTAGTAATATAAAAGAAAAGTATGCATATCTTTTTTTTAAAAAAAATTCTAGCTCATATCTTTAGAATAACAATAAAGTTTTATGTGTAATTAATGCACACACACATATTCATACATTCATATGATAAGATAATACTATAAAAATATTCCAAGCAGTTTTAGAAACAATAAAATATACATCATGTGAAATTAATATATTTTACAAAGATTTAACTAATGACACTAATCTTGTCGGTCACTCTTAGACATTTTCTGGTCCAATATTTCATATAAAAACATATTAAATAATAATAACATCCATTTAGCATCACTATCATACTTTAAAATGCTTATGAAAAAACTTTACAAAAAATTAAAATATTCCTTACAATATTAATTATGTTAGATTAAATAAATATTTAAATGTAATTTTTCTTACTTAACACTAATAAAAACTTAATACTATAATTAGTATGTGAAGTGATAAATAAAACTATAATTACTAAATCCAATTTTTTCTTCTCCATAAAGAACAAATTAAAAATATTTTTTTTCCTCCTAGTATTTCTTCAGTAGAAGTTCCTTCTCGATGCTTTAAAACAAAAAACTTTCTCTCCTTCCTGCACAGTGCATAAACTCATAAATAAAAAAAAATGAAAATGAAGTCAACTTTTATATCCAAAATTATTTTGAAGAATAATCATTGATCCTGTTATGAAAGGCTATAAATCACAGTTCATTACCTGTGGCTTTCCAGGAAAAATAATTATTAAATTGTGATATCACTTGGGAAAGTTTTAAAATAAGCTCCAGAGTTTTCTCATTCACTTGGATTATACCAGGTTCAGATGCTTCAATGTTAGTGATATGAATCTATACATATTTGTACAGAAAATATGTATTTTATGTTACATTAAAATATCATTTTATGGTAATTTAAATAAAGTCATTTATAAAGTTATATTTCAGTCAGCATAATATTTTTAATTACCAATTTCATTCTTTTACTGATGAATAATTTTTAAAAATCAGTTTTTACAATATTAAATGATTTATGGTTTTTTGATAATGACTTGTTATATAAAAAAGAAAATATATCTGTAATACTTTTGGCTTTATCTTTATCATTATTTTTAAAAGAAGTTTATAATAAATTGTTTAAAGACAATATTTCTTTTAAAAATATTCACTGCAAGCTTTTTTAAAATATTAAAATTTTATTTTTTTCCATATAAATTTTTGCTCTCCAAATATAGTTATCTATCTTTAAAATATAATGCATAAAAATGTTAAACTTTCAAAGAATATTTCTGTTTAACTTTCTTGCCAATGTCCAAAATATTAAAAATAAATAATGACATAATCTTTTATTAACTGCACTTTCAGTCTTAATTCCTTTGAATACATACTTGTTTCTGATATTAAATCCTGTTTCCTGTGAAGTTGGCTTAAGTTTCAATAAAACAGTTGATAGAAAATTTATTAATTTAGCAACACATAACTACTTTAGCTTAGTAAATTTATAATCCTTTAAATCCTTTCTTTTAAAACAATTTTAAGTAGTAAACTAAACATTACTTCAATTTTAATATATGATAATAATATTGATAATAAATAAACAAGTTATTAAGAGTTTTATTAAATTATTAAACATCCACAAAAATGAGAGCATCTACTTTTATACCAAATTGAATTGACAATTTGATTGGCTATTAACCCTTAAACCACTAATTATTTTATTGGCCGAGTGAAGTAAAAGTCAAAACTTTTGATTGGTCAAGTCACAAATTCAACTTCAAAATATATTCATCTTTTAATAATATATTCACTTTAGTTTCATTTGTAAAAAGTATATTAATAATTTGTCAGATTATGAAAGTGAACGAAAGTTTTTTCAAAAATAAATTACTATTTATAATTATAAAAATATTTCAGAATGGCAAATCTGAAACAAACATTACTGACCAATCAGAAGGTTTTCATGACGTGATTTATTTCCTAATTTTATGCTACATAGATAAGTAAATAATTTTGCTATAAAGTCTTAACTATTTTTCAAAGATAATTTGGTTTTTAGCAAAATAATTTATAATATGTCAAAAAATACGTCAAAAAATACTTTTAAAATGTTCTAAAACATTTGTTTATCACTTTGAAAATGAAAGAAAAGAAATCTTAGCATTTTTATTTTGACAAGCGACTTTGACAAGTGGCTTTCTTTGAACTTGATGGTTACAGCCAATCAAAATAAAGATTGTCCACCTACTTTTTTTGTTGTACCTTTGACATCAGTTTTATTGATTTTTTTACTTGTAAAATAATTCAAGAGAGGGCACCATCTTACAGAACTTTTTTTACCTTAAAAAACAGCATAAAATCTTTATCATAGCATTAAAAGTAATGGAATTAATGCAATTTGAAGCATCTTCAAGTCATCTTGTAAGGAATCTTGAAAAGGTTAAATCTTCAACTTGTGATCTAATTTACATCTTATTTAAGCTTATGTAATTAAAATTGAGAAATAAAATTTATGACTTATATTAAATATCAAATATTATTAAAAAACTTAATTCTAAATTAATTGTATACTTTTATTTAAACTAACTAAACACTTTAAAATAACTTTTCAAAAATAATACTTTATTAATTTATTCAATATTTAATTTTAATTTTCTATTTTTAAAATTTAACTTTACTAACTATATTTATTTTAAAACTATTCAATTATATAAATTTTCTAACATTTACTTTTATTATGACAAATGTTTCAATTTTAAAAACAATTCTGAAAGTAATTTTGAAACTTTATTTAGAAATCTTGTAAGCACACAAATATGTGCATTCACTAGTCACATGCTTTTAAAACCAGACAATGTGTATCAATTTTTTATAATTACTGTCTGAAAACAGAAATAAATATTTAATTATAAAAAATATTATATTAAAAAAAATAGTAATATGATGATAGAATTTAGAATAATAATTTTGATACTATTTAAGCAGTAATAAATTAAACACATTTGTCCACCATAAAATATTATATTTTTAATAAATAATTTATAACACACATATTAAATCTAATTTTTATTTAAAATACATTAGCTTATTTAATTTTAAACCATTATTTTAAAATTAACTTTTAACATTTTATTTAATAGGATTGTTAGTATATAATTTCAATATGGCCAGCTTTCCCCAACCATACAAAAATCATAATATTTAGCTTTACTTTATTATTTTAACATATTAACATAGTTTTTTATATATTTACTACTCTCACTTTACTTTAACAAAATTTTTTAAAAATATTACCAACATTATACAGCAGTTATACTATTCAAAATGTACTCTTAATTTAAAATTTTTCAAAAATTGACTCAGTAAGCCTATTTGGACCTAGTAGAAAGAGTACAATATACATATATTGAATTGGATAGTATCCATTTCAAAGATCGGTTCCAAAAGTAGAACTAACTTTTGGTTTTATTAAATTGAAAGCATAAAGCTGTTAAAAAATTTGTTTATTCAAGTATGTGTATTTATCACATACTCATTTATATTTAAAATAGGGCATTTAATTTTTTTTATATAATTGATTTTAAAATAGTTTTCTTTCTCTGCTTGTTTTCAATCAATTTGATTAAAAACAAGCAAGCTTGGTAATTACATTCCTGTCTCATTTGTTTTAATCATTTCTAAGTTCATTCTAAAAGTGGAGATTTAATTTTCTGTTATTGTTTTTGTTTAAAATAATCCCTGGTTAGAATTCTTTATTAGATTAAGCAGGAAATTGAGATTTTCCCTGCCCTAAGGCATAGAATTCGACAACAAGGGAAGTTTTCATGGGAAATGTAGTGTGGTATAAATAACCTTGCAAATTTTAGGACAATAGTTTTTATTCTTGGCTACAACAAGCTAGTCCAAGTGACTCATTGAACATTCTTACCATATTTTTTAGCAGTTTGGACATGTAATTTCTTTAAAAGCAAAATTTGCAGTTGTAGAACAATTTTGCTTCCCCAAGATGTCAAAATATACTACTGTGTTTTATAACCACCAATATGTCTTGCTAGCTTAATCAAATGACAGACCCATGCCTGCCAGCTCTCCTTCAGTCATGCTGTAAAAGTCTAAGATACATGCAATATGAAAATACATGCAATATGAAATTAAATAAAAGTGTGCACCTCTTGAAAATACAAGAACTTTGCTTTACTGTAAGGTAAATATATTTTTTTATTCTTGCCAGGGTAAATTCTTTTAGTTAAATCTTTGCTCAATCTAATAAATTTGTAGACTTCATAATTATTTAACTTTCTATTTATTTACTGTATTTTCTTTTCATTGTATTAATAATATGTCTTGGAATCTTAGTTTTAAGATTCCAAGTTTGCTTTCAATTTTATTTATCAGAGAGTGTATAGTGAGTTAGTATTTTTATATGCATAATATATCTCTAATTGTATGCCTAACTTTTTATAAATTCTTTAGCAGTCATGTGTAATTTTAATTTGGCTCACCTATATTTATTTTATTATTCACTTATTGATTTAAATTACTGTATTTGCATTTTTTGCAAACCACAAAATCTTTTGGCTGGTGGTTTATCATGTTTATTGTTCTGGTTTTCTGTAGTTAGAGATTTCTTTTCTTATTTTCTAGATTACGTAAGATCATAACCATATTTTTCATTTGTCTTGCATGTAAATCGACCCCAAATTGCTTTAAAGGTAATATATCGGAGGGCTGTTCTACTGGCAATATGACATTTTTGTCTCAATGCATTATTTCTGGGCAAGAAATATGCACTGGTGCCATTTCATCGATTTCCTGCAAGACCGTATATTTTCATATATCTCTGAATCAGGAAACTGGGATTGTTGTTCTTTTATAAATCACCAGCAGGAAGATAATATTAATTCCCTTTTATAAATTATAGTGAAAGAAACCTTTCTGCTAGAGAATTTAATGTTTAATATTTTCGGTTCATATGCAATCTCTAATAATTTAATTTACAAAAATCTACATCAATGTTTATATTTGCTTGCTAGATTTATTTTGTCTTTACTTGTGGCTTTAAATTTTATCAGTGGATGTACTCAGAACTTGATATGTAAATTTATTGGTAATTATAATTATTTCACTTTCTTGAAATGCTTGGGCAGACGTAACTGGTTTTCTAATTATTTATTTGTCTCCTTTTGAGACCTCTAATTATTATTAGTTTTGGCCACTCATTTGGTTGGGGATTTACAGGTTTTAAATATGTGTTTTCTTTTTTTTTCATAGATTTAATATTTTAGTAATTTAAAATCATTACTTTGGAGTATTTTCTAAGTTTGTTATATCATTAAATTGGAGACGTAAATTTCCTCCCTTTTTTAAAATTTATACTCTGATGTATTAATCATATTTTTCTTTTGTTCTTGGGATAAATCAATCATCTTTGCTTTAAATGTTAAGATGCAGCTTCTACCAGCAATATGACATTCCTGGTCCCGAAGCATTTTCCGGGTCAAGGAATGCTCGCTGGCACTGGTTGCATTGATTTATTTCAAGAACATATTGTTTTCATATCTGTGAATGGGAAAACCAGTGTTGTTAGAGAATTCTCATCTGAAAGAAATTGTTTCCTCCCTCTTTATAATTCACTATTAGAAAATTAAGTAATGACCTGTATATTTATACTTTACATTTGTCCAATATAATAATAAATCGTGCTTTCACACTTCCAACGTAAAGCTATAACAACAAATTGAAAATTTAATTTAATGGCTAAGCACTTTAAAGAAGATGTACTTCTCATATTCATAGCCAGTTATGATCCTTTCTTTGAAATCATTATATAAATAAATCTGATATGCAAATTATATGCAAAAATTGTCGGGACATGTGTTTGAACCCACATCTGCAAAATTAGCTTGTACTGAGCGACATGATGTTAGGCAAAAAGTAAAAGAAGCATACTTTATAGCAGAGGACTCTTTCGTCATTAATCGTAAAGATGCATGTTTTGCGATATCTAAAAGATGGTCTTAGTCACTCATTTGCATATAATTTGCATATCAGATTTATTTATATAATGATTTCAAAGAAAGGATCATAACTGGTTATGAATATGAGAAGTACATCTCCTTGAAAGTGCTTAGCCATTAAATTTAATTTTCAATTTGTTGTTATAGCTTTACGTTGGAAGTGTGAAAGCACAATTTATTATTATATTAGAAAATTAGTGTGTTTTCCAGAGTGTTGAATTTTATTCTTTCTGGTACACACCTGAGATAATCCTATTTGTTGTGTTATAAACTTTTATTTTATAATTTACATCTCTCTTAAATAAAATTTTAAAATGTGTTTAAACTTAATTTGGCTTTCATTTGTCTTAGTGCTTTTGTTTCTCAATTATCTAAACAATATTTAAGATCTCTTGTTTCTCCCTGAATCTAGTCAGTGCAAACCATCATCCTCATCCATTTTGATCACAGTAAATACATTTTCCATGTTATGTGATGTGATGTACTGTAGCTTCTCCTTAAACAGATATGTAGTTATCTGGTGGCGCTCTCTGTGATCAAGGATGGATTGAGTGACTGTACAATATATATATATAATTTTATTTGCATAAAAATACTAAAAAGTAAAAATCAATTTGGTTTAGTTTTTACAGTTTTCTTGATATTATGAAACCAAACTTAATGCATGTGCACTCAAGTTTAGACATATATTAAAACTGTTTGTGAACATGAAGATCACATACTCTTACCGTTATCATATAGTTACAAGAATACTAAAAAAACAAGAACATTTATTTTGTACTTTTTAGTACATTTATGTGAATAAAGGCATTTTATTAAAATGTTTATCTATATATTTTTAATTTTTAGTTTTATAACATTTTTTTAAACACTAGAACACGAAATAAAAATGTACTGACAAATTTAAAGCTATTTTATAGTGCCATAATAACTTTTTAAATGCATTTATTTAATATACAAATATAAACATTTTTGTTTAAAAGATCAAAATCTTGCAGTAATTATTAAACTTAATACAGCATCTTTTTCATTGTAGATCAATTGGTTATTTTTTAAGTCATATTATGTCACAATAAATGATCAACAAAGTTTAGAATTTTAAACCAATATAGAATATGTATTTTTTTAAAAGGTATTATTTAGAACTGTAAAAACTATAACATAAATTGGTTTAAACCACTAAACATCACATGACCACTATCTCATACTAGCACATAATTGTTATTAAACAATTCATAACAAAGCAAAACTCTCCATATAGTAGTGCCATCTTGTGCTAATGAGAGCAATCAATGGATGCCAGAAGGCTTGTGCATAAAATCCCTATCTAGTGCCTACTCATCCAATATCCCCAGACTAGTTTCTGGCCTGTGGCCTTCATCAGCCATTGAGCTTGGATTGAAAATATTGTGTTTTCAATTTTATTCTCATACTTTTGTAGTTAAATAGAGTTAAAAGGTGGCTGCTAGAGGGTTGCATTAGATCCTAAGATCTAGGTGCAGTGCTCTCAGATCCAAGCCTCCTCACTGATGAAGGCCACAAGCCAGAAACTAGTCTGGGGATATTGGATGAGTAGGCACTAGATAGGAATTTTATGCACAAGCCTTCTGGAATCCATTGATTGCTCTTGTTAGCACAAGATGGCACTACTATATGGAAAGTTTTGCTTTGTTATGAATTGTTTAATAAATTGGTTTTGTTAAAAATCAATATTACAACTATTCTTTTTCTTCATGTTTATTTTTAATTATCATTTTGTTTAGAAAATTGTAACTTTTTTACAGAGAATAGTAAATGTATTGTGTTTTAATTATGTTTTTACTTTTAATTTATTTACTAGCAGTTTTTTCTTTCTATAGTAGTTTTAATAGAAGATTGTATAAAGGAAAATAAATCCCATATAAAATTATAAATTTTATTTTTCACCATATTTTTCTAAAATTATTTATAAAATCTAAAAAAATGTATTAATATTGGGAGTTTATGTATATGCAAAGTTTCAATTCGATTGGAAATTGGAAAGTGGATGAAAGTAGAGTTACAATTTCACAGACAAACAAATAGACATTAAAACAAAGTTAATTTAAATAAAAGGCACTGAGACTGTAAGATATAAAATTGTGCTTTTACACCTTTCTCAAATCCATAGTACTAGACATATTGTATAGACATCTGCTCTGAAATGATAATAAATAAATAAATAAACAGGAAAAATATTTAATATCAAATATTGCATTATACAAGAAAATTCTTTTGATAATATTTTATTGCCTTCCTCAACAACATTCACAAAATATTACATAGAATTATATAAAAGACTGTGAGAATATCTAATATTATTTGCATCATTTTTTCTCTCTCTAAAACAGTGTTTCCCCAAGTGGGCGATACCACCCCTCTCAGTGGGTGGTGATTTGTCATATCTCAGATTGTTTTTTTTTTGTTTTGAATATTTTGTAAAGATGGAAAAAGCTATTTCTATTGTATTAAAATTAAAAACTATATGAAAAACAGAACTCCTTGAGGAATTAAGAAAGTCTGAGTGGAAAATGAAAGAAGTGAAAGATAAAAATGTGTAAAAAATGATATCAATTGTGTTATGATCAATTATCCAAGAATTGGAGATATCAGCTGTAATAGTGAAAGAGGAATACTTAATTTGTATTGCTATATGTGTACTATAAAAGGTTTTCAGCAGGCGATTGGAAATAACCTCTTCAGAGTTTATTGTTTTACTTGTTATGTTTTGTTTGCTGGGCAGTTAAGGATTTCCTGAACTAAAAAAATATTCTAGTTGTAAAGCAGTGGATAAAATAAGGCAGAGCTGAACCTAGCTTCAAATTATAGACTGTTCAGAATTGCATGACCGACTCTTGGTTGGCTGCTATTATTATTATAGAGATTTCTAGAGAAAGCTGAGAAATATAAAACACCTAAATTTTATCGTTAAAATGCTAATAAAGTAAACTCCTAATGTTAGTGCACCAGACAGACTCCTATATTGCTGTCATGTAGCCACAGATGCTATCTGATGATGATGAACACTTTAATGCCTATGTTTTGCTGTGAAGAAGGGAAGTCCTCACTAACTTGTTGTCATGGTTTATAGTGCAATTAAAAGTTACTAAGTCTGGAGATGGTTAATGAAAAGAACGGATCGTATAATTTTTTTAAATTTTTATTTATTATCATTATATCTTGTTGCTATAAATTTTATTGATTTTTTTTATTATTTGTACTTTTTTTTTGTTTCTCTGTAAATTATTATTTGATTTTTCTACTTTAAAACAGTTCTACAAATTAATTTCTGAAATGCTTGTGTTTATGCTGGGGTACAAATATATATATATGAAAAACAAAAAAGCAAGTTAAACTTGCCAACGCTTGTATTTATGATCAACAGATGGCGTTTTACCAAAAACACCGTCAAAGCGTGTTTGTTTACATAAACGTCAGAGTAAGCATTCACTACCTCTTTCATTAGTTCCACCTTCAGATCATGATTTCAAGCTGATTTTGCTATCATCAGTGAAGGACAGGAAATAAGAAACTAGATCTAAACACTAAACTCTGAGCGTTTATGAAACAATTTCTATTCAGCTTGCAAGCGTGAATTTTTTAGACACATAATGTCTTCAAAATCAGCATAGCAAGCCAGATAGCTATATGGGTCTGATATCAGTTCAGTATCTCCACATAGTAGAAGCCTCTGCAATATATATCATTGCAAGAAAAACTTCAAAGGTACATTTATGAAAAACAAAAAAGCAAGTTAAACTTGCCAATGCTTGTATTTATGATCAACAGATGGCGTTTTACCAAAAACACCTTCAAAGCGTGTTTGTTTACATAATCAGCAGAGTAAGCATTCACTACCTCTTTCGTTAGTTCCACCTTCAGATCATGATTTCAAGCTGATTTTGCTATCATCAGTGAAGGACAGGAAATAAGAAATTAGATCTAAGCACTAAACTCTGAGCGTTTATAAAACAATTTCTATTCAGCTTGCAAGCGTGAATTTTTTAGACATGTAATGTCTCTGACACTTATGTAAACAACATACTTTGATGGTGTTTTTAGTAAAATGCCATCTGTTGATCATAAATACAAGCGTTGGCAAGTTTAACTTGCTTTTTGTTTTTCATAAATGTACCTTTGAAGTTTTTCTTGCAATGATATATATTGCAGAGGCTTCTACTATGTGGAGATACTGAACTGATATCAGACCCATATAGCTATCTGGCTTGCTATGCTGATTTTGAAGACATTACGTGTCTAAAAAATTCACGCTTGCAAGCTGAATAGAAATTGTTTCATAAACGCTCAGAGTTTAGTGTTTAGATCTAGTTTCTTATTTCCTGTCCTTCACTGATGATAGCAAAATCAGCTTGAAATCATGATCTGAAGGTGGAACTAATGAAAGAGGTAGTGAATGCTTACTCTGACGTTTATGTAAACAAACACGCTTTGACGGTGTTTTTGGTAAAACGCCATCTGTTGATCATAAATACAAGCATTGGCAAGTTTAACTTGCTTTTTTGTTTTTCATAAATGTACCTTTGAAGTTTTTCTTGCAATGATATATATTGCAGAGGCTTCTACTATGTGGAGATACTGAACTGATATCAGACCCATATAGCTATCTGGCTTGCTATGCTGATTTTGAAGACATTACGTGTCTAAAAAATTCACGCTTGCAAGCTGAATAGAAATTGTTTCATAAACGCTCAGAGTTTAGTGTTTAGATCTAGTTTCTTATTTCCTGTCCTTCACTGATGATAGCAAAATCAGCTTGAAATCATGATCTGAAGGTGGAACTAATGAAAGAGGTAGTGAATGCTTACTCTGATGTTTATGTAAACAAACATGCTTTGATGGTGTTTTTGGTAAAATGCCATCTGTTGATCATAAATACAAGCGTTGGCAAGTTTAACTTGCTTTTTTGTTTTTCATAAATGTACCTTTGAAGTTTTTCTTGCAATGATATATATTGCAGAGGCTTCTACTATGTGGAGATACTGAACTGATATCAGACCCATATAGCTATCTGGCTTGCTATGCTGATTTTGAAGACATTACGTGTCTAAAAAATTCACGCTTGCAAGCTGAATAGAAATTGTTTCATAAACGCTCAGAGTTTAGTGTTTAGATCTAGTTTCTTATTTCCTGTCCTTCACTGATGATAGCAAAATCAGCTTGAAATCATGATCTGAAGGTGGAACTAATGAAAGAGGTAGTGAATGCTTACTCTGACGTTTATGTAAACAAACACGCTTTGATGGTGTTTTTGGTAAAACGCCAACTGTTGATCATATATATATATATATATATTATGACCTTTCCTATGTGTAGCTCCACTACACATCGAGCCCACTACGTTACGCCACAATCCACCCTCTCACCCTACGTGTATTTACGTGTATATGTGTACTCCACTTCTCCCAAAAATAAATAATATAATATAGTGAAATCGCCTCACCAGGTTCTAGCTCTAATAATTAATGAGATATTCAATTAAATGTGTTACTAGCTCAGGTTGCTTAAATGTATTAACTTAGGTTCTGTTTTAGATTAACTCAAATAACTATTCTATAATTCATGAGATTAGAAGTGGAAATAAAGTGACAAAGTAGATTGCATTGAGATAGTATTCCATAGAATACCACCTCAATGGCATAAGAACACTATCCTCCCTTTTGCTACTGTTACATATAATAACTACATAGCATTCTTATGACTTCTGCAACTTCCAATCACTAAACTCATTTCACAATTAAAGTATTAATGTTTTATCTATCATAACAATAATAGTAATTATCTAGCTCAGATAAAATAATCTCAGGTTCTTAAATTTATTCAATGTTAAATTAAAATAAAGTAGCAAAATATGATAAGGGATTTTGTGTCATAATTTACTACTCTGAAATTAGACTAATAATAAAATAATAAGAATAATAATCACAATCTTCATTGTTTACTCCCACTAGTATAGCTTTTCTTTTATCGCAAATTTATAACCATAATAAATTAATTAATCACTCAATATCCTCCCTTTGTTTATCTTTTTCCTTACGTAATAAAATAATTAGTAAGTGGCAGTGTTTAGATAATCTGATAAATGAAGTAAGTGGCAACTAATAGCATATAATTTAGCAAATTACTATAATAATGGATTTATGACCAATAATGTAATGCAATTTCATAATTATTCAATTACAAAATACCAACAAACATTTAAGATTAAATATACTTCTTTATTTATATTTTGTGCAAACAATTATATACTTAGTTTAATGACTGTAAACATACCCTATGAATCCATGCAATGATGTAGAGAAAACAAAACTCAGACACAAGTTTTAATAACAAATTTTAGAATTTTATTAACAACAATCAAAATTAAGATAAACAAACAAATCTATTTACATTTATTTACAATGGATATCCTCCTTTGCTCACATGACAAATGCTAAATTCTACAAATTTATCTTTCGTTATCTTTAGTTAACTCATTGTACATTAAGAAGTTATTTATTTATTTACTTTAGGTTTATCACAGCTTTTATCTTTAACTCGTTATGGGTAACAACATTCTTTACCTTTTAAATATATTAAATTCACTGTATTTATAATTATTTTATGGATAAATATTTTATAACATCACACTTTATAATCCATACGGTTTTAAAAAAAGAAAAATTACATTTCTTGTAACTTTAAACAAGTTATACAGCATATTATTAAATACTATGATTAACTTTAATGTTTGCTCTCCCATGCTCATATAAATTATAATGCGTTCTTGCATAAGCCATACTCCTGTATAATATTATAATGTGTTTAACTATCACCCTATTATAATTTTCACATATATTATAACTATCGAGTGTTATAGTATTTTTCAAATATGCAATACATATTTTTTTAAATTATAATTAATAATAAAAAAAGCGTGAAACTATGTTTAATATTTTGTATATTCTCATTTGATATACTTTTACAAAAATTATAGTTTATTTCTTAAAAATTAGAAGAAAATATTTCTATAACTCCTTCCATTATTTAGGATATCTGTATCTTTCTTTCAATGGTTATAATCTATTCTTAATTACTCTTAACTATTCTTATTCCAAGTAAAATCATAACATACTTTCTAAAATATCTATTGTTCCCTTCAATAAACTTATCATACGATGTAGTAGCATGAAATACAGATTAAGATAGCGAAAAGATGTATAGGATATTGGGAAGAAAGATGGATAACTTGTCTTCAATATACTTAAAGAATGCATGGAACAGTGTGAACAGGTTTGACATCTATTGTCTATTAACCCTTAAGATAAGAAAATGATTTGGCAGCTATTTATTCAGCTTTACCAACCATCAAGTACAACTCACACAAAATATAAGATAGCACTGTCCAAGACAACATGTGTATCAGTCATAGGGCTACGTTAACTATGCTGATTATCACCTATAAACGAAATGTGGATCAGCCATAGGGCTATGTTTACTATGCTGATTCTCACACAAAAACTACTTATTTCCATTCCCTGTATCATCCTAGCTTTTAATACATCATCTTGGTTTCCAAATCACCCCTGTACTCCCAAGTCACTACCCAAATTATCTCTCTAGATTTTCACTATATCAAACATCGATAAATACAAACAACTTTTAAAAAAACAACAAACAAGATTCGCGAATATGAAAATCATTTCTCTATTCCTTAAGAATAATTTATCTCGCTTTATAACACTGTATGTTCATTACCTACATTTTTGTTAAAACAATATTCAAACATCCCAATAGGAAAAACCAATAGAAAATGTAATATAATCCTCGGTTATATTAAATTATTACTCTTAACACATAAAGTGATTATCGTATGCATATTTTTAAAAAATCTAATCACATCTCAAAATGTTTCAATGTGTTGTTTTAAATGCGTTTTACAATAACAATAATAATAAAAACTTTTGTACTACATTCATTCAATTTTCAGCTGATCTAAATAAATAAAAACATACATTATATCATCAATAATTATAAATATTACCAAACACAATCTTTATCTTCTTATCTGGATTTGTAGTAGGCTTCTTCCTCCTTCGAGCATCGCACATATAAATTTTCACATACATACAATTTTATTTGAACATTCCAAATCAAAAAACATATTATTTTATATAATGTTATATTGCAAATTATTGTATTTGTTTCCCTATTGCTATCTAAACTCAATGTTTAACTTAGATTAATAAAGAAAATAATTTAAACCATAATCACATATTTTTCTGGCGGTAAATCTTGGTTAGTCCCATAATATTTATTATTTCTTCTTTGTTCGAATGTTCTCCTTTCTGATTATTAAAGTTTTAAAATAAATTAGTTCATTTAGTTAACTGTTTAGACGATCTTTAGTTTCAAGGTTTAATTCAAAATTATTAAAAATATTTATTTAGTTATCCCACGGAGTTTTTAATGTTCGGGCGAATATTACCTCGGCGTGTTGATGCATCTTTATTTCTAGCAAAACTACAAATATTTATATCATTACGGTACCAAATTGTGTTTTTCTATGGATCCAATATTTTATATTTATTTCTTTGTAAACTATTTTCTTTTCTTCTTCTTCAGGCAAGTAATTTCCTTGGTAATTTTACTTTTATTCATTATTATTTTATATACGACATTTTTGATCTTTAACTATTTCTAGGGTAATTGCTCAGGTCATCTTAAAGAAAGTAATTCATAAAAATCTTTTTGTCCATTTATTTTTACATGAATGATATTTATTTTTATTTTTCATTCTATTCATTAACTCTGCGCATAATGTCCTTTCATTAATTTGACACGCACTAAAGCAGTTTTCGTAGTAATACGCTATACAAACTATATCAATGAACAACGTTAACATTTTTGAAATATTACAAAATTTATAACTTAGTTTTAAGAATCCATCCATTTTTTATTGAAAATTCAGATTATATTTTAATAGAATCCACTGGCAGGTAACTGTGGAGTTAGTGAAACATTATTATGAGAACTTTTTTAAAATTTTATTCTTAGATTCGCTTCGAAAGATTTTAAAATGTTAGTTATTTTCTTTCAAAGATATTTATTAACAATTCTAATAAAATTGACTAATAATTGAAGAAAGAAAGAAATTTTAAAGAGCTTAAAATTTTACCTATGCTCTGGCGTCAACACATTTTTGTTCTCCTAGTTTATACAATTAATTGGCGCGATTTTTCTTGTCTGCCAAAATCTATCTTTTTATTGGTCACTCCCTACTTTGGTTTGTAAACATTTTCTAAAGTTGTAAAATTGTGACGTAATAGACCTAAATATTAACCTATTATTATTTTTAAATTAATTATTATCTATTACAATTTAATTACTTTTAAAATAAATTTTGAAACAATAACCAATAAAGATGTATAATCTTATTTTTTATTATAATGTGTGACAATTCCATCCAGTTTTATAATATATTATTTAAATATTTTAATTATTTGTATTAATCTAAACTGGTGCTTATACATAAAATATTCCAGACAGTCACATATACATTTCCGGTGTTTAGTCTGGTTTTATCTGTATTAATAAATTTGCTACTTATATCATTTAAAATGATTATATAAAATTTTGAAAAATAATTTAGAAAAATATAGAACTAGATGCAATCCCCACCATCACAATACTTATTATTAAACATATTACATTAACCCTTTATTGCTTATTTATAATTTATAATATTAAACACTATATAATATTAATTTTAAAATTTTTTTAGCAATTGACCACTTATAACCATCATTGATCTATAGAAAAGGGCACAATATATATATATTTGTTTGTTGTTGTTTGCTTTTAACACACTTTTCTATTTGAGAAAAGAGAAACTTACTTTGTGTGAAATTATTATTATTATTTTTGTAATCCCAGTATGTGATTATTAAAAATTTATTGACATGCTGATTTAAACAGGCAAAAACTCACTATATGTATTGGTGATTATGTGATGTTTATTGGCATGCTGATTTTTGTTTTTTTTTTGTTTTGTTGGCATATTATTTCCTTTTTGAAAGTGCTTTTTTTCTTCTTGAAAGTGGCAAATAAAGGTAAAGTTTAGGTTCAGCCTTTCAAAGATATACTGCTTAAAACTTTGTGGTTTCAATTAGCATGGTATTAGAGTTTTGGATAGGGAGAAATCAGGAAATATATTCGATTTTGGTTTGATTTTACTCATTTAAACTTAAATTTAATAACTTAAAATTTTTATTTTCTTGTTATTGATATTAAGTTTATGTTGATGCCTTATTCTGATGCATGACATTGATATCATATTATATCTTGTGTGCATCATATGAATTACAAAGTAGGTATCATTGGTTATAGTATTATTAGTTGCTATTTACATCAAAAATATCAAAAAGATTGAATGTGGAAAACAGTTATACTTAGGGGGGTGGGTGTTATAAAATTTATGTTTTGCAAAGGGAGCAGTGGCCTGAAAAAGTTTGGAAACTTATGCTCTAAAATGATATATTTTTTGAGCTATTACCTGTTTACATTCTTATTAAAATTTTAATAGAATTTAAATCTTGAATGTTAAATTGAACTACATTTTGTCTAGATCATAAATACACAGTGACATAAAAAAGTGGATATGATTTGTGGAGTCTGACTTGTGCACATTAGAGTTTTTTTTTATAAAATCATATATATAATAAAATAAAACATCTACTGCATATACATATATATTACTATCATTATCAACATTTTTGACAATTATCAATTTGCTACAGGATGAAAGCTTCTTCAAGTTTAGTCCAGTTTCTTCAAATTATAGCCATTCTTTTCCAAAACACATTAACAAAATTTTTTAATTCATTCACCCATCTCATATGTGGTCTCTTTCTAAGTCTTTTACACTTTTTTGACATCAAATTTAAAACTATATGTATATATATAATTTTAACAAGAATACTTGGTGTAAATTTTTAAAAATGATTTTCAGCTGTGATATATCCAGACGAAGTACCAATTAAAAATTAGCATTGCTGAGTGATATCATGCAATCTAGTAATAGCATTATCTTACCAATACTTTGGTTTAAAAGTAAGATAAATGCTATTGCTAGACTACATTATTTCAGTTGGCAATGACAGATTTTAATTAGTATTTTGCCTGGCTACATCATAGCTGAAATTTATTTAAAAAAATTCACGTTATTAAAATTATTATCATTTACATTTTGTAAAAGTGCATAAAAATTTCATATAATGCTTAGGGCTGTAATATCTCCCCTTGAGTATGTAAATAATGCGTTTAACTTGCAACATTTAATATCCAAGTTGCTTAATAAGCAAAAGTGAGCTTTCTTTTGATTGCTTAGTGATTTGGATATTAACATTAAGAGACAATATATTTATTTTGAATATTTTACATAACATTTTATATTGTAAAAATTATAATATGCATGTTAATATATATTTTTATAGATTATGTAAACTATTAAACTAAAACAAACCTATCACTTTTTAAATGCATATTGTAGATGTAAAATATATTTAGCTTTGGCATTTTTTTTCATTTTTTCCATTTTTTGCTTCTCTCTTACTGTCTTAAGTGGAAAATAAATTTGCTATCATGTGTCTGTCCATTTGTCAAAATTTCTACAGTAATTGTGACAATGGGTTATATGTTTGCGAAACTACATTTCTATCTTTTAAATACTTATCCAAAAATTGTGACTCCAATTTTTATCTTTTTGCTTTCTGACTTCCTTGCTTTTCTATTTGGATTTTTTTTTTTTTTTTAGATTAGATTGACAATACTCTTATCTTAAACAGCTGCTATTTGCTAATGCTATTAAAATATATTTTATCAATTAAACTTTGTGATCTTCCAATCAAATTAAGTGATCAGCTTCTCTATAGCTATTTATTTCCCTGGAAATATTTTTTCATAATCTAAAATCATAATTTATTTTTATTTTAATCAAATAATATCCTTTTGATTAGAACATTAGAAAGTAAATCAGGTTGAATTTTGTGGCTAATTGTCAAATTTTGTTATCATTTTAATTGATTAATAATAATAAATTATTACTTTCTAAAACATTAAATTTAACCAGATTAGTACTGTTTTGATTACTGAGAAGTTTTATATTAAATATTGCAAAGTGGTTACGTCAACAGAATGATAATATAAATAGTAATAATAAGTATGCTGCATGTATAACTTTATGACAAATCAATATTTTTATTATATCACATTATTTTTCAGTCAAAGAATTGAGAATTTCTTCTTTATTATTACTTTTTGTTAAAAATATATAGCATAACTTTTAATCATCCAAGTATGAAATAGATAATTAATGGTTTAAAGACATTTTTCAACAATGTAATTTAAGCTCAAGAGTAATATTAATGGTTTTTATATATTAATAGAATAGAAATAATAAATCAATATTGATTGTTTGTAAAAGTAATTCAAAGTGAAAAGGTTTTTTTTTTTTGTTGCTGCCTACTTAATAGCTTCTAAAAATACTATCTATAAATTGATCATCACCTAGATGGTATTTCTAAATTACCCATGCCAATGTTCTTTTAATTATGCACTCTCTTTCAATTTGTGGGTTCTGCATAAAAATAGATAAATTAAACTTATATAACGATTTAGTGAATTATTAGATAAATTAATAAATGCATATACAACATTGTTATATGCAGAAAAAGAGATGCTATTTCAATTCCAGAAGAAAGAGATAAAGGTGAAAGTAAAAAAGAGAGAAAAAGAGAGAGAAGTAAGGTAAAAAAAGAGGGAACTATAGAAAAATAGTAAAAGATAAAGAGAGTGAAAAAATGGAAGCTTAAATGTACTTTTTTTGTTCATATGTCAAATGCATTGATTGAACCGGTGCCAGATGATTGGAAGGTAGCTATGCTAACCACTGGGCTTAAATGTACTTTTTGAATGATTATACAAATCAGTTTATGAAAGATAAATACTCCCATTCAACACTTTTGACTCTGCCTTTTTCCCAAGTAAAAGTCTTTTTTTTTCCTTGACAAATTTCTCTCTATTGTACTCTTTCCAAAATGAAAACAATTGACCATAACATTTTTTAGTGTTTTTGAGATAATCGATGTAATGCAAATGAGTCGACTTGTTTTATAAACACATTGTCCGAGTTTGCCATAAAATATTTTTTTTTAATAAAACCTGTCATTTTTTATTTGCTTTCCATTTATAATCCAATAAAGATGTGTCCTTATCACATTCCGTTCAATATAATAGGGCTAAGATCTTGCATGACATTACTGAACATTCTTAAATAAAATGTAAAAGAATATGTAATTAATTTAATTAAAGTAATTACATCAGTGTGATGAAATACATTATTTTTAACTTATTAATAGAGGGATAACGTATTGAAGACTGTGCGCATTTGATTTCTAAATCTACTTCAACTAAAAAAAAAACTACTAATATATATATAATCAACTATAAATCTTATATTCAAAATGCAAAAATATCGTTTTGCTTTGTTAATATTAACTTTAAAATTGAAATTAGTTTATTTAAAATGTTTGATTTTGAAATTTAATCAATTCCGTCTCCGTCTTATTATTCTCACACTGTTCTTGTAAAGAATTATTCACAGGGGACGAATGTTCAAAAGTTGTTTCTTTTAAGATCATTTTACTTTTATTATATTTGCTTTGTAATGTTTTTTTTTTTTAAGTTTTAATGCCTTTGTAAGATATTATTCATGGTAAAGGCGTTTATATGTTTTTTAAAATTAAAACTTTTGATGTCTTTATTTGTAATAAAAAAATATTATTGAGAATGTAGTTATTATTCTTTTTTTTTTTTAAAAAAAAAAAACAATACATGAGCTTTGAATATTGAATTAACTTAAATTTTTTGTAATAAGAAATAATAATAACAAACACACATACACATATGAAGATATGTACTATAAATAAATAATTTTTAAAAACAAGAAGTTCAGAAATAGAATCACTACCACACATACGTATATATCCCCCCCCCCCACATTAGTAATCAATAAAATATCAGACAGTTTAGTAATTTAAAATTCTCATTTCCAAATTATTTCTGATCTTTTGCTTTTATCAGTGAAGACTAGGGTCAAAGCTGGGATTAATACTCTTATCCATCTCTAGCAATCATCTTTTTTAGCATTATACTATCTAGTGTTGATTATTCAAATTGACAGTAGATGTTTTTTGACTATGATGAAGCTGCTCTTTTAAGCATATGACAAAGTCGTGATATTGTGGGTATATATATAGTATACACATTTTTTGGTTTAAATTTTAATTGTTAAGATGACGTACACTGTCATAGCTATGACTGATTTTTTAAAATATTGGTATATTAAATATAGTAGAGTTTATTCTAGAGATTTTGATTATATATATGTAATAACACGTATCTTAGTTTGAGGTAAAAATGAATCATATCTTAATAATCGTAGGTGAGTGACCCCTTCCCCAGCAATCATTAAAGTTTCATATATTGAAATTGTGCTTTTGTTTTATATTTAGAGCATCAATACTGATCTGATAAATAAAATTATTTTTAGTCTACTATTTTTTTAATTGGATAGTTAATTGAGCTAAACTGGCAGCTGCTTGAAAAAATCATGATCTTAATAGAAATATTATTAGACACCTAAAAAAAACAATTAAGATTTATTTTAAACTTTGGGTGAAGGACATGGAATACAAAATTTTTAATGCCCACACCATAAGACTGTTTAAAAATTAATGTTGTGGTCGAATCTAGATTTTAATCCTGTTATTATTTCAATATTAATACTACTTTTTCACTTATTAAAGTCATTCAATATCAATGATATCTTTAACTGGTTTTCTAAAAAAAATATCCATGTAAACTATGATAATCATTTCACCCACTCTTACATATGTAGTCATTCAAATGTATAGCTTTGTAGCACTTTTTATGTTAAGTCTAAACTTATTAGATTATAAACTAATCATCTACCATAAAAATTCACACCAACCTTTTAACTGTTTTTCCTCATTAGACTAGTCAGAGGTTTGAACATCTGACATCCAAACTAGAATATTAGTCTAACATATTTTTGGATCGTAAAAATGATCGGGTTTTTGTTTAAAGTGTGCATAAATGCACAGTTAATTACACAGGTACTGAGTTTGATCCATTAATAAGACAATTAACACATACCATACAAAATAGATATATTTTATTCCTCATTTTACAACCCATACAAAAAATATATCTACTGCCATAAAGAATGGAAATATAATAGATACTGTAACAAATATTATGTAACCAATAAAATTTATACTTTTATTGCATACTTTTTATTAGAACTAAATTTATTACCTCATAAATCATAATTCAGCACAAAAATTTAAATATTTTTTTTGCTTGTTACAGTTGTTTGTTCATGAGGTATATGCTTTCCATCAAATTATTATTTAAACATAATATATATGTTTAATAGTAAAAGTTTATTGAGTTTTTAATCAGATCATTCTGGTCTAGAAATTGGGTGTTAAACCTCTAGTTCACTTGATGAAGAAAGATTGTTATTTGAAATGCATATATAGTGAAAGAAAGTAATGATCATTTTTTTTATTCTACACACTGTTTTATGATTGAATTAGTTTATGTAAATCACATGTAAATGAAAATGGGCAGTCCACTTCCAATAAATAAATAAATAAAAATACACTAAAAATTTACAATGATCATACAAATCCATCTGTGGACCATAATGACATCCATATTATAAAACATGGTTCAGTATTCTGTTTACTTGATATTTTGTGATGCTGTACATTAACTTCTCCAGAACTTTATTTTCTGAAAGAATTTAATATCTTATCTTATTATAGATCTAGATTATATTTTATCCTCAATAATCTCTTCTCAATGAAAATAATCAAAATTGCATTTCTTTGAAGTGTCTTTATGATGTAAAAATTTGTAATGTAAATGAACCCTTTTCCAATAAAATTAATTCAAATTCATTACAAAATACCCTTTTAGAAAGTTTTATCACTCACTCATTTCATATATCCAATCCAATAAAAATATGTCTTTATAATTTAATTTTTTCTAATGCTTTAATGTTATAGGGATCCAAGTCTCATTTCTATGAAAATGGAAGCGAGACTTGGATCTCTATAATATTAAGTAAAGCATTAAAAAAATTAAATTATAAAGTCACATTCTTACTTCTTTATAATAAATTAAATAACTCTGCATATGATTAATTTAATTGAGATTGCTATATCACCATGATAAAATTAGAATCTCCATTGCAACTCATCTTTACGCAAATCTTCCTATTAAAAAAGCTAACAAAAATATTTAAATTGATACACATTCTCCAACTAATAATCATTCAAGCTAAATGTTGCTAAAGATTTTTCTTTTGTTATTGGTGACAAGGACATGAATTTTTTTAAAGATTAGTTTAGTCTTGTTGCATTCCAAATATTAATTGTATTTTATACATTGATTTTTAAATTGACAAGAATAGTGTAGACATCAGTATGCTCTAGGAGTCAAGGAAATGAAATTCATATTTTTGATTTTATTTGTTTTAAATTAAACATTGCACCGACAACTGTAATTTCTTATCCTTGATGGTATTATTCTCTGCTGTTCTTTTGGTTTTGCTAGCCAGAACAGTGACTATGCTAGGATAGGAGTCAAATTAACACATTAGGATTCCTGAATATTGGATTTTAAGGCAACATTCAACTAAACTCAATTGGTTAAAGCATTGCCTTAAAATTTGGTATTGAATAATTTAAAAGTGTAAGTTTAACTTCTATGTTAGCACTATCACTGGTTAGGCCAGCAACATCTGAAGAAGAGCAAAAAATATTACTCAAAATATTGTCTACTCTATTAACCTGTGTTGTCTAATAACCTGTGTTGTCTAATAACCTGTGTTATCTACTAATTTGTGTGCATTATTACTAACAATTGTTTGTATTTGAAAAATTTTAAATGAAGTTTAACATTGTCTAGACATTCAACTTTAAATGATAGATAATGGAAATAATCTAACATATTACCACATCTAATATACCATTACCATAAACCTCAAGCAAACAAAAAGAGTATTAAATTTTTTGATCATATTTTATAAATTTTGAATTGATTACTTAGTATAAATTATAATAGTTTTTAGCATAATTATTTAAATGTAACAATCAAAATTTTATACATTATTAATTATATCCGTAGGAGTTATGTGTATCTTTATTAATTAACTAAATTTGAACGTTTTTTCATTGATAATTTATTAATCTGTATAATCTATCATAGTGTCTGACTTTTTATGAATTCTTAAACTAGTTCAGTTTCATATTGAAGTGGTAAATCTGTAATACATATTTAACCTCACTGCCTGATGACATTACACACCTTTAAAGTAGGGTTTGAACCTGTTTATATGTTTATTTGGTCATCCAGGAATGTTAAGTACACACATATACACATATCACTTCCACCTTGTTTATTTAAAATGGTTATGTATAACCAGTTGAATTATTATTTTAGCTTAAGTGTATTTTGTTTCCAAGCTTGTAAATTCCCTTCACTTAGATAATTGTGTATGTGCATATATGTATTATAGATATAAAAATAAATACAATTAATGTAGAGCTAAAGCAATGCCAGAAAATTCTAAAAAGTATTATTACAATTTGAAATGTCATTCTCATTTAATTATTTCAAGTCAAACTAAAAATCATATTCTTAAAGTTATGTGCAATTTTAAAAATATGTTTAAATAATGCTTTCTGGAACATATTGTTTATGTCTTTCAATATTGCTAAATTTCAAATATAGGAGGAGCAGAAGTTCTAGGGACACACAGAAGGAGTTCAAATCACTCTTCTCTCTCATATTTCGTTTAGAGAGTGGAAACAAAATGAACTGTGAGTAAAAACAATTTGCCTCCCTGATCTTAAATCATCTCTGTCCTGCCTTCTGCCATGCCATCGCTACTTGAGAACTGTTATGTTTAACTGTGAAAGAACTATTGGAAGATGTTTACCATTATTTTGTAAATATTCTGCCGTTGCATCCAAACTTCAGGTTTTTATGCTAAATGGCCACCATAAATAAATACTAAAGGTAATCTGTTTTGCCGAAGAATGAACTCTTAATTCTCCTCACTTCACTTCTTTCCTAAATCTTAATTGTAATCATAATGTAATTTTATTTATTTGGTAACTGATTATAAACTTAATTATCATTAAATTTGTGATTTTCTCTCTTAAGTTTTAAACTTGTTCTTTGAAACGCTAAGCACAGAATTATGTACTTTAAATCTATCATTAGCTTTTAAGTTTCACACTCTAATTATTTTATTTCATGCGGCAAAACTTATTTTAAATATATATCTTATTAAATTAGTTTTAGTGTGCTAATGTTTTAATCTAGCGAACTTATATTATTTCAATCATCATTCTGATATTTTGGAATATTTAAATAGTTAAACGTAAAATTTCTTACTGAACGCTGTTCGCTCGGTTAAATATTTGAAATATATGTTTAATGGTGGATTGTTTAAAAATTATATTATGGGATAAGATAAACCTTTTGTTGTTGTCACTATCGATATTTAAATGCATTTTATCTTCTTAAAATAAATTTGATTATTAATATATTTTAATAACTATTTATTATTTATACACCATTAAGAGTTAAATTGCTTATAATATATTGTCGTTTAAAATACTTGGACTTGTTAAATAGGAAATAATATTTTCCCTCTTCTATATTCGACATCCTAAATTTATTAAAGTTATACGTACGATGCTGAGTGGGTTATTATTTTATCATGGCATTATGCATGCTATTATTGCTTTATTTAAGCTTAAATTATTTCATTAGTCATTTAAGACTTAAGCCATATTCGCGTTGCTTACTTATGATAGCATTTTAAAGAATTATATTTTGCTTTATCATATTTACTCATCCGAACTCCAGATTTTCTTCACGTAACTCATATAGGAATGAGGTTTGGTATAACCGATCTCAGGATAAACATTAGAGTATTAAGGCTCTGCATGTGAAACGTCGGAGGGCATACCATGGAATCCTTACCACTCATATTTTCAAATATCACCTTGTGATAAATACAAGTGGAATCATATATGTGATAAAGCCTTCCAGTCCAAAGACGGACATCTTCTCCATTTTAAACGCTGTCATTATAGTTAGCACTGTGAGTTCTTTTATGTGTAATTCTCATATTATCTATAAGACATGGTGCAGTGATGTTTGTAAACCACTCATTTATAATTTATCGAATATTTTAGGATTGTCACAGTAAAACTTATTAGGTTAACCCATTCCTCATTTGTACAGGCCCAAATATGCTCATAAACGATAAATTATTAACTATCATATCAAGAGTAAACCTCTCTTTAGAGATGAATTTGTAAACGTCCTTATCATTACTTAAAGTAATGATCACCGCATTGATAACATTAATTTATTATTATACTATAACGCATTAGCATACTAAATCAGTTGCTTATATGCAAAGTAATAACCGCATTAAATCTGTGCTATGTTTTCTAATGTAAATTAAATTGTTTATATTTATTAAATTATTATGTTTTAATAATTACTCATGCGTTTGTGTCTTACTGAATCTCACTCATTGAATTCCACTAAATATTTATAATAGTGTTAGTAATATTTAGAAGTTATAACTGATTACTTCAAATAGATATTTATCTCTGGATTATTCTGTTTTTGCCCATTCTGGATGGATACTATTTTATAATTCATGTTTCTTTTGCAATGCTAGCTGTGTGCAATTCATTTAAAATAAATAAATTGCCCTTTCACATAAGATATTTGATTGAGCCAAGATTTGGTATTATTTATTTACATTGATTATCCTATAGATCTCATGTTTCTCCGCTGTGTCTCTGGGACTGGAATGAATAAAACTTCATGTTATCATCAGAAGTGTTGTTTATAATGTTATAGTTTTAAAGAAGAGCAAATAGGGCAGAATTCATGATTGCTCCTGACCTGTGTATCTTGGGCATAAGTGGATTTAGGGTACTTTTTCTTAGATTCTAAACTTGTTAAATGAACATACAATTCTGACCAGTACAATATGAACATGTGGAATAAATATTAATAAGATATGGTAGATATGTATCTCTTATAAATATTACCTTATAACTGAATGATAGCATGACAAAGTAATTCCATATTATTTAAATGTAAATATTTGCTTTTGTGTTAATTTAAATATAAAGTTAGCATGTTCTCCACTTTGATTAATTTAGTTTAATTAAATCAGTATTCTTGCCGGCACTTTAAATATTACTTATGATTATCATAACTGATACAAGAATCTCCACTTAAACAATTATTACCACATAATCAAAAGCGCTACAAAAGAATTTAAACTATAATATTGTATTTACCGTTAAAATTTTTATATATATATACACCTGGGTCTCTTTTTACGTGGACTTATTTAACATGATTTTGAAGTTACGCGATTCGTGTTTCACCGGAAGTCGAACTCCGATATTGCGCTATTACTTTAAATAATAAATTTTGCACACTCACGTTATATTGAAAGTAATAGCACATTATTGAAATTCGACTTTCAACTTAGTAATTTCAATATTTTCAGTGCTGTATAATAGTAAGATTTGATGCAATAATGAAATTAAAATCATGATTTCCACATTTTATGTATACACACATTAAATTTTACAAGATTATAATGTAAATTTGTTCAAACATTGTGCGTGTTAATTTTGCATTTTAAATCACATTCTGTTTTTGCTTTTTAAAAAAGAATGTTTAATCAATTATTAATCATTTAGTGTCCACAAGTTTATTTTTAAAAGATGAGTAATAGCAGTGGGCACAATTAAAATTGAAAATTAAAGACAAAAATAAGAATTTAATTTTTAGTTGTTAGATTAATTACTAATTACGTTGTCACCAGAAAACCATTAATTAACACAACATGAGAGTGATGTTGGCACTAGTTGTATTTCATCTTGTGAAGAATCTGATTTTTTTATCAGTTTGCAAACATACCTGTTTACTGGCAAATAGCGATAATAATTAAAACGTGTATAAAAAAATATAAATTACTGTAAATTATGCATAAAAATATATTGTTTTGAATAAAATTAAATATTATAGTTAAAAAAAGTTTGTCTTGTATCAATTTTTTTCAAATTTGAAATTTTTTATTAGTCATATTTTATTTCCTTATTTTTTTTTTTTTTGCACGAATTTTAAAGTAAATTTTACGTTGGTGCTTTGCTTTTACACGAGTTTTGAAAAATCACAGTCCATATCCCCCCTTTTTCAAGGCAAGTTACATCTATTTTTGCACGATTTCATTTGCGCATGTTTTCTGAGGAACCTATCTATCGCGTAAAATGAGACCCAGGTGTATATAATATTTTATAATGGGTATTGTAATTTACATTTATTATATATATATATATTATTTCCTAGCTCAACATATGTTGTAGATATTGAGTGTTTAATAATCATCATCTGATGATTATCTATAGATGGTCTCATTAAATGACACTGATTTTTTACTAATGCATATTTTACATCCCAAGGCATAATAATATCACCATTGTTCCATAATATATATATATATGAAAGATAGGTTTTATTATGTCCTACTAATTAGTTAAGCCAAAATAATATGTACCAGTCATTAGGGATAAATAACAACAACAACAACAACAACAACAATAATAATAATAATAATAATAATAATAATAATAATAATAATGATGATGATGATGATGATATCTGATTTCCAGATTGTATAAAACAATAAAAAATAAAATGTATTTTTATTATTTAACTACAACTCTTTCTATTAAATATGTATGTCTTTTTAAATAAATATGTCTTAGAATCAAAGGGCATTTTATTGATTCTGAAGTAAATATCAAATAAATAATCATGTTTTTCTTTAATGTATTCATAATTCTTTTTCTTCTCTCTCTCTCTCTCTCTCTCTCTCTCTCTCTCTCTATATATATATATATATATATATATATATATATATATATATATATATATATATATATAATGTAAAACTGAAAGAAAACTTATAATATTTTAATAACTAAAGGTAATTTAATATTATTAAGCAAAAGAAAGTGTTTGTATATGTGTTTAATGTACCAATGTAAAATATATCATAAATATCTTAACAACTCTAGTGCATGACTAGAAAATCAATAATGATGATAAGTGATAATCTTATGAGTAAAAAAACCCCATATAGATTTATTTACATTTAATTAATATCATGACATTGATAAAATAATAAAAAGTATTTTTTTTTCTGTCCTTTTTATATATATTAAATTTATTACAATTTACAAGTTCAAAGAGAATCAATCTCTTTAAGATCCAAGCAGTGTTTTTCTATAACCTAAAATATATTAACAAGGGTTATAAAGAAATAAATTACAATTATTTAATACTACAATAAAAATGAATTTAAATTATAGTAAATATGCATGTTTTCCAACAAACAACCACCTTAAGTATATTTGACTTATCTCTTTCTAACAAATATAAAATGCTAGGATGCTAGCTTAAAAACTGACTAAAGGTAAAATATCATTGATATATGAGTATACATTTATTCACAACATATGATAAGAGACATTTATCACCTCCTATATAAAATAAATACATTTTCATATTATTATGCACTTACTCAAAATATATGACAAGAGACCTTTATCATCTCTTACATAAAAATATATCCGTATTTCTGCATATCATTATACTAAGCAAAAATGAATAAAGCCACTATCTAAGATATACACATAAAGCTTAATTCCACTTATCTTTTATTTCATTTCTACCATACAATGACAGAATAGGCATCAAAATATAACAAAATCCATTTCATGCTTGAATCAACATATTTAAAGTTAATAATAATAAAATTAAGTTTTACTGGTCAATACAACCCTTTTAACTAATAAATTTATAGACATTCAAAGTTAAATCAAGCACACTAAAATATTATATAATGTTTGCAAGCATATGTATTATGTTTATATAATAAATAAATTTAAATTTACTTTTATTCTTAAAATAGATTTTTTTTGGGAGTGCTAAAAGAAAAATAATGATACCAACTTATAAAAAAAATTTCAAGAATAATGTTTTATTTTATTTTTTCTCTTTTTTAAATATAAATTTCTAAATCAGAGTCCATTAGGTTTGTTTTGCACTGTATTCCATGTTGACATTAACAAAGGATTCAAAAGAAAGTGATGAATAAGGCAAAGAAGTCTCATTCAGATAAAATTTAAAAGTTCTTGAAATAAATGGTCTATTATAGTTAGGCAAAGGGAGTTGACAATTTTTAAATATGTTTAAGATGTGTGATCTAATTTAAATGCTGGTCATTTTTCCTCTGGGTATCAGAAATAATAGCTTTTCTGATGATTTGTTCTAAAGAGAGATAGATTTCTTTCAATTCTTTTGTTAGATATACCTTTTTCTTGTTGTCATTATGCTTTTAATGAAACCTTGGCAAGTAAGACATGCAATAAGAAATTTTGAAATTCTCAAACCTATTTTGTTTTTAGGCAATCATCTTAGCTGTTGATTTCATAATTTTTTATTATTATTTTAAAAGTCTTTTATAACAAAATTGATTCAGCCATATTAAAATTTTATTGAGAATTGAATTAGGTTTTCTTTTGAAGACAAACTACCCCCTTCCATGAAATCTCTTGATGTCCAAATTATCATAGTTTTCCTCAAGTAGTTATATCTTAGAGATCATGTGATTTCAAAAGAAAATTCATTGTTCTGTTCAGATATTCATATACACACCTTGTGCTTGTTTTAGAACACATAGCATTCAAATAATACCAAAAATAACTTAAAGTGAATAATAATAGAAAAAAATAATAAAATAATATTTATATAATATATTAAATTTTAAATATAGCATCTCTCTTACTATATATATTGTTTTTTTTCTTTTTTTTATAAACCAACATTCATACATATACATTCGCTTATTAATATCATAACTAAAATAACTTTTAATAATAACTAAATCTATTATTTCAAATATCTAATTTTTTAAAATTTAAACCAACCTTACACATAAATGTAAATAAAGGAATGTTAACATTATCTACTTTCTAAAATTAAAGACTTTAAAATAGAATATAAAACAAATTTATGTACAAAATTTAAAATTGACACAACAGTATATTTTTAAAGTTACATTTATGATGGCAACTATATACAATTAGTAAAATCTTCATGTTTAAAAATCATGCATTTTAGAATTCATAGTGGAGACTAACTACTACAATATATATATATAATCCCACAATTTTAATACAAAATATTTGCATAAATATACATAATAATATACAAATATATATTCATATTGTAGTGTTGGAAATAGAAGCCTAAAAAAGTGGATAACCCGCAGTACATATTTGATATAATAAGAATGTATTGGATTATAAAAATTATTTAAAATTCCTTTAGATATAATTGTAATAATTTATGAAAAAAATACAATGATTTAATAGCATTTATTTTTGAATGTGCTTATATGTGTGTGCATAGGTGAGATATATAAAAGCATCTTACTTGGATTAAATAAACAAAGATATAAATAATACTTATAACATTTATTAAAATACATTTTAATAGAGGAATTTAATCCATGTAAGGGTATTTAAATTGAAACAAAAGAGTTTGAAATACATTTAATTATTATTTTTTGAAAAAAAGTTAATTTGATTAGATTTGTAGATAACAAAAACTGATCTACACATCTGGTATGTAATAGTAATTAGAAGATTAAAAAACACTCATTTGACATGTATTTTTATTTAAAAAGCAAAATAGAGAAAAATTCTTAAAAAGATTTCAGAAGAAGGGGTCATAATCTTTATTTAATGCTGGATTGGAGGATTAAAAATCAATGCAGCTCTAATTATTGAAAGGAACAGGAGAAAGTTTTTTCTTTGTGAATTATAATTGTGGCTGATAAATATATTGCTATGGTGAAATGAAATGATTTATTAAATATAAATCACCATTATCAGAAACAGAAACTCTTGACTTATGGATTAATATTATTATTTATTGATACAACCATAGAAAATGCATTGCTGATTAATTTAAACATGCACCACTTCTCATAATTATGTAATAAACTTCTGAGAATTGCCTGAGCTCAATTTTAATACTATAACTGAGGATTAAATACAACACTTATGAAGAATGTGTGCCCCTATCATTTTTAAAAACACAACATTTAAATTGAAAAAAATTAGAAGAGGAAACATCACAAATTTTTACCCCATGCTGATCAATAGTGGAAGTTATAAAATACATACCATGGGAAGACTGTTTCTTTTAAAAACTTTGCCTTAATAAATGAATATAATCCATGTACTGTATTTTATTTTATTTCTTTTATATTAACAATTAAGTTACTTTTATTTAGTTATTTTTCTATATAGTTATTCACTGTATAAATTTATTTTAAAATAATTATTTTAAATTTGACTATGTCAATTAATTGTATCTTGTAAATAAGTGATTTTCATTTTAGAAAATTCAATTTTATAGTGCCATTTTACATCACAGCTTACTCTTTCAAATGTTCATGATCAGTTCCATGTTTACAAAAAAGATTAAATTAGAGAGAATGCTTAAGCACCAAGCAAATGCCAATTATTATCAGGAATGGGAAATTATAGGCTTTGAAATTGATCCATTTAGAATTTTTGTTCTTTTTAAAAATGAAAAATAGCATCTTAGTAAAGGCTATTACATCTGAATGGTAAAGACTATTTCAAATCCCTAGTATTGATTTTGTAAAAATTCAAAAATATAATCCATTTTTTAAGATCAATCATCTCTATCCTTATTTACTTTATATATAATTTATAAAAGTTATACCAATTAATTATATTTTAATGTAATATCTGAATGTTATGGTGCAATATATAACTTTCATTATATATATATATATATATATATATATATATATATATATATATATATATATATATATATATATATATATATATATATATATACAATATTTCCAGCATTATAAAAATATAACTGATATGTAAACAAGAATAAATTTCCACTTTGATTAAAATACACACACAATGCACATATATACACACATAAACATATATATATATATACAAATCTACATCTATAATAATATATTCATATTTATACAAATGAAAATATAAATGTAAAATTAGCAAAAAAACATAATTTTTGATGAAAGTAAATTATAAAATTATATATATTTGTAATAAACATTTTATTGTGCACTAAAAAGCTAAAAATAATTATTTTCTTCAACCACAATTGGGGCTTTTATATTTAACATGAAATCAATCCCCAAATATGGTCAAAGAAAACAATTTTGGTATTTTAGTGCACAGTGAATAAAAACATTTAATATAAAATATTATATATATATTATTTTCTATTCTTTAGTATTTAAATATTTTTTAATTAGAAAAAAATGAACTCAGATTTTCAAGCTTCCTACATTTATCTGCTCCACTCTATACAGCTGATACACATGACCACATACATATGAAAAAAATAAATGATCTCCAATATGTGTATTTTGTGCTGAACCAGCACTCATCAGTTGGTTCAAATATTAATCTCCCCACACATATATAATCACTTAGTTTACATTAAGATAGCAAATCTTCAAACTTCAATGGGCAGGCTTCGATCTTCTCAACCCTCCAACTTTTCAACCATCCATATATCATTAAAAATCTGATGATGGAATGCTCAGAGTTCTTGTTAATGCCAATATTATTGTCATGCACATGTTGACTTTAAGTCATTATGACCCCTCATGTATAGGCCTTTAATATGTCTATTCAAATACAGAGAATAGGGGATGGGCAAAATATAGGCAGACTATGTAATATTTTAAATACAAATATGTTATCTATGCTGAACTTAATGTAGTTAAAAGAAATTTGAATTCAGACTTTCAAGCTTCCTACAGCTATCCAGTCCATTCTCTACAACATAGACAACATACTCGTATTTAAAATACTACATATTCAGCCTGTATTCTGTCCATCTCTCTTCTGTGTATTTGAATGAACATATTAAAGTATTATACATGAGGGGTCAGAGTGACATTAATTCAACATGAGTATGACAATAATATTGGTATCAACGAGGGTGCTTTAAGCATCCCATATCATGTTTTTAATGACATGGATGGCTGATGAGTTGGAGGGTGGAGAAGATTGATGGCCAGCCATTGAAAATTGAAGATTTGCTATCTTAATATAACCTGAGCACTGATTTTATATATATATATATATATATATATATATATATATATATATATATATATATATATATATATATTGTAACAAAAAAGTCTGCCCAGATTGTAACAGGCAGAATTAAAGATATAACAGAAAACTGTTATGGTATAATCTGGTCATGGCCAGGATGCACCATGAAGACCCATTACATCAGTACTTGAAGATACATTACATTACCCAAAATTATCATTCTCCCTAATGACTATATCTTAAAAACTATACTTCAAAACCCGAATTTATGAATTCTATTTCTGTGAGACCTTATGGTTGACTATGAACAAAATGGTATGATCTATAAAACTACTAAAGATTACTCTACCAGGATTAAATGTATGACCCATTACAACAATACCAACTATCACTTGGTGAATATAGGCCATTTAACAAGACAGTTGAAGTTATTGTTAGCCTCATAACATAATTGGCTGTAGCTCAGATATACTTAGGATTTTAATACAGAAATACCATGTAGGGTATTTGCTTTATAATAAAAAGTAAGTATATGAACTTTAAGTTCTTTCATTATTAATTTAAATTTCTAATTAAATCAATAGCAATGAGACTCTTATTGTAATAGGTAAATCATAAATTATATTATTAGAAAATAGGTTCAACCTTCATACTGACTAGCAAGCTTATTTATCAATCTAGATCCTAATATCACAAACACCAATAAAAGCAACAAATTTTAGATTATATTCCAGAATTAACAAACCAAAGCAGAGATGATGTAGGAGGTAAATGGGATTTTACTATACCCTGTACATCACTAATTACCCAAAACAAAAGCATTAAGATATTCTCTTCTAATTTCAGTAAACCTTGTATGCATCATCAGGGACAACAAGTGCTCTAATACGTGATTTATTTAATATGGTCAATTTTCTGATTTTATGTATGACAAATAGCAACAGCACAGTTAGGCTAAATTATATAATTAACATTTATTTACAACTCCATTAATATTAAATGAATGATTGATTAATACAATATTTAGAAAATTAAATAAACAATAAATAAAATAAAATAAAATAAAAGACTATCACATATACTCATTTCTATACCTGGATATGTACATGAATTAGATTAATAAATAAATAAAATAAAAGATCATTGTATGTACTTGTTTCTATACATGGATAGTATACATGAATTCCAAATAAACACAATATAAGATTTTCTTACAAATGGATTTGATTTCAGCTCCTTATAGGAGAGAGGATGGATTCAAACATCTAGTCAATAACTTGTTCAATATGTCAATATCAGAACCAATGCACCTATGCCTCAGATTTAAAGGAGAGAGAGAGTCTCTTGCATATATATATATATATATATTGAATTTACGGTTATTACGGGCATAAATGTTAAAGCTTTTAATTAAATCTTTTGAGTCAAATTCAAATTCTAGTATTTTCAACAAAGGTTGCAATGAGATTTTTTTCTTGTTGCTATTCGTTTTCTTTTTTGTTACTCCTGAAATTCGTCATACACAAATATACATGTGTATATATGCGTACATACGCTTATAATATTCGGTAAATACGATATCTCATGTTGAATATCTAAAAAAAAAAAAAAAAATGTATTTAACCGTATATCTTTTTTTTTTTTTAAGTTATTTTTTTTTGTCACTGTTGCACCTTATGATGCGTGTAAAAAGAGATCTATTATAGATTCCCTGTAAGCAAGTCCTTAAATAACTTTATATTTAAAATAGTAAGTGTTTAATTGTGCTGCACGCATATACATGTATAGGAATTTATCTATGGCAAAAAGGAAATAGATACGGTACTTCATGTTGCGTACTATATAGTATCTGAACTAACGCAACCTTATTGACATGTTGAAAAATATAAAATTAGTGAAATATTTCATAGTGCAAATATATGCATAGTTTTTATTATTATATTGGCTATCAATAAAAAGGTTTTAAAGTCATCAGTAAAAGTATATGCCTGTATAACCGAAGATCTCTAATCTGATATATATATATATAAGATCTTTAATCTGATATATATATATATATAAAATCACATAAAGTATAACTTATTTCCACTGGGTCAAAAAAAGCTCAGACCACTTTCATTCTTTATAAATATTGTAAATAACTTTAGGGATTTATTATTTTCTTATATAAATTGTATTTTATCGATTTCAATGCCTCGTATATATATATAGGGGTTTGTGATAATTATTTGGTATATTTTTTATTATATCATCATTAGTATGAAACGGTGGTGGGTATTTGGGATTAAATAAATATTTAATCATAATATTAAACTTGTTTCATTTTCATATTCTTTATATTGATAAAAAAACGTGTCATTTCCTTATCAACCACGTACCTATAATAATCATTTAACTTACCCATTTGAAGACCCTAGATGTAGAGTGACTGAGCTAGCCACAAGGGGATATCGCTCTAGTGGGGTGTTAAATCTTATTCTCATGCTTCGCTGGACATATGGTATTGCACACCCTTCTGGGAGGGGGAAAAATTCATTTTTATTCTTTTCTAGAAGTGGCGCATAAAAGTCTATTTTGTAAATAGATTTTTCAAAGGTGTGTACTTGCCATTGTTCTAAATATTCGGGCATTTAAATAAGATATAAACTAAAGGGTGTTTTTAACTGGAAGAGTCCTGTCAATCCACTCTTTCTATCAATGTAGCTGGAAGTACCAATATACATGAGTACAAACAATCGGCTAAATTGGTAACCATTTCTTTACCTGTTGAATCTTGGTCACTTCATGCTCAGTGCAAGATTAGGAAAGGAATTCCGCAAAGAGAATGGTCTGGTACAATAAATATATATCAACTTCATACATGTATAAAATAAGATATAATATGAACCAAAACAAAATACATACTAGTTTAAATGATGACTAAATTTAAATACATAATATTTTAAATATATTAAATATTCACAATAAAATGAATAACATCTTACTACCTAATGTACAACATATAAATGAAATAGTTTTCCAATTGCAACATATAGAATTTTATGAGTTTGATTGTATTTCCTTTCATTTCCACTCATAATGAATATTTCATAATTAATTGATTCACATGTAGACTTTCTGAATACTCAGATATTTTTTAAAGAAGAGACATGTACAATTTAAATTAGAGAATTCTTCAAAAGTTAACACTCCATTACTTATATCTTAGGCGTTACTCTAAAGTTAAAATATTTCATTAATTTTAATTTATTTAGTCAGTGTTGAAGACTAAGAATTATTATCCAAAAAAATAAATATGCAACAATTGCTATGACAGTTATAAAATGATTTTCTGGTTAGCTGATATCTTCTTTCAACACTTATTATTATTATTTTAATAATAGGATAACTCATTAGCTGGAATGTTATCTTTGATATAAGTTCAAAGTGGCTTATAGCTAATTCTTTATCATTCAAACACTGGCAGACAAAAATGTTAATATAGCATTTTATTCTAAACATATGTAGCACAGCTTTATGTGTTAAAGTCATAAAGTAAGATATCACACTCCAGATTAATATAGTTTGTAAACAATAAAGAATATTTTCAAGTGAACTGACCTTTAAAATTGTTATTTCCATTTTCACAGTTGATAATTCCATTACATTTTAGTTATAGATATTTTGAAAGACCATCAGCAGTTAGATTTTTGGTTAGAAGACTTGAACAGATTTATTTAAATTTAGATACACATTTGTTATTAACAGAAAATTATATCCCAACTTGAATTATATAAAAAAAGTTTTAATTTAATTCCTTTCTTTGTCCTTAAATCCTTTCTTTTTTTAGAGCAGCTTTCATATATTCGTTATGTCTAACAGCAAAAAAAAAAAGATTTTTCTGTTCTTTACACTTGCTGTTTCTATAGCAGTTTTTTTTAAAAATCTTTGAACATTCTCTTTCTCTCTTTAACCAATTAGATTTCTTCTGATTTATATATTTCTGTTAAAATGAAAGACAAAAAAAATGCATTTATCATATTTTATGAACTAATTCAAGTTAAATAAATCATGTTAAACAAATTCTTTAGGATTATTTAAAGAGAAAAACAAATAATAATTAGTTGTTTATTTATCTTAGTAAATTTGATATAATATACTATTGGTTTTTTTTCAAGTTAAACACAAATTGTCTAACTCAATGATTGGAACAAGAACAAAAGTAATATATAAAAAAAAATGCAAAAAAAAAAAAAAAAAGCAAAAATGAAACTGCACAATCTCATCATTAAGTCAATTTGAATACAAGTATATCAAGTATATAAAAAGTAATAGCTATGACAATCAAGTCATCTAGAAGAACATAGAGAAATTTTAAATCAGTTCCACCAAACTATATATTTGTATCCAAATATAAGATTACAATATATATGGTAGATTATAATTTGGACCAACTGATGAGTGTTGGTTCAGCAAGAAATACATATATTGATCATTTATCATTTTCACATTATGCGATCATATGTATCAGCTATATATTCGATAGCTGTAGAGAGCTTAAAGGTCTGATTTAAATTTCTTCTAATTACATTAGGTTCAACATGGACAAAATATTTATATTTAAAATATGTATTTAGCTGTATTCTGCTCATACTTCTTTTCTGTATTTGAATGGACATATTAAGGTCCTACATGTGAGGTATCAGAGTGACTTAAAGTCAACATTGGTATGACAATAATATTGTAATCAATAAGAGCTTTCAGCATTCCATAATTAGATTTTCAATGATATGGATGGGTGAAGAGTTAGCGGGTTGAGAAGATGGAAGCCTTTCCATTAAAGTTTGAAGATTTTCTATCTTAATATAAACTGAGATTAGCATGAAATATATATATTGAGATCCATTTATTTTTTTCACATGTGCATCAGTTGCATAGGATCAAGTATGTAGCTGTAGAGAGCTTTAAAGTCTGAGTTCAAATTCCTTTTAATTACATTAAGTTTAGTATAGACAACATACTTTAATTTAAAATATTAGATGTTTTTTGCAATTATTTCTGTTAAAAATAAAGAATTAAAATGTCACAGTCTCTGCAATTTGTGGCATATTAAAAATCAATTTCAATATTATTTTGTTTATGAAAGAAATGTTTTATAAAACAATTTTTATAATCAAGAAAAAATAAAATTTTATTCTTTTTAAAAAATGCAACTTTTACAATCATTTGAAATATTTTAATACATTTGAAATTTGGTTTGCCAACACATCTATAATAAACACCCCAGGAATTAACCTAAAATATTTCATTGTTATATTGCACTACCATCAGTTTTTAATATGAACAAAATTTGAAACAAATTCATCGGATAAAAGTTTGTTAAATCTTGATTGCAAAATGTATCCTAAACAAACAAACAAATAATAAAAAGAGTTTCTAAGTTAAACATAAGTGTTAAAGAAAGTCCATTACAATCAATGATCATTAAAAGAAGATAAGAGTTTTAAAAGTTCAATAGACTAATTCACACTCTTCATACTATAACTAGCCAAAAGGTACATTGCTAAAGATTTTTGTTTTATAACTAGTTGAAAAAATATATATTTTTGGATAGTATTTATTAAATCAAATTTATTATAAATTAGATTCAAATTACTAATATTTTGTCAATCATTATCCAATTGTAAAAAATAGCATCATCATCAATCATTATCAATCCACTGCAGGATGAAGGTCTTGCCAAGTTTAATCCATCTTTTCCAATCTTTAGCTTCTCTTCTCCACATCACCCCTGCACACTTTCCTATTTCATCTATCCATCTCACGTGGGCCTCTTTCTGGGTCTTTTACAATCTAAAAAAATAAAATACCAAGACCTTATTATATAAACTAAGAAGTGAAATTTTTTCACATTACCTTTTAATGTCTATCAAAAAATCCTATAATTTTATTCTAAATACTTCTATATAAAATTAAAAGACAAAGTTGAACAATCCAAATATAATACAAGTTTATATTGCAAATGTCTCAGATTTTTTTCCATAAGTAAACAGCTAATTATAGTTGTATATTGGTGCCATCTATCAAAATAAATTAAGTCAATATCTTATCTAAAGTGATAAAAATATATTTTTTATCACATGACACATTTTTTTGTGCATTTTGCTAGCAATGAAAATAAACTCTATATTGACTTTTGATTCTTGAAAAATTCACTATATCTCTGGTAATGCTTCTGCTATATTTAAAAAATTATAATCAAAATACTGTTTAGGAGTTCACAAGAAGTTGTAGCAATGGTAATGACAGTTTGGCCACAGTCCATGAACTATCTGTGCTAAGATCTGTCATGCTATCATTTACAATATACCATATAGGGCTTTGTTTCAGTGAGAAATAGTGATAATGAAAGAGAATTATTGTAGTTTTTTTATCTCTATATATTGTAAACCAGATAATTTCATACTATATTTTTAATCTTCATGACCTTTTTAGCTTTTTAATGATTAAAAAATACCATTTTAATTTATCAAGCCATATCAATCAATTAATTAAATGTACAGAGAATTTGCATCATTGTTTAAAAATAATCAAAATATACATTTCAGTTTTTAAAATACCATGCAAAATGGCCATCATTATTTTGGAATGTCAGTGATTGGAGTTTTGTCATTAAATCCTTAAATTGCTTATAAAACTTTACATTCATTTTATTATTCAGTGAAGCATAGAATGTCACACGTTCCTTTTAAATTAAGTTACTAGTATATACAATCATTATAGAAAAAGTGTGGATTGTGTCTTTTTAACTCAAATACAACAATTTTCTATTCTCAAAATACTACTTAAAAGAATTTTTCTTATATAACATGGTAATATTGACAAACCAAATTTGGAACTTTTCATGTCTGACAACTGTTAAAAAGAAAATATATAATTTTTTTAATATTTAAAATAGAACTTATTTTTTATGCAAATATTATTTCAACCTTGGAGCCTGCAATACTGTGTTTTATTCAGCAATGTTTATGCCTATAACAATAAGATAATCCATTAGGCACTATTGTTTTGACAATAGATGTATTTAAAGTTTTTAAAAGAATATTTCTGTTTACATAAAGTGGTGAGAATAGACAATCTCTATATTATGCAAAATATTTTAGTAACAAGAATCTATTAAACTCATAGAATTTGTGACCTAATTTCCAACAATTTTGAACCATTGTTTTCTGTTCACTGTAATTCAGGCATTAAATATTTTATTACATTTAAATTTATATAGCGACAAAGTCATTACCATTTCTTATATACCAAATTGTTTATTCATTGAAATTGATTTTTGTTAAAAAAGAGTATACTTCAAAAATGCTTAATAATAAATTTTCAAAAACCTAACATATTTGTTGATTAATATATATTTAAAAAAATAAATTTTTATTTTTCAAATATTAGCCATTATAATATCCTGTATAATCCAGTTTAGTGCTAGAATGGTAGGCTCTGGAGTGTGAGGTACTGCAGCGCTGGCATTTCCAGCAGTCAAACTTTTTATGACTTCTCAAACTACTATTATTTCTTCTTCTTCTTCTTCTTCTTCTTCTTCTTCTTCTTCTTCTTCTTCTTCTTCTTCTTCTTCTTCTTCTTCTTCTTCTTCTTCTTCTTCTTCTTCTTCTTCTTCTTCTTCTTCTTCTTCTTCTTCTTCTTCTTCTTCTTCTTCTTCTTCTTCTTCTTCTTCTTCTTCTTCTTCTTCTTCTTCTTCTTCTTCTTCTTCTTCTTCTTCTTCTTCTTCTTCTTCTTCTTCTTCTTCTTCTTCTTCTTCTTCTTCTTTCTTTATTCTTATTATTCTTCTCTTCTTCTTCTTCTTCTTCTTCTTCTTCTTCTTCTTCTTCTTCTTCTTCTTCTTCTTCTTCTTCTTCTTCTTCTTCTTCTTCTTCTTCTTCTTCTTCTTCTTCTTCTTCTTCTTCTTTCTTCTTCTTTCTTCTTCTTCTTCTTCTTCTTCTTCTTCTTCTTTATTATTATTATTATTATTATTATTATTTTATCCAATATAATTAATGGATTTGTTACAGTAAAAATTAAATGTGTATAATAGTAATCCAACCCTATGTCATTATCAACTTTGTTGGAAATAATTTATCACATGAACAATTTTTATAATCTAATTACTTTACCCTTTTTATGTTTATTATCATTCCATCAATTCCCAGTGTATATATTATTATAGTATGCCACTAAAAATAAAATATGCTACTTCAAATAGCTGTAAAAGATTAATATTTTTGTTATTTTAAAACAACTATCAGTTAATTGAGAATGGCAAAGCAATTTATTTTAATAATAAAAGTAATTTTATTAAATAATTTTATCATAAGAAATTATTTTAAATATTGCAGAAATTTAAAAATAATGGTTTAATCTATAAAATATATTTATTTTACATTATAAGTAAATAAAAACATTAAAAATATATAAATTAATAAAAATATAAAGGCTGCCAAATATATGTAAACACAAATGAATGCAAGACAGGAAAAACTGTATTAAAATTATAACACTCATTATATTCTGATAACAAAAGAGGAATATGAGTCATATTTGACTTCTGCAGTTAAAAGAGATACTCAAAGTGTTGGCAAACTAATTCTTGAGAATTGTTGGTTAAAACATCCACTTATGCCACTGCATATGCCAATTCAATTCCTTCCTGAAGTATTGTCAGTGTATCCAGTTTTAAGGTTCTTCTTAAATAGAAATCAAGAGGTATTAAGTCAGAATAATATGGAGGAAACTCAAGTGCATATATTCATTCTATTCATTGTTTTGGCACATGTTTATCAAACTAAGCTGTCATATCTCAATGGAAGGGCAGCATGGCATCATCTTGTTGGAATATCTAAAAAAAATTATTTTTTAAAGATAAAGTGAATGTGTGTAATGTTATCTAGATATACTTGCCCAGTAATGGTACCTTCAAAAAAGAATGGTCTAACTAATGGAAATTCACAGCAGATGTTCAAGCCCAGTATACTGACTTCTTTTTCCACAGGCATGTGTGGTTTTTAAGAAATCCAGAACATATAATTATTTCATGTCAATGTTCTGTTCATTTTAATCTGTGCTTTATTAGACTAAACCCTTTTCACCATAAACTTCTTAAACTCTCATACCATGTTCTGGAACCATTCACAACATTGCTTCTTTTGATCCGAGTCATCTTTATTTAGTAGATGGAATAATTTTGGAATGAAATCTTTCTATTTTATCATTTTAACAATGCATTTTATGATTACTCGGATAATTCTTATCTTACATACACATTGTTTAGTAGACTTCTGCGCAAATGTATAAACTGCCCAGACACTTAACAAAACAATTCAGAATATGGGCGATACTTCTAAAGGAAACTGAAACAGCATGCACATAGATATAAGTGGATATCATCATTGCTAAAACAGTAGTTTTTCATTATCAGAAGGACGTGGACAATAATGGCAACTTTCTTGAGCAATTCTTTAAATTGCTGAAGTTAAACGTGTTTTGTAGTTATCTTTCGTTATCCTATATATTGAGTATTACAATTTTAATACGGCTTTTTTTCGCATCCTCTGCTGCATATAGAACAAAATACAAATTACTTATCTAAACAGCTGTTCAATATTTTAATCAGAAGACTGTATTTCAGAAGAAAATACAGCTAGACGGATACATATTATTTATTTCTAGACTGGGGATATTTCCTATATATTGCACAAGTCGAAAAAGGACACATTTATTCAAAAACCGTTCCATGAATTATTCATTTAGTGAGCTAAACAGTGAATTTATTTTACAATTTCATTTATTTTAAGTCCACAGTATTTGGAATTTTGTTTATATATATAAAGATTTTGCTTAAAATAAATTCTAAAATATATTAAGCATTCTGAATTCTGGAAGCAAATACAGAGAATTTTAAAACTCTTTCAGCAACCTCAAAAAAAAAAAAAAAAACAATTTTAAATATTAATATTTTGTTTTTGTACTAGCCTGCTATAAAATATCTGTATTGATTAATTGATTTACAAATGAAGTTTTCTTTTTTTTTTTTTTGCACATTTTCTTTTTCTTTTTAAAGCAGTTTTGATGTAAATATGACTTACTGTTCTAATGATATTATATTTATTATCTGAAGAATAGAATAGAAAGTAAAAAGAATATATGTTTTTTAATAATTCTTATAGAACTTTTTTTAGATTCTATTGAATTTTGTTCTGAATAGCCAAGTGACTTGTGAAGATTATTGATTCCTGCTAAGTTAAATGCATTTGAGAACAGACAAGATGGAAAAATATTGGAAAAAGTGTAAGTTTATATTATGTACAAAACAATCGAAGGTGCGATTCATTTTAGCATTGCCGTATTTCATTTGGGTTTATCGTAAAACAAAGAGTAACTGCTGAAAAATTTATCAAACACTTATTTAACATCAAATATTAAAGGTAACTATCTTATTTAAATATTAGTGATTTTTTTAAATTGATGGAACGGCTGCAAAAAATGAACTTTTTAAAAAAGATTAATTATAGTAAAACTATTGAAAACTATTTTAAAAATGAAGTTTTTAATTAAATAGCTAAACTTGTTATAAAAAAAATACAATAATAAAAAACGTTATTTTTTATATGTTTCTATGTATATGTTATTGCATATAAACATGTTTGTGCGTATATGTATGTCTATATTGACGCTGTTTTTTTTTTTTTTGCTAAGACAGGCTTAGGTATCTAGGTAATAGATATGAAAAAAACAATTTCAGTAGTTGTTTAACACATTAGAGTTGATATACGTTGAATCTTGAATATTAGTTATTACAATAATATATATATATATATATCAATTATTTCTAAATACTTGATGCAAAAGTTTATTGCCTGAACTGTTTGCAGAACGTTAATCAAGCTAGCATGCATTTTACCCATCTACCTACCTGCTTGCCGGCCGGCCAACCGAACTACCTACCTACCTCCTCTTCACTGTCTGTCTGCCTGCCTATCTATCTGCTTGCTTGCCTACCTACCTATCTACTATCTATTTATCTAATTTAATTACCAACCTACCCATGTCTGTCTACCTACCTACCTATCTATCTATCTATCTATCTATCTATCTATCTATCTATCTATCTATCTATCTATCTATCTATCTATCTATCTATCTATCTATCTATCTATCTATCCATCCATCCATCCATCCATCCATCCATCCATCCATCCATCCATCCATCCATCCATCCATCTATCTATCTATCTATCTATCTATCTATCTATCTATCTATCTATCTATCTATCTATCTATCTATCTATCTATCTATCTATCTATCTATCTGTCTATTTGTCTATACGTCAATCCGTCTATCCATTCAGTTACTATTTATCCTTTTATTTATCTATTTATCTATTCATCCTACTATGCACCCAAACATTCATTTATTTATCTATCTATCTTTTTTATTTTCTATTTGTCTATGCAATATTCTCTATAAAGGTCTCATAATATAGTGATAGTGCATGCATCTACTCTGTTTTAAGGAAGTTTATAATTTTTTTTATGTAGACAGACTATAACCAATCAAACAAACTATTCATTTTTTAATCAGTAAATGAAAATTCAAGTACTGTTAGCTAAAAAGTAAAACAGGAAATCATTTTGCATTTCACTAGCCTTGCAATAATGTCGTTTTTATTGTTTCATTTTAGAAAATTTTTATAGAATGTAGACATTTTAGATAACTTGGGCAATTTGAAAATTATTTTATTTATTTTCATTATACGTATTCATATACACATGTATCTGGGAGTGTAAAATATGGAAAATATTTATGGTTTAAAACTAAACTGAAATAGATTTACATAATTTTAATTGTTATAGGAATTAAATTTTAAGAAGTGATATAGAGATTTTCTCTTTTAAAATAAAATTTCTGATCATAGCCACGTTCAAATTTAAATTGGGAAAAATCCGGAAGTTTCTTAGATTTCTAAAAGGTTTAAAACTTTTCTGTCATGCCACCAGACTATGACCAGTCTAACTAACTATTTAATATTGGTTAGTAAATAGATATGGTGTTTTTACTATCTGGTTAATAATTAAAAAATGGAAAAAATGTTTAAAACCATTACTGCCCAGATATGACAAGTCTTGGGAGTAATAACTCTTTCTTTACTATTCTTAAATAAAAAAAATGTCTGTTCAAAAAGCTTTTGACTTGTACGGATTTAGTTAAAAGTTGTTTTGTAGTAGGATAGATGAGGAGACTTTGTAACTACTGATGATGATCAGTAATTTATTTGTTTACCTGAATAGTATCTAAATTAGTCTGGACACAATAAATTGGTTTACACATACCCAAATTAAAGTAGTCAAAGGTCAATGGCCATATTTTCAAAATATTAATAAAATATTAATATAATTTAGGTACAGAAAACAGTATATATATATTATAGCTCTATAGAACAATTGTCAAAATTATACAAGTTAATAAGTAACAATTTTCCAATACTGAATGCCATTTTTATAAAATAAACTATTTCTTTTTTTTCCCCATATGTCAAAGCATCGGCCGGGAAGCGAACCCGCGACAACCGTCTGCAAGCAATTGCTTACTTGCAAGGCTGCTGCGCTGGCCTCTCAGCTACCAACACTTGACAAAAATCAACTATTTCTGTTCATGAATTATAATTATTTTAATAATAAGGATTTAATATAAATAAATCAATAAAAATTTATTTTACAAGTTCAATTTATTTCTGGAATAAAGATAATTGTTTAAACAAATTTTCTTAACTTTTGAAAATTTATGTTAAACATATATTTATATATTTGATAATTCTCACCTTAGATTTCAGTTTTATCCCAATATAAATTTAACTTTGAGAATGTTTATAGCCATATTTGCCAAGCAACAAACTACCAGGCTTACTCAGCCATTACATTTATCTTTTACTTAGACATTTTATGTGATAGTGGATCAACATTTTCTTAAAGATCAGGTTTTTTTCCTGTTGATTAGTTCAGATAGCTAGTCTGTTTATGTCAAATGAGTGACCTTTCAAACAGACTTATAAGATGGCTTGTATTAAAACTCTTTCACAATTTTCTTCTTTCTTTCTTTTCCAGAATATTACTCACAGATTTGTAACGGTCCTATATGTAGATTTAGAATTAACTGCAAATTTTATTTATCAAAAGCCATCATATAAATTTTACTTTAAATTAACTTTTTTTTCTTCTATTATATCAATTCTCTTCTAATTTCATCTACACTATACGATATCATAGTCATCCACAAGCAAAAAAGAAAACAAAAAAAATTTAAAAACATCTTTACTAAACAATTATTTACACTTCCACAAAGTGGAAAAGTATGTGAAAGAATGGTATAATGAAAATTATTAAGCTGTCAAAAGAGGCAGAGATCCAAGTGTTTTTCTGAAGGTTTGTGATGATGGTGTTCTAGCTGTATTTTTATATTGGGCTATTTCCATCATCTAATATGTGTGTTGAACATCTTTAGAAAAGTTTAATTTTAGTTAAATATTCCAAATGCATTCACTTGTTAGTAATATCACAGCAAACAGGTTAGTATATGCACCAACTATTAGTAATATCACAGCAAACAAATGTTAGTAATATCACAGCAAACAGGTTAGTATATGCACTAACTGTTAGTAATATCACAGTTGTGCATATACTAACCTATTTGCTGTGATATTACTAACAGTTGAATGCATTTGGAATATTTAACTAAAATTAAACTTTTTTAAAGACATTCAACACACATATTAGATGATGGAAATAGTCCAATATAAAAATACAGAGAGATACATCCTTATTACTATTGAGAAAAAGTTGTTCATGAAGTGTACACATAGTGAGAGAAAGTGGTCTGAATTATCACACTATGGGATGATAGTGATATGGTAGAATTGAGAGAAACCAAACAATTTTAAAATCATTTTGAAATCTTTTAAAAAGTAATGTTTTCGGCCAAAATTGGAAAACAGCTTTGCAAGATGTCAAATAGACAATTAAAAAAGCATGTAAAATGTATAAACAGATTTCTTGTTCACAGATTGGTTTGTAAGTTCTTACAAACCTCATTTTTATTTTTTTTTGTCTTTCTATCTTTGTTTGTCTTCTGAAATTTAGTACTAATTGTTTTCAGAAAATAGTTGTTAATGTGATTAATAATGTTCGTGATTTTATACATATGAGCTTCAGGACGTGCTTTTACTATTTTAATTCTTTTAATTATTTATTACTCACTATTGAAATGAGTTTGAAAAATATAGTGCATCGACTTTAATACAAGAACGATTTTTAAAATTAAAACAAATATCACTTTTAATTATGTAGCATTGGATACAAATTTATAAATTATCATAACTTATTTATTGTTAAGTTAAACTCTTATTATTATCATATCATTATAAATTATTATTTTACATAATGGCTCCTTATGTTACTGTTAATGCATTTACTGGCAACATTTTCTTTTTAGTATCTGAGTCCTTTCAAATGAACTTTGAAATGTTTAGATTACAGTCTGAAACAGTCAATCTATGATTCAGATTGAGCTTCATGCTCCAACATATAAAGTAACCATCCAGCAAGGTTTAAACCTCTCATCCCACCCAATTTCCTTGATTATTATATGTATATCAGATATATATCAAAGTGTACTTACAGACGCTAAATTAATCAAATTAATTCTTGTTTAATATTTTTAATACAGAAATCATGTATGCACATTGATATATATAATGGATGTAGATGTATAGTAGTATATATAATGGATGTAGATGTATAGTAGTATATATTAATATCATCATAAATATTTTGTGTAATATATTTCATTTTTACTTTATTATTCTATATATAAAAGGCAGAAAAGATGATGCAATATATCAAGAAGGTTCTAGAAAGCACTTAGAAAATATAGTACAATTAGTCAGAAGCAATCCATTATTCGAATTTGATGATAATTGCTTTCTTCAATTAAAGTTATTTAATTTCAGATTTAAAATCACTAATGGAAACTTTATTTGTTTCAGTTATCTAGTCAGATCTATGTTAAAAATGAGAAATAGTATATTTTCAAACCTTATCAACTACTTGCATCTTCTCTTAACAAAAGACAAAAACATACTTTTGTCTAATTCAGTTATGAGAAGTAAATCTCTATGGACATTGCCTCAAGTAAAACTAGTTCAAGCATTCCTGGAATAATTTGGCAGAATATAAATAGGACCAAAATTAATATAAAAAGAGCTTTCTTTTAAGCCAAGTAGCTAACTTACTCCATGCCACCCAGAATTTTAATATGAGGCTCAAGTAAAGGAAATCAAACCATCTTTTCCGATCTTTCCAAGATTGTTTCCTCACCAGAATGCCATTCACCTACTACAAACTGATGAACTACCTTAAATTATAGGAGATATAATGAGCCCTGAAGAAAAGCTATCTGCCACAAGATAAATTGATTAATGCCCATAGATTCCAGAGACTGCCACATACAAGCAAGAATCCATCAATTCATTGGACCCCCAAAATATTGAAAGGTAATCAATAACTGTTGCCACCAAAGACATTGCAATTTGTTAAACTAGTTCATAAACTTAATATTCAAAATTCTACTCTGCCTTAACATGTATATATGTGTTCTGTGTTCTGATCAAGAATGGTGTGAAGCCATTTGACTCATTGTGCAATCTAACCTATGTTAATGACTCTCTATAAATTAATTAAAACCATTCTATATTTTTCTTTATGTTTTTATTTTTGTCTCATATATTGGTGTGGTAAAATTATTAATTATTGTCAGTATTTCACATTTTATATTTTACTTTTAATTTGTATTAACATAGCAATCAAACTGAACCTTGCAAGTCCATCCATTAGTCTGCATAAAGTAAAAAAAAAACCCTTTCTTTGTCGGGGTTAGTAGTATCCAAGTTATTTTTATTGATTATAAATGCATATGCTCACCAGGTTGACTGTCATTTAAAGAATATATATATATATATATTGAAACTGTAAGATTTGTATTCAAATCTTAGTTTCACCTTAGTTCTGTCATCATTCTACCTCTCGCCCCTTTTTAGTATGGGTTTACATGGATTCTGACCTTGAACATCAGATTAATGTGTAATAATATACAATATCTGTAAATCGTTTAAATAAATAAAAAAATGTTATATATGCGCACATACTCCGATAAGCTCATTTAAAAATAACACATTACAAGGTATTATTAATTGCCTTGCGTAAGTTGTATAAAGTTAAATAATCCTATTAATTATTCTGATAGGTTTAAATAATATTTTAAATTATAAAAAAATCAATAATTATATTTTAAAATGTAAACATATTATTATTTAGGTCAGGTCCAGGTAATACTTAAATTATGAAAATAAATAACTCTCAATTAAAATAAAGATGCTTTAAAATTCCCCTGCTAATTAAAGGCAAGTCATAGCGGGAGGGGGAAAAAGATGACAGAGCTAAAATGGTATTTTAAACAAAGAAAAAGGTTTGTTAGAAATAACTTTTATAAATTACATCATGTAAAAGGTAAAATTTAAAAAGTGATCAGATTGAAATTCCAACCTGTATAACTATTGCATCCGTGATCTAAAGGGATGTATGGCACAGACCCGAGAGACAGCTGCATGGATGACGTATTGCTCGATGGATCCCAGAGATAAGGAAAAAAAGAATAAAAAGACAACTGATTGTTAAAATAATCAATGAAAGTTTAGAACCAGAAACATTAATTCTAATTATGCTGTTGATTATATTTCTTGCGATCCAAATTTTATATCTAGCAATGTACCAAGAGTAGGCGTCGTGCTACGCTCTTCCAGACTAATGACTATACAATATTAAAATTCCCACAAAGATGTGATAAACCTAGAATCCTGCTACTTCCATAAAATAAATCTTGTCCTAAATACAACTGCTGTTGAACCAGGAAACTCGGACTCTCCAAACAAGTGTGCACACTTAAATGAACTAAAGGTAACATGATACCCAAGAATAAAAATTGTTTTGGAACTCTAATTGAACTCTATAATTCTAATATATCAATTTCATTCTTCAATTTCTACTATGTAATTCTAAAATTAAATATATGTAACTTTCTGTAATAATACTATTTTATAATGAACCTCGTAAATTACTCTATCTATCATTATTCTACTTGGGTATCCAAATTTTATTGTATTCATTAAGATTATATTTCATGCCCACGTGGTTTCCGAGCTGACATTTTTTTTATATAATTCACGGAAGGGTTACCCTCTTCTGCGACTTAATATCATAATAGTAAATCATATCAGTTAATAGATTTCAGCTCGGGAATCATATAATATTTTTAATCTATTTTATAAAGATGAGATCTATATTATTAGTTAGTGTATTTGTTAATGGGCTATCATTCATGTTAGGTTAGTTAAATCTTAAATAAAGCCATAATGTTAAGAAGAAAGGGGGGTTTTTAATGACAGTAAATTAAATGCTAGTCATGTGGAGATTGGAGATAGATTTGTATAAATAAATGCATTTGCATTAGAGTTATGAACTGCGCTAGTTATTGATACATGAATTTTTATATTGCAGAAATGTAAAAGAAGTACTGTCAACATTTTGCTCTTGCACTTAAGGAGCATAAAAAATATATAATAGCACAGGAACCTTGTCACGCAGTTAGGGATGGAAGGCTATGAGGTCATACCGACATCACACTTGTGACCACTCTTAAGGGCTACCAACCCGATGCTTGGCCGACCCTCTTCATATTCCACTAGTAATTACCTTGTCATGTGGTCAGGGATGGAAAGGCTAAGACCCCATACCAATACCGCACTCATGACAGACCTACAGGGCTCCGATCCGATGTTTGATCATCCCACAAGCCTCCAACATTTCTTCTGCGATTATCCTTTTTGAAAGCCGATTCTCTTATAGCTCGGCAGTATCCATGCTACCGCAGGTCACTTTAATAATAATTATAAAGTTTGTGCTGGGTCTAACTCCACTCCTCCACATCTGTTAATCTTTAGTAAATTATTAGAATAAATATTAATATTATAAAGTAAATAGGATGATAGCTTTGTGAACGAATGCACTCCTCATTAAAATATCATAGTGGGTCTCGTAACGTTCATCACTAAAACATGAGGCATGGGATATAATTTATATTGATATCCAGGTAGTGTAATATATTTATCTATGTAAATTAACCTTAATTAAATATTTAAATTATCTATATCCATGTCTGTGTCTGCTTAATTTAATTAATAATTAGTATCACTCATATCAATGAATAGTAGAATATAGTAGTAGTCCGTAAGGTGAAACCATTAGTTAGAGTCTCTTGTTTACCTGACCACCGGGCCTAGAAAATAATGCTATTGTTAAGGTAGATGCGTTGTCATGTGGGTTTTGTTGTGAATGAAATTACTAGGTTTGAATACGGTATCACAGGCCCCGAACCCACCTGTTATGCCACCATTTGAACGTGGTGGTGGAATTTTGCAACATGTTAACAAGACATACGAAATCTTACCATTACAATATATATATACCTAAGAAATATTTGATTATTTATTGATAGAGCACAATGAATCTACCAGCTCACTTAATAGGGTGAATTTAATATTGTCTATTAATGCTATAAATGATTTATTTATATTATTGTTGTTATTTCGATGATTGCATGACCTCCATCTGAATAGTTTATAATTAGTTAAGATCATGCCCACATAGGGCATCTTTGGTCAAATATACTCCTGACCTAATAAACGAAAATGGGATTTGTTGTTTGATCATATACTATAAGGAGGAAAATATTTAAAATCAGAATTGTTTTATGTTATTTAATAATTAATATATATGCAATTCAAGCTTTACACAGATTTAGAAACTAAATCATATTATTACAATAAATATCAAAGTATTACAGGTGGTAATTATATTAATGTCATTAGTGGTGTTCTCTTTTTCCTTTGCATTACTGGCATAGGTTAGTCTGCCAAAAGTTCGGCTGCCTCTCAGATGGGTTATTCAGAAGTCCAAACCCCATTTTGTATATGTCTCACTTTCACAAATGGGTATTCACACTATTCTGGACTCTTCAGTTAGTGTATGGTACACTCTGCATTGGGATGATCCTGGAATAATCAGCCCTTTACAACATTCTACCTGCTTCTTATTTAAAAACCACTCTGAAATGAATAGAGGGTTTTGTTTCTTGTTTTTCTACAATGTTGAAGTGCTGTTTTGGATAAAAGAAGAGAATCAAACTCCTAGCTGCCATCATACCAGAACTACTATTTCATAAATTTTAAATGTATGCCTATGTGATATCTTTTGCATAATGCCATAATCAATCTAAACCTGTGCTCTATTTATTTATGTGAAAATCTTAAGATCCTAAGGACTCTTGCTCGCATTTTTGAGCTTTATTTTCTATTGATAAATGAATCCCACATTCTTAAATAATTCATAATAATTGTCTTGAATAAATATTGTAACCAGGAAATCAAATCAATCTCACTGAAGATAGTATTATATTAAATCACATATTTCATAAAATGTGTTTTATTATGATATTCATAGTCATAAATATACATGCAATAAATCATATTGATAGCTTCATGACCATATAGGTATGGAAGCAATAATAATGAAATGTAACTAATTGAGAGACATTACATCAATATATTTAAGTCAGTCATCAGCTACTTCTATATATATTTGTACAAATAGTATTAATACAGTGATAGTGTGAAGAGGTTATAAACAAGCGTTGGCATATTAACCACACCTGAGTACTCTACATTCCAATATATATATATATATTATCTCAAGCAAAATATATTATAATTGTAAGAGCCTATATAACCACACCTGAGTACTCTACATTCCAATATATATATATATATTATCTCAAGCAAAATATATTATAATTGTAAGAGCCTGTGACACAAAATTGTGAAGTTAAACATTTTGATTGTAGATATAAGCTCAACCCATAAACATAATTTATGTATATATATAACCATTTATTATCTTAAACAGAGCAAAACTCTCCATACAGCATTGCCATCTGTGCTAAACAGAGGAATCAATGAATGCCAGAAGGCTTGTGCATAAAATCCCAACTAATGCCTACTCATCCAATATCCCCAGACTAGTTTCTGGCTTGTGGCCTTCGTCAATGAGGAGCTTTGGATCTGAGAGCACTGCATCTAGATCTTAGGATCTAATGCAACCCTCTAGCAATCACCTTTTATCTCTACTTAACTATAAAACTATGAGAATAAAATTGAAAACAAAAAATATTTCTGATCGAAGCTCAATAGCTTATATAGTCATATGGGTCTGAACTCAGTTCAGCACACATACATTTTGGTGTCTTTGGCTCTTTTACAACCATAGCCACCACTATCCTATTAGGCAGGATTGGTGTTAAACCATTAAGCATCACATGATCACATTTCCTATACTAGCACATTATTGTTATAAACAGAGCAAAACTCTCCATATAGTATTCCATCTGTGCTAAACAGAGTAATCAATGATGCCAGAAGTTGTGCATAAAATCCCTATCTAATTCCTACTCATCCAATATCCCCAGACTAGTTTCTTCCGATCTCTTGTGGCCTTCATCAGTGAGGAGCTTTGGATCTGAGAGCACTGCATCTAGATCTTAGGATCTAATGCAACCCTCTAGCAACCACCTTTTATCTCTACTTAACTACAAAACTATGAGAATGAAATTGAAAACATAAAAAATATTTCCAATCTAAGCTCAATAGCTTATATAATCATATGGGTCTAAAATCAGTTCAGCACCCATACATTTTGGTGTCTTTGGCTCTTTTACAACCATAGTCACCACTATCCTATTAGGCAGGATTGGTGTTAAACCATTAAGCATCACATGATCACATTTCCTATACTAGCACATTAATTGTTGATAAACAGAGCAAAACTCTCCATACAGTATCCACCTGTGCTAAACAGAGTAATCAATGATCCAGAGGCTTGTGCAAAAATCCCTATCCAATGCCTACTCATCCATTCCCCAGACTGTTTCTGGCTTGCCTTCTCAGTGAAAGCTTTGATCTGAGGCGCATCTGATCTTGGATCTAATCCCCTCTCACCACCTTTATCTCTACTTAACTGCAAAACTATGAGAATGAATTAAAACAAAAAAATATTTCAATCTAACTAATATTTTGTCATTTTCTACTCGTTCCCCCCATTTTGGTGTCTTTGGCTCTTTTACAACCATAGACACCACTATCCTGTTAGGCAGATTGGTGTTAAACCATTAAGCATCACATGATCACATTTCCTATACTAGCACATTAATTGTTGATAAACAGAGCAAAACTCTCCATATAGTATTGCCATCAATTCTGCCTAATAGGATAGTGGTGGCTATGGTTGTAAAAGAGCCAAAGACACCAAAATGTATGGGTGCTGAACTGAGTTCAGACCCATATGACTATATAAGCTATTGAGCTTAGATTGAAAATATTTTTTGTGTTTTCAATTTCATTCCAATAGTTTTGTAGTTAAGTAGAGATAAAAGGTGGCTAGAGGTTGCATTAGATCCTAAGATCTAGATGCAGTGCTCTCAGATCCAAAGCTCCTCACTGACGAAGGCCACAAGCCAGAAACTAGTCTGGGGATATTGGATGAGTAGGCATTAGATAGGGATTTTATGCACAAGCCTTCTGGCATCCATTGATTACTCTGTTTAGCACAGGTGGCAATACTGTATGGAGAGTTTTGCTCTGTTTATCAACAGTTAATGTTCTAGTATAAGAAATGTGATCATGTGACATTTATTATCTTATTAAATTGCATTTTTTATTACTTATCCTTTTCTTTTGAATCATATTATTCACTTCAGACCCTGCAATTTAATTATCATAATTTTAGCATTTCTGTATGAGATTCAAACCCAGGTTCAAAACAATGCTAAATTTAGTAGATGTTAGTTAGCCTTTTTATTAGCCATATTATGACAATTTATTTAATTCATGCCATTATATCATCAATCTTTTAGAGTTCTCATGTTTCTTTGCTGTGTCTCCAGACCAGGAATTGAATAAATTCATCTGTATCACTGGGAATGTTGTTCATAATGTCATAGATTTGGGGAATGGGCAAATAAGTTAAAATTCACAATTGCTCCTGACCTGTGTATTTCAGGCATGACTGGGTTTTAGATACTTTTGCTCAGATTCTTGGTCTTGTTGTATGGACATATAATTCCGACTGATACAAGAATGATGTTACAAGAAACAAAAATATAGCCAATCCATTTTGTCCTCAATAATGGATAAAAAATCAATTTAAAGCTATTCCTAGAGAATAAAAGCTGCAGATTAATTTTAATTGGTTATATATGTGTGAAAACTGTACAAAAAGAATACAGTTGTGAAATAATATGGTTTTCATTATTATTGGAGAAAATATTCTCATACAGGTGTTTACACTAATGTTACCATTACTTTTTATATTAAAAAACTGAAATGAAATATTAGTTGTTTTATTAACTTCTGAAATGTAAACTATGACAAATAAGCTCTGAATACTATTTCTCCACAGAGCAAAATTAGTTATAATTTTATTATAAACAAAGCAGATTTTGTTTACTTTATTTAAAAACTGATAAGATATAATACACAATATATGAATACATTATTTTTTATAGTCAATAAAACAGATATGATTATGCAAAATTCAAATAAGGATTACAACTGATCCAATGTTTCATAAAATTTACCATGAATATATTGGTAATAGAGTAAAACAATTTGAATAATCTATTTTATGACAAAAACCTATATGTTAGTACTCATATTAAAAAAGTAAAAGATAAAGACTTACTCATCAAGATTTTTAATTTGTTGATGATGAGGATTTGAGTGTTTTTTAATCCTTAAATGTAGCTGGATATCCACTTTTTAATAAATATTAAATAGTTGTCTGGATTAGTTATGGGACAACTCTACTAAAAAAAAAAAATCTTAAGCTTGCTTAAAATACAAAGAAATTTGTTTTAAGTTTTAATACAGGCTTAATTTTATTTAGTGTAAATTCAAACCAAGATTATGGGAATGGTTAGCAAAACCATTGTTATTATTATATCATAATCTTTTAGCCTGAGTCTAAATATATCTATTGAATTATATTATGGTAGACTTTAAAATATAATACAGATGGAAACATAATGGAGGAAATTAATCATAGAATTAAACTTGGTTGGAGTGCTTTTTGGTAGAAATAACTTGATACTAAAGAAAATATGCCTATGTGTTTGAAAAGGAAGGTTTTTAACAAATGTGTTTTACCAGTTCTTACTTATGGATCTGAGACTTGGACACTCAATAGAAGAGCAATACAGAGACTTCAGACCACTCAAAGAAGTATGGAGAGTTGTATGTTGGGAGTAACAAGAAGAGATCGAAAACGCAATGTATGGGTAAGAGAACAAACAGGTGTTACCGACATCATTGAAAAATTAAAGATTGAAGTGGAGTTGGGCTGGACATATTGCTAGAAGAGATGATAATAGGTGGACAATTGAAATTTTAAATTGGATTCCAAGAGATTGTAAAAGACCCAGAAAGAGACCACATGTGAGATGGATGGATGAAATAAGAAAGTGTGCAGGGGTGATGTGGAGAAGAGAAGCTAAAGATCGGAGAAGATGGATTAAACTTGGAGAGACCTTCATAATGGTTGATAATGATGATGATGATGATGAATTTATTGCTCAGTAAAATTTTGACGGGAAAGATTACATTTCACAATTAAAAATGATTATGTCAAATTGTGTTATTTTTTTATACAATGGAACTATTTATTATTATATTTACATACACACGTTAATATTCATTTATATATATATATAATCAAATTAGAGCTTACATTCTTTAAATAAATGTAGTAAATTCAAGATAATTTGGCATGATCTATGTAAGAAAGCATTTAAAATCTCATAAGGTAAATAATCATTCAAGACATTATTTTGTCACTGATAACTCCACACATCAAAACTTGTCAAAATAAAATGTATTAAGTTGCATTGATACACAACTATATTATAAAATTAATACTGCTTTATTTTTCCAAGGAAAAATCACTGAATACTTATTTTAAAAATTAAAAAAAAAAGACCAAATTATTGCCCATCCTTGCATATGTATTAAATGGATTATGTCCTGTACATATGGGGTTCAGATTGACCTTAGGTCAACATGGCTGTGACAATAATCTCGGCCTCAGAGTGGTCTTTGAGCATTTCATCATCAGATTTTCAATCGGATGAATGGTTGAAGAGTTGGAGTGTGGAATAGATTGAAGCCTGTCCATTAAATTGTGAAGATTGTCTATATTAATATATATCTGAGCACTTATAGTGTAAATGTGTAGAGATGATAATCTGGACCAACTGATGATTGCTGGATTAGCATGAAATACGTATAGTGGTGATTATCACTATGATGGTCAAATATCCAATATGATTTATTTGTCCATAATGTTGTCACAAACAGAATTAAATAAATAATCAATCAAACAAGAATGAAATAAACAACTATTAATAATTATATTTAAATATTTATCAAACCGGCTTTATATTATAATATAATATATTATAATATAATATCTTGAGAAGGTCTCAATGGAGATGAAAGCCAGTTTGATAAATATTTAAATATAATTATTAATAGTTGTTTATTTCAATCTTGTTTGATTGATTATTTATTGGTGATTATTTATCTTTTCAACATATATGTGTTTAAGTGTATCAGTGTTATTAGATAGAATGGAGAGTGGTGGGTTGTGTGAAAGTCTATGCTCATATACCCTATATATTATAATTAAAACATGCTTTTTTATGTAAATGTAATCAATTAAAGTTTATTTGATATTACCTATATAAGAAAGTATGCAAAATATGAAGTGTTAATGCGCAAATTGTTTCTTTCACCAGTAAAAGTAAATTATTTTCTTTTAGCTACTAAATTTTATATATATTAACAATTTCAAACACCAACAACTTTTGAGAATGCAATTAATTAAGCTCCAGTTATACATAACTATAATGTAAATTTGATATTATGTTGCCAGGTGAAAAATAATAAGTACTCATTTAAAATAATCTTGCAAAATATAATCAAGTTAAAATTTACATTCTTTAAATAACCAATAAATTCAAGATTACTACATAAATAAGGAAAATTAATAGGAGTATAAACACAAGATTTTATATACGTTTTTATGTAGTACATTAGTTGAGCTTGAATTTATTGTAATTATTTAAAAAATATAAGCTTTAATTTGATGAGATCAACTAATGATTTCATTTTTTCCATGACTATTTAAAATGCATATTTAATGTCCCTGCCTTGGTAAAATAATGCCAAATTTGTTATAGTTATATGTATTTTCAATTTGTTTTATTCTGGCAAGTTGTTGATGTCCAAATTTGGTATTATAGATGACATCTAATGACTAAACAAAAGAGGATACATTTTTTGTTGTGAAAAAATAACAATTTGGTACAAACTCTTGCAACATTTTATACATTACATCAAATGATTTTGAATTTATTACCATTATTTAATAAAGACAAATTTTAATCTGATTATATTTAAGAAGTGATGTGGTCTTTTTCAAGATTATTAAAATGAGTACTATTTGCAAGTTGATTAATTTTCTTCTCACAACATGCTCTTGTCAGACTTTGCTATTCATGCATAATGGTTTATTATATGAAAGGGGTGCATATTATATATGGGTGTCCAGTAGATGATGATCAGTCTGGATTGGCACATGGTGGTTATTTTTTAATGCTCATGCACTACATTTTTCAAAAAAAGATCCTCATTTATTGGAAATAAAATAACTATGTGCATTATCATCTATTAGACTTTACATCATTTTGTATGTACAGAGCATCAAATGATTGTAAATTTATTATAATATATGTATAATAATTTAATAATTTTTAATAAATTTAAATGATAAAATAATTTTAAATATGTAGAAATTTCTATTTTATTGTATTTAAAAAACCACAGCAGATATCAGCAAGACAGTAATGAATAAAAATAGAAATCTTTTAACATTTCTTTCATTCAAAAGGTGTTCTCTTCTAAATGCTGATTCTAGTTCTTATATAGAAATAAACCATTACAATAAATATATAAATGTATAAGAAAACAAAATATCATAATGTTTCCCATTTTTCTATTGCATAATAGATTCTTCCACCAAAAAAAAGGGTTCTGACTTTATAATTTTTAATGGATGTAATTAATGAAATATTTGTATTTATATTTAAAAATTAGTGACAGCATTTAGAAGAGAATTGCCTTGTGAATGAAAAAAAGTGCTAACAGTTTGTGATTTTTATTGGTTACTATCTTGTTGACATTTGACTGTGGGATTCAAATAAAATTTAATGGAAATATCCACATATTTAAAAATATTTCATCAATTACATAGATTATCATTTTCCAAGATTAAAGTTAAAATAACAAACAATTTGTAAGCTAAAAATATTGAGAAAAATCTGATAATCAATCTTTAAAAGAAAGTTCTACTAATGTTAATCATTGTAAATATTAAAATTGTTAACTTGGATCTTTCGAGATGATTATTTTACTATGCATAAATTTTTTTAAAGGTATGGATTACAGATACAAACAAATTTATTCATGAAATTACTAAAAAGAAAAAAAAATCATTACTAGGTATCTGATAATGTCTGTGTAAATAATAATAATAATAATAATAATAATAATAATAATAATAATAATAATAATAATAATAATAATAATAATAATAATAATAATAATAATAATAATAATAATAATAATAATAATAATAATATTATTATTAATAATAATAATAATAATAATAATAATAATAATAATAATAATAATAATAACAACAACAACAACAACAACCACAACAACAACAACTACTCAAAGTTCCAACATTACACCATGGTCAATTCAGGAATAAATACTGCACCACTTGAGAGTAACATGATATACTTGACTCATCAATCCACCAATCCAAGCAAGTTTACAAGATGAATACAGTAATATACCTCAAACAAACTTTAAATGTACAACACATGAACAATACTAGACACCTATTGTGCTCCCCAAGAAATAAGCATAATTTACATACAAACCAATGACCCTAACTACACCCATCCTCCAAAATGTATTAACAAATATCATTTAATAATAACAATAATGATAACAACAACACCAATAATAATATAGTGTGAATGTGCCAATTAATAAGAGAGCTGCAATTTATGGTAAAATTTCACTTTAGTCTTCTCCTAAACAAACCATTGGATTAATACAGAAACCTAATAGTATTATTAATAACAGTGAGGTGATCAAGAAGATCCACTTTTTTTTTTTATAAAATTCAAAACTCCCCATAGGAGATTTTTAGTTGTTAACCTACAGACAGCGCAAGCATGGCAAATACCATGATTGCCACATGTGAAGATAGGTATAATTTAGAATAATATGCGATCATATGCAGAAGCAATCAAAATGCTAAGAACAAGTAAAAAAAATCAGGAAAAAAAGGCAGTGAGAATGTAAACCATTTAAATAATGATAATGATAAGAAGACAGGGCAGAGTCCAAGATTTCATAAATTGACAGTTAATGACACAATGAAACTAGATATGCTTTCAAAAACTTTAGAAATTCAAATTAATATTATAGAAGAAAACTGGACAGAAGAAAGCCTAAATAAAATAGCAGACGTTTTTTTCTCTTTCAAAGAGTTTTTACTATGATCAATTGTACTAGAAATGACAGATATGAATTGCACATTTATAAATTTCCCCAAGATCTATTATATGAAGCAACTAATAAAAGTAACTTTTGGGATTTCATATTTTGAATTTCTGACTATACAAATCACAAATATATTGTAGTGGAGTTTTATAATGAAGAAGAAAAAGAGATTTGAAAAAAAAAATCAAAACACTACAGAAATTTGCACTAATCAAAGAAAATCCAGACAAAAAAAATATTGTTAATGGAATAATAAAAACACTTATTTAAATTACGATATTATCGACTTCAAAAAACGAATGCAGCCTTTGAGAGAAGTGATCGAGTTTCAAAACATGTATTTAAAATACATTCCAATACCGATTTTAAGTAATAGCTACCAATTTAAAGTACATTTAAATGAAAACACATTCCAAATGATATTCCAATGCTTATAACAGACCAAAAAATGACTCTTCTATTAATAATTTATGGAACCAAACCTAAATGCTTTAATTGCAAAGAAAGAGGACACATAGTCAGTCAGTGCCCAAAATTAAAATGTCAACACTGTAAGCTGAGAGTGACAGCAAATCATCAATGCAAGGTTTTCAACACAGAATAAATAGATAATACACGACATTGGATAGATGTATTAGTTCAAGAAAAAACAAAAATTCAAATAAATGAAAAAGTGGATACAACACAATACACACAAAACAAACAACCAGAAGTACCTCAAAAGCATATAGAAGTAATGGAAACAAAGGAACATATTTATTCTTCAGAGCTAATTATCAATCAAATCTCAGAGAATATATTAAACACACTAACATCAACTTTTAAGCAAGAAGATTCAGAAATAAATAATACCTCAGCTAAATGTAAACCTGGATGCCCATCACTTCAAAACATAGTAGAAAACCTGAATTGAAAAATGTGAATTAAGTGAAGGTAATTTACCACCATTTGTTGCTGACAACAAAAATGTTAAAACAACAATTCTAAAGAACCTCCCAGATACTAATACAGAAGGTACAATGAATGAAGAGGCTAACACAATAGAAAAGATAAGTGTATCATATTTAAAATATGATAGTCTTATGACTAAAAAGTTGTGTAGGGTCAGACTAGATAAACAGATAGTAATAGAATGAATTCAGATTAATTTATTGAGAAAACAAATATAATAAACTGGCCAAAGAAAAAGGTTTAATTCAACACAACAAATAAATAAAAATATAAAGATAAAAATCGGTTCTTTAAATGTTCAAGGATTAATCTTGCTAAAAAAATTATGAATTCAAAAAATGGATGAATACTGTCCAGCAAATAAAACAAAATATACAATAGATCACAAATAGATTTCTCAACATATCTTAGTAATCATTGATACACTGCATTCTACAAAGTGGCCTTTTCACTCTCAGCAGGGTTGGGAATTGTAATCAATAAACATTTAGATCATTCAAAATTATATATTTAGATGCACACATGCTGATAGTAATATTATATCATAAGTCTTTAACACTTAATATTATATTTTTGTACATCCTACCAGATCATAAAATAATTCATATATTAATAAATACATTAAATACCAAATTTGATCCTCAACCTATCCCATAATATTGATTGGGGACTTCAACATGGTATATAACATATATGTAATGAAATGGTTACACTTATTGGTTTTTTCACTTATGACTGGAGAAGGGTTTCTGCCATAGAACTCTGTCTCAATTAATAATGGCAGATATTCATCAATGATTGACTTGGTGTTTTACTCACTAGCACTGCACCATATGATGAACTAATCACTGATAAACACATCTTTTTTCAGACCATGCTGAAATCATAGTAACTCTTAAAAAATGACTTTATACACAAACCATTAATAACCAGTAAAACCATAAGAGTACATTTGCCCAGTAACACAACTGAACATCTATATTCAGAAATATAAATTAGACTTTGAAATGGATCCAATTCAAACCTGGATACTATTTGTAAATATTATGTCTTGTACAAGAGAATGTAACAATAAATCAAACAGCATCATTAAAAGTCATAACTCTTGTAGATGACATTAGTAAAAGAATCAGGTGCAGCTCTATCACAGCAGAAGGGAGAAAAAATGTAATGACAATGAGAAGAGCATATCAATCAACATGTGAAACATTCAAAAAATATATAGCTATATAAAAAAGAAAATATACTTAAATCATACCCATACTATGGGCATTAAGTCAAGCACCAGTAAATGAAGTCCCCTCAACAATAAACATAAATAATAAAATCATTACAGCAACAACATGATGCAAACACTATTATTACATTTTAAAACAAAATTACAAAAGGAATTAAAATTTACTCCCAAGCATAACTTCTTGGGAGTTCCAGAAGGTAATACAAAATTTACACCTGAAGAATGAAAGACTTGCAACAATACCAAAAGCTTGCCATCCAGGGATGTATGGTATACCCTTGTTTCTATATAATAATTTAAGCAAATAAAAACAGGACTCTAACAGAAATGATTGAACTTTGGCAGAGGACTTCATACCCATGGAGTTTGGTGGTAATTAAGCCATTGATAAACACTCACCAAGCTCTAGAGAATACAGAAAAGCTTCATGCAGACTTCAATACTTTGTAAAACCAACTCACAGCGAATCATGCTAATGAAATTAAAAATAAGACTTTAATATTAAAGGGCTTAACTCAATCACAAAAAATACATCAGATAAAACAATGAATAAAGATCACATAACCTCATATTCTAGGATTTCTAAAAACTAAAATCTATAATGGCTCACAACTTGACCCCCCTCAGAACATGTAAGTAGGGAAGGTTACTGTGCATGCTCTAGAGACACATCATCTCCTTTAGGGGGTACTGGACTGCTTATAACACCAGATTGTAACACCAGATTATTCATTTGAGTCATTCAAAATCATATATAGATGCAAATCTACTTAGTCATCAAATCATCACACTAAATATTATATTTGTGTATATCCCACTTGGTCCTGCAATTGTCTCAAACATTATATTGAACATAAACACACTACTTGGTTCTAGTTTACATCCAATAATACTAATCAGGAATTTCAAAAATGTCAAGATTTTATTTCAAAGTGACTACATCAAATATTGATACACATATGAGTGCCAAGTGTTTTCTGTCATAGTGATGCAATTACATTTCACAATGGTTGTCATACATCAAGGATTGAACAGTCTTTTTACTCACCTATGTTACTCCATTAAATCAGCCTAAACATCAACCCATCTATTTTCTCTGATCACTCTGCAAAAACCATGTTAATTACCCTGGTAGAAATCCAAACAACTGCACTTACACTTGGGAAAACAATTAGAATACTCATTCCAACTGGCACCCCAGAATTTATTTTTTCAGAAACATATATAATGCTTCACAAAATCAAAGATATGCAAATTACTCCCATACAAAGATACCTCATTCATAAATATTTTATCATTTAATATAGATCACATTACACACAAATCTCCACACCCTCAAGACTACTAGCTCTGAATGATGAAATACGTAGATGGATTATTATATTCCCAACACACACCAGTCAGCAACATATACACAAGCTTACACAAGCATACCATAACTTCTGTAACCATCTGAAAAACTACCTGGAAATAAAAATGTAAAATCTGCCTCAGCCAACAACATACATGGAAAAGGAAATACATTCAATGGGCCTTGGGCTTCCCATCTACTGTCAGAGTGCCAATGGCACTCACAGATCAGGGGATCACATATGCAGAAAATAACATGTTAAAATCAATGTATCATCATTTTTAACAAAACCGACAAACATACCACCCAGACAAATTTTGTTCTAATGTTTTTGGAAAACCAGATACACATACCACCCAGTCAAATTTTGTTCTAATGTTTTTGGAAAACCAGATACACATACCCCATTTAACATCACAAAATTTGCTACTAAACTGGCAACAATAATTAATGCATGCCACCTAGGACCATATGAAATCCCAAAATTTGTCCTTGCACATCTTAGTCAATTCACTATTCAATATTTGTGTGACATTGCAAATTACCTATCACAGAAGTTACATGACACCCAGGGTTTATATCCAATTGCAATAATCCCCTTCAACAAGAAACAAGTCTCCATATCAACACTATTCAATCTCTGACCAACCTAAATGGGGCCTCTTACCATTAAAATAATTGAAAAAGTACTCAAAGATAGCTAGAGACATACATTATAGCATTAATTTTCCACAGCCAGTTTGTAAGGAAGCAATCATTTACTGCACAAGCTGTAATGGTATTCAAAACAGTCTTAAACTCAGTTCAGGATCAAAAAAGTATGCACCAATTGCAGTTCAACTTGATATAGAAGCAGATTTTGACTCAATTGATAGTAATACACTAATTAACATGTTAACTGACATCACAATTCTAAGGACTCATCTGTACCTGCTCAAAACCTATTACTTAGCAGAGAAAGCCATATCATACTTAATAGCAAAAATTCTCCATCATTCATTCCCACACAATCCATATCCCAAGGCTCCCCACTCAGCTCACTTTTATTTACTTTTTACATCAACCCATTCATTCTCAAAATCCAGCAGAGTATCAAAGGCATCCAAATACCAGGCACATCACAACATATAGCCTGCATTGCATATATAAATGACATTAGTCTTCTTTCCATTTAGAAAGCAGATACCAATACTACAGAAAATACTTCAAGACTTCCAGTCAACACACCATCTAAAATTTAATCAGAACAAGACTGCTGCCTGGCCACTATACTCCAATAAGCCATGCCCACAAATTTTCCAAGACAAACCATCTGCTTTCCTCAGCTTTACTTTCTACATGAGAACAAATGGAATGAAGCAAAAAATCCCAAACAAGTTAAAAGATGATGTAGAACAGATCACTGCTTCTCTATCAAAAGCATACCTCTCAATATATGCTAAAGTGCAATTGTTCAATCAGCTAATAATCACCAAGATTATCTTCTATTCTCCCATAATTCTCCAAAGGTTTCACATCAAAAATCTCTTCATAGTGCAATAAACTTCTATGGAATAGAAAGACAGTGTCAATATCTGCAAAATGTCTTAGTTGCCCAGCAATACATAATGGTTTGGGGCTACACAACATAAATATTTTTCAAATACAGAAGACCATAGCCACCCTCAGACATTTCCCAGAACTTCAATATCTAATACTTACAGGCAAACCTTCACCTTCACATTGCTATCAATCATCAGTCATAAAACAGTTTAGAAACATACATACTCAAATATCATTCCAAACAACAACAAAATATTCATATTGGCAAATTTATGCACTGGTATACCTGGGACATACACCAAATATTTCCACCTAGATGCTCAGAATAAACAACCAATGGTTGCTTAAAAAATTTAAAAAGTGGTCTGTGGAGACCAAATTTTTTGAAATCCTTCCTAGATTAAATGTATATGTCTTGCCAACATCATATTTTCTAAGATATAGATGCTTGTATATAAAAATAGATCCCCTTCTGCACACTATGCCACCAAGCAAAAGAAACTCAATAATATCTGTTTTTCAACTGCTCAGCACTAAACAATATTTGGCATTAAATAAGTAAAGACAACCAAACATCTCCCTGCAGGATATCATCAGTATATTCTGTAGAACATCTACTCCCACAGTCCGTGCAGCAACTCGCATGCTCTATGTATTTTTGTGCATATGATGAACATTCACTTTTGGCAATAATACAAGATAACATATATCAATATTTCATAATAAATTAGCACAATTAAAAAAAAAGAGACAATAAAGTAGCACATCCAGACATTTTTGTGGTCACATGGTCACTTCATAAAACAACACTTAAATCTCTAATAGTTCTAACATTTGTCAAATCACTTAATATACCCGAAAAGAATGCAAGAAAATGGACATCACAACATCCAATAATTGATAGATGATATTAAAACATACAAAATATTGCCAGCAGAAACATACCCTAGTTTACAAAATCAATATCTAAAGACTAACAAACAATTACAAAGCAACATAAACACAATATATATATTCATATATATATATATATATATATATATATATGATCAATAGATAAACACTTGGATATATATTCATATATATATATATATATATATATATATATATGATCAATAGATAAACACTTGGAGTCAGTGTTTAGATCTAGTTTTTGGCTCTATCCTTTACGAATGATAGCAAATTAGCTTGAAATCAGCTGATCTGAGGGTGGGCAAAATGAAAGAGTAATGTTAATTCTGACTCTTTTGTCATTTATGTAAACAAACGTATGCTTGGTCGGTGTTTTTGGTAAAATGCCATCTATTGATCATAAATACAAGCGACAGCAAGTGAACGTGATTAAAACTTGTTTTTGTTTTTCATATATATATATATATATATATATATGTATTGTGTACATGTGTCTTAATTATCCAAATGTAAATAAGATAACTTTGAGAGACAATTTAAAGAAAAACAGTGGGATTAAAAAAAAACTAACAGAGGCCATATAAATTTACTATTATAACCTAGAACAAACAATCCATTGTTTACCCAGTTTATATCTGTATAGACTTGTAAAGAATTTAAGATAGACCCAATATAAATAATCCTCAGAAACATCTATGACAACATATGTATAGGGAAAGTATTAATGTAACCTGCTCTTCTAGTCTGAATAAAGTTCATTTTTGAAACATAATAATAGTAGTAGTAGTGGTGGTGGTGGTAGTAGTAGTAGTAGCAGTAGTAATAGTAGTAGAAGTAGTAGTTGTTGTTGTTGTTGTTATTATTATTATTATTATTATTATTATTATTATTATTATTATTATTATTATTATTATTATTATTATTATTATTATTATTATTATTATTATTATTATTATTATTATTATTATTATTATTATTATTATTATTATTATTATTATTATTATTATTATTATTATTATTATTATTATTATTATTATTATTATTATTATTATTATTATTATTATTATTATTATTATTATTATTATTATTATTATTATTATTATTATTATTATTATTATTATTATTATTATTATTATTATTATTATTATTATTATTATTATTATTATTATTATTATTATTATTATTATTATTATTATTATTATTATTATTAAACCAGCCACTTGTAAATAAATATAGTCATTCTAACTCCAAAAAAGACAAAAAAGAAAGGAGAGAGAGTTAGAGAAGAAAAAAACTATTCTAAAAATGAATTTTGTAGTGATTTGATTAAAAAGAAATGTAACATTTTCTGCTGGATGAATAATAAATGAATAAAAAGTTGATGTAGTATTTAAAAATAAATAAATTTTAAAAATCTGATTGGTGAATAATAACTGAAAAATAAATCAATTATTTACTAATTTGTCACTTGGAATATTTTTTGAAGAATTGAAACTAATATAGTAAAGTTCAACCAAAATGATATTATAACCATATTCTATGAATGACTATTATATTTTGAATGATTAGTAATGATTGAATAGAATAAAAATATTTTGCTCATCATTTCAGTAATGAAATAAAAATTTGGATGTCTGAAGTTACTGATAAATCCAGCCTATCATTTCATTTTATTAAAATTTTGACTAAATAAAAATTTGAAATTATGATGTGTGACTGAAGATTTTAAAATATGTAGTAACATTTCTGATGCAAAAGTAATATAATTTTTTTTTTAGAATATAAGAATATGTACACTTCTGTTCCATTAAAGATATTCCTATTGTTATAATTTATATATAAAAAAAGAATGATTGCAGTGGGCAAAGTAAAATATTTCTATTATTCATTATTGAAAAATTACTTTTAAAAATGTTATTTAATATGATACTTCTAGTTAAAAATAACTAGTTATCAAACTCAGTATGATTTAAAGAATCACAAACTGGATAAAAGTTTTTTAATGCCAGGTGAATGCAAAAGAGGTCTTTAGCAAAGTGTGACTTATATAATGCTTTGATTACTTTGTTTAAGACATAATTTTTTAATAGAGAATGTTTTTAACAAAGTTGAAAGCAGCTGTTATGATCCTGAAAGTTTAGCATATTATACAGCTGTTATATGAAAGGATATTGTCTATCATTATTCTGTAAAATGGGTTATCTAATATGGATGATAAATAACTAAAACTGTTAATTTTTGTTGGTGTTGTCTAAAAATTTTTGAAATAGATGTAAGTTTAATTATAACAATAACATAAGAGAAATTTAAGATAGGATATCAGGAAAAATATGTTAAAAATATTTAACTGATATTTTAACATGTATATTTTTATAGATATTATTTTTTGATGGAAGCTTAATAATGCATTATTGAATTATTTAATTAAAATGTATTGAAATAATCACTTTCATGGTGTAATATATAAATAACAGATACAGAAAAGAGTGGGCTAAAATAATTATTTAGAAAGAAAGAGATATACAATTATATGTTGGACTATTTACACCATATAATATTAAATATTGAATGTATTCAAAAATTTTAAACTCTATTTAAATTTTTCAATTATATTCAATTGTTATTAATAACACATAGTTTAGTATAAGCACAATGTTTTAAATGGTACTATTCTAATCTATTCTTTAGATATTGCTGGTCTGACCAGGTAGCATTGGAATCAAACCTGGATCCTTAGATTCTTGAATATTGACTTTTAAGGTAACACTCTACCCACCTGAACCATTCTGCTAAAGCAACAGTTAGTAGCCATTTCATATACTTATCTATGAGATTCCTCACAAATCTTTAGGCAAACACAAAGAGATCCATAAATTATTTAATTTAACCATGGTAAACATTTTCTTTAGTGGACCAAAACATAGTGTCCTGGTGGAATAATTTCAAACTTTTTCTAAGATAGTTACTTTTTTTTCTGTAGTTGTAAAGTTGGTACTTTAGCAAAGTAATTGTACATATGCTATTTGGTGTTTGAAATCCATTCAGAGAACTCATGTAAGAATCACATTACTTCACAACTATGTACAATAAGGCTATGACAGGCATAAATTGTGTAATTTATTGCACCAATTAATGAAATGTTGAATTTTCTGTTTATTCATGCAGAATTGTGGCTTCATGGCAGTTGATGAAGGAATTTCAAGCTTTGAAATTAGCAATGAGGTGATTAGTGAGGAAGTGGCTGATGAAGAACAATGTCTTATGTCACCATTGTGATAAATAATGTTCACTGATAAGGTATGCCCAAGGTGCAGATGGTGTTAGATGGCAATGCAGTTCATCCATCAATCATGGTTCTTTTTTTCCAGAAGTCATCTGTCTTTGCAAATCCTTATGCTTATAGTCTTTTATTGGGAAAATAATTTGATGCCAGAAATGCCTTATTTTCATCCTATCTGCATGAATTTTTATTCTGGACTCTTTGCAATAGTGACACCATTTTTGTGAAACTTAGTATATATATATATTGCTGAGAACTATACATTATAGTGCGAAATTATTCCGTCAAAGTGCGTATGTTCCAGCCCACTAAAAGTAATATTTATCTTAACCACATCCAAAGTTTTCATAGATTAATAGATTTGAGTATTAATTTTATATGCATAGATAAAATCTAATATTTGTTTGCATATGTGTATGAATATATATTATTTTATAAATACTCATTAACTATATAAAATTTAATTCCTTTTTAAGTTTATGAATAAACTCTAATTTTTATTTAAATAATTTTTAGTTATACAATTTTTTATTTAAATAAATTTACTTTTATAAATAAATTAAATAAAATTACTTTTACATATTTGAATTTTTCTAGTAACTAAAAATAAAAAATAAAAAATTTGTTTAATCTTCTAATTTCCAGAGGAATGTTTTAAAAGTAAACATTTAGCAAATTAGAGTTACATTTTTTTATAAACTTTTAATTTACAGAGAATTTCTAATATTATGTTAAAGATTAGTAACAAAGACATTTATTTTATTTTAAGATAAGATTTTGATTTTTTTGTTAACATTTAAAATAATTGAATATATATATGTTTTTTTAATTAATAAAGCTTTCTAGATGTTAGCTGGATTAATTAATATAAAAGTCCAACCAAAACTTTTAAGATAAATTTTGTTTGCTAATTAGTGAGCAGTAGTGAGTTAAAACATGAATTAGTGTGTTTTATTCAGTGTGTCTTGCTCATTTAAAAGTGTATAATGGATAATAAAAACAAATTCTTATGTTTTTACATGACCCACAATTCTCAGTGCCATCTTATATTGCTGACCCACCTGATCACACACATGTTAAAAAAAATAAATAATCACCAATATACATATTTCATGCTAAACCAGCACTCATCAGTTGGTTCAGATTACCATCTCCACACAGATATACAATCAGTACTCAGCCTTATATTAAGATAAACAATCTTCATACTTTAATGAACAGATTTCAAAATACTGCAACCCACAACTCTTCAGCCATCCATTTCATTGAAAATCTGATGATGGAATGTTCAAATCCCATGTTAGTGCCAAGGTTGTCATCCTATCCATGTGAGGGGTCAGAATGACTAAACATCAACATGGGTAGAATGACAACCTTGGCATTAATGTGGGCTTTGAACATTCAATCATCAGATTTTCAATGAAATGGAAGACTAGAGAGTTGTGGGTTGGAATGGTTTGAAACCTGTCCATTAAAGTATGAAGATTGGCTATCTTAATATAAAGCTGAGAACTGATTGTATATATGTGTGGAGATGGTATTCTGGACCAACTGATGAGTGCTGTTTTAGCACAAAATATGTATATTGGTGATTATTTATCACATATGTGTGATCAGGTGGGTCAGAAATAAGATGGCACTGAGAGTTGTGGGTCATGTGAAAGTCTCATTTCAAATCCCACATATATTACATATATAAATGCAGGTGTTAAGCCTCTACAATGTATATCCTTATGTTATAATCAAAAATTTTTTTTCTTAAAAAAAGATACCATGATGAATAGAAAAGAAATTTAGGAACTCCTTGAGTGATTGAAAGCCCACACTTTCATAAGTGATCTACAGCAACCTATTTACAAGTCCAATAATAAATATATTTTTAATATATTTAAGTTACAAATGCATCTTCAATATAAAAAGTTTTAACTTGTAAAAATAGTTTTATTACTTTATTCTTAAACCACCAGCTAGTAGCAAGAGCAATGAAATTTTGCCATAAAAGTTTGAAAATTAATATCACATTATTCACACCCAAAAAGTAAAATATTGTTAACAAAATACAAAGTTATTCTTCATGTTAAAATATATTTGCTTATATTACTATTTTAAATTATTAATATCTACATAATGTAGATAAAACCTTCATGTTTCATAGTCAAAGAAGAAAATATAAATGATCATTATTTTGGTTTCAATTTAATAAATGTCTCAAAAACATATTTCAAAGTTAAGAAGTAATTTAGGATGGATAGTAATTTAAATGCTATCTAAAAAAAATATCTTATTTCATTAGTATATAAATTATCTTTCATAATTTAAAGTATTACCAAAAATTTAAAATATAGCAATTGAATCATATTTGAATGACTGATGTGTAATTTAACAATTTATTATATTGATTAATCTGATGATTTTATTAGATATACTGGATGTAGTGAAATATTGTTTTCAAGATATTATGTAAGAGATATTAAAAATAATCCATAATACATTTATGAAATACTAAATTATTTAATTGAATTAAACAAATTTGTTTTATTAAAAACAGGAATTGATTTTACAAATAAAAATTAATTATTTAAGCAGCTCAAAATAAGAAAGTACTTGATTAAGATAATTATATTAAATTATAATTTTAAATTAAAACTTATTTATTCTTAATAAATGTTTGTGCACAGATTATTCATAAACAAATGTAAATATATGTATATCTTATGTGGTAAAAATGAAATAGTGATTAAACAGTTTTGCTAATGAATAAGATAGATAATTAATAATTATATCATTTGTTAATTGCTGGAAATATTGTAGAAATATTAAAATCACACATACAAAAAAGTCTGCTTATGCATCATGTATTTAAAAAAAAAGAATATAATACTGGGAATATTATGATTAAAAGATCAAATGAAAAATTATTGAAAAGAAAGTTTTCTATGTGATTGGAGTTAGTTAATGAATACAGCTTAAAATATGATCATATTGTTTCTTAGGGATTTTTATAGTTTACACATTTAGTGCTGTGTTCTGAACATATATTTGAATTTACAGTCATATATTAATGTTAGTACATGTTTTTAAGTATATGAATATCACTATTGGTATTTAAAATATGGTTTTACGAGATTAATTTAGAGTCAAGAAAGTCTCTAGAATGGCTTGAATTAAACTCATTTCCAAAATATTTAATCATTCCTTTAATACATAAGCATTAGAAAATATATGCAATGTGTTTAAAACATAGTAATAGGTGTACCATATATAAATGGAATAATAATATCAGGTTATAGGATCAACCACACACATGTCAAGTCAGGATAAACCAATTATAGAAAATTATATTTAAATAATTAAATGGTAACGCTACTAAAGATGGATAAAGCAGAAATTAACAAAGTAGTAATAAATGAAATTATATCTAGTTAGAAACTTAAGTGATATTAAAATAAAAAATACATCAGAATAAATAGATAAAGTTTTATTATTGTAAAAATGATAGGATTAAGTTATTATTTTTAATAATTTTAATTATTTATAATATCTTAGAGCCTTATTATCTTCTGATCTAAGTTGGACTAATGTGAACTGTCATGGAAAAGAAGAAATGAATTGGCAGTAAAAGTGAAGCAATTAGAATAAAGAAAAAACAGAGCAAAGCAAGTAATTCTAATTATTATATATTTTATGATAAATATTTACAGCGTTTTTTAGCAGAATCTCTTTACAAAATATAAGAATATGGTTTAGAAGAAGTTAGATTTGAATTCACTTCAACTCATTCTCTAAGTTCTGTATAAATTTAATAGTCTCCAGTGCATTTGGAGAATGAAGAAAGAGATAGGCATTTACAGATTATATAACACATGACAGCCAGACATTATGAAGTATAAGAAACACATGATTTGCAGATCTAGGATGTGTAGAAAAATGCCATTTAGTTAAGACTGAAACATTTTGTGTAGAATATCTTTCAATTACTTACCTACTGCAAAGTAATTTATTTTTATATACAAAATTCATATATAATTCAGGACCTATACAGAAAATAGGGTATTTAAAGATATGGCACTTTTAAATCAGTGTATTAGTCAAATATTTGATCAATCCATTTATATTCATATAGTATAAAAATATTTTACATATGTAATATAATTTTTAATTCATAAGTTTAGCAAACATTTATTATATTTAAAATAAGCTTTGTTAATTTTTTAAAACAAATATGCAAATAATAGCGGCAGAAGAAATAATTTTATTTTATTTATGACGTTTAAAAAATAATATTCTAATTGTAGTTTTTAATAGCTGCATTGTGAAATAAAATTTTGAAGTGCAAATAAAACAAGCAGAAAATTTAAATATTTATAAGCTGTCAGTAAGTAAATAAAAAATATATTTATTTAAATAAATTAAACAATTATTTTTATATGTCAATCTATATAAAACATACACCCTATATACATAATAAGAGCATATATGCATATTTGCTTTAATTAATTTTATTACAACAACAACAAAACCATATAAAACAGCTAATATAAATATATATTAATCATACATAAAAAGTCTGTTTTTGGCACATGGTTCAGTGCCCTTTTCAAATGTCAATCTATTAGTACGACAACAAATTACTACACATACATCACTATCTAGTGTTCCACAATAGAAGTAAAACAATAACAATAACAAAAATAAACATTAGTAAATGAATGGGAAATTATGTAAGACAATATATAAATAGTTATATAATACATGTATTAATTGTTTTGTATATTGCTATGTTATATAGTCTCTCTATATATTTGAAGTTGTATTGGCTCTCTATATGAAAGTATTGCTCTATTTTACTGTTTTCTTGTTGTTGTTTTACTTCTATTCTGAAGCACTATATGGTGTTATATATGCAATAATATGTTAACATAATAATTGATTATTAACATTTAAAAAGAGCACTAAATAAAGTGCCAAAAATGGCTTTTTATGTATTATTAATATATATTCACATTAGCTGTTTATACTAATCAAAAAAGCAAGTCATATATTATGTGACATTACTTTTATAAGCTTGTATTTACAAAAATGTAATACAGAGAGTGTACCAGTAGCTCAAACAATCTCTTAATTGATAGGTGCGGTATAAGAAAATATTTAAAATTTCTATCCAGAACATTCCTATCTCCAGACCAACTGGTTTCAAGCTTAAGGCTCACCTCAGTGAAGAGCTAGAATATTCAGACACTAGATCTAAAACAGTCCCATATAGCTATTTAAGTTAGATAGCTGGATTTAAAGACATTTTCATGTCCAAATTTTAGTTTCTACTTAAATATTATGTATGAAATAACTGCTGGGTTTTGAGTTGATGTTCTAGATCTAGTGTCTGAATATTCTAGCTCTTTACTGAGGTGAGCCATAATCTCAAAACCAGTTGGTCTTGAGATAGGAATGTTCTGGATAGAGATTTTAAATATTTTCTCATACTGCACTTATCAATTAAGAGCTTGTATTAAGTGTTTATATGATTTTTTTTATTGTTGTAATTTATATGAGGTAACAGCATATTGGAATTCATTATTTCCCTTTTTGATGAATTAATTTTATAAATTATGTGTATTACCTATTTAATTATAATTATGTATTTATGTCTTGGCTAATTATAATGAACTTTATCTGAGGTCGATTATTTTTAGAATAATTAAACATATAAAATAACCTTAAAATAATAAAGAAATAATCAAGTATTTTTTAAGTACAGAAGTACAATCAGTTTTTCATTTTCATTTTACCTTTTATCTAAAAATATCTAAATGCTTATTTGTGATCAATATTGGATAGTAAAGAGAATTGGTTACAGACTGTTTACATAATCAATTTGAACTTAACTTTGTCCAAGATTTACTCAGCTCAGATTTGACATCCAGGTGATGCAATATCTCTATTACTTGTGGCCTATGGAAGCTAAAATACACATATATTTATAAATTGATAACCATGACTTCTAGCAGAAATTTTAAAAAAGCTAATGTATTTCATAATGCATTTTTTATTAAATTTCTTTTAGATATCTATCTATTTATTTATATATTCTAACCTTTTGATTGGTTTCCATGGTAGGAATAGCATATAAAGTGTATATTATAGCTCCAAAATTTAAAATTGAGATAATAGTAACACTATAAATTTTGGTATAACATGAATAAATGAATTAATACATAAAGATAAAATTCTGGAGAGATTTAATAACCATTCTTTATTTATAATTATTTATATTATAATCCACTATTTAATTTTAACAAGAGAGTTTCCAATCTAAAATCACTAGAAATAAAAGTTTAAAACATGTAAAAATATTTTATTGGATGTTAAAAATAATGACTTACTTAAGAGTCTAATGAAAATTAATATTCTGTTGGAATTGAACATGATAAATAGCTTGAAAAAAAAAATTCAAGAAGAAAATGTTTAACCTATATTTAATCATGGAAAAAACCCCTATGAAAGATTAATTAATATTCCTCATGTTTAAATTGAAAGTGAAATCTTAGTATCTTATTATATAAAAGGAACAGTAAAATGGGGAAGGATAATTGAAAAAGTCCTTTTAACTTTTTAATAGAGATAACAGTCACGAAAATGATACACTATAATTCACCAAGGTAAATGAATTATGCATATGTATTTAAATCTTATGAGCTTAATAAGTAACAGGAAAAGGGAAAAAATAAGGAAGTAAAATTATTGATGAATTGGTTAAACATATTTTAAAGTTTTGCAACAGCGGAAAATATTGTAGAGATTTATTGAGAAGATTTATTAAACTCTTTTGTTAGTGTAATTTTCAAGAGTATGATTATGTGCATGTAACTTCAAATTAGTAAAGAAAGAAGGATGCATCCAATTCAGAATTTTTGTCCAGTCAGTTTTGTGCTTGTTTGTCTAATGGTTTGTTAAATATACATGTGTTCTAGCAGAAAGAAGATAGGAGAAGCACTCAAACTCATGAGGAATGGTGAACATCTAACGGGTGACCATGGTAGTATTAAACTAGAAATTTGAAATGGGTTTAAAAAAAAAACAAAGAGAAAAGGATTTTAATTTTAAATTTATTGTTAATATTTTTTTTGATTGATATGAAATATAAATGCTAGGTATTCTTAGTTAGTAATAATTGAAATAATTTTATATGCAATGTGGTATATAAGGTTAAAAGGTATAACCTTTTTATTATTCATTCTTGTTTTAAAAAAAGTATGCTTAAAAATATAAAGAGACTATATATGAGTTATAACATGAAAGAGTGTGTGAAGTATAATATTTTAACTTTATATTTTAGCTGGTACATATTTAAAAAAAACAATTGAGTGTTGTAGAGGTAATTCAAATGTATTATCATAAAGTATATTTGACAAAGGGGAATGAAGGAGTGGTGATAAATAACATTTTATAGGATTCTATTAAAATAAAATAAACATATTATAAAACATAATGTTATTTATGAGAGTAAGAAAGAGTGAATGTTAAGGTAAAACAATAATCATGATCTCATTTGTTATATTAAAAAAAAGTAACATATTGATAATAATAAAAGTAGACCATTTGTTTTGTAACATGATCTCAAATGTTGACAGAATAATATTTAATGGGAAGATTGAATTAAATTATTTGTCCAGAAGAAATATAATAAGAGATGCTGAATACACAGAGGAAAAGATAAGTTGAAATTCCAGGATAGAATATAAAATATCATCCTGAAGAACTGATTGAATAAATGGGATTAATCTTATGATATGCATATAGTCTATTAAAAAGAGATGGTAGGATTTTCTGCAAAGATATGAGCATAGTACATACCATAAGTGCTTGATGAATAAGCCAGAGTAAAATTAGAGTAAGATCATTAGGAGACTGATTACCTCCTGAAATATGACACCTCAAATAAAGGAAACCTCTATACCTCTATTATGTTATAGTATTTTTGGATTAAATCAGTTTCTTATGTAGGAAGTTCTCCAGTAAATCAAAATAGAGTAGGCATTGAAAGTTGACTAAATATTTTATGTATTTTATAGTTTGTCTTCCAATGTTTTGACAGATTAGCCTAAAAATAGTAAGACCATACACAGAATAAATATTTTATATTTGAATAAAATTTGAATAAATTATTATATGAATTGGGATACCTGAGATCAAAGATAAATTGAAATGTAAGTGAGAGATAGAGAATGAATCTATGAAATGAATTACATTATATGAAAAAAAGTCCGTAATCTCATTATTCATTTTGAATACATTATAAATATTGTTTTGTTTATAACATTACCACAGCAGCAACAATTTTGTTGATCAGATTCTACCACAATATTTTTATAGCAATTTTGAATATGAAATATGATTCAAAAATTACAATTCTATTAAAATATAGAGAGTTACAAAATACCAGGTAAATAAAGAAAGATGACTAAGAAGATAACGACCAGATAACTCATGAATTGTAAAACTATATAATATTAGTATGAAAGCATATATAATGTTAAGAAGAATAAACTTATGATTTTAAAAGAACTAGATACTGAATATGGGAAGGATTAAATGTATATAATAATTATTATGTCTACATGTGATGAATGTTGATAATGTTGTTGTAAATTTATAAACAGTTCAATGATTATTTTGTTAGTTAATTATTTGACCTAATGTGTATAGCTGTTTGTGTTCATTATTAATTGTTGTATATAAATGAATATTTTGATTTAAATTTTGTATTAGTAATTTCATTGCATTTGAGAGTCATTTCCATCACAAGGTCATATTAGTAAATTTAGTGCATTATCCACATAGAATTATATATAACATATATTGATTACATGCTTTATCTGAAGAGTTATATTTAAGAATTTATAATTGACACATTAATTATCAATGGCTTTTAATTTATAACTATGTTAAAGGGAATTTATAGTACTTCATATTTCTGTTAGATATAAAAGAATATTGAAGATTTATTTGAAAATTACTATTAAGTATTACAAAATGGAGAGCATATAATAAAAATTAATAGTATGTTTAAGAGTCACATTCTGATTTTATAATTTAATTTTGAAATGAATTTTATATCATAAATTTAAAAGTAGTATATTATTTCAGAGTACAAATTACTGACCAAATATATTTTAAGGTTTGTAATTCTGAAGGATTTAATTACAATAGATGAGTGCTAAGTAATTAAGAAATGTATTTAATTGAGTTAGATTTTATAGATAATAATTATATAATAAAGCTTTTGATTATAATAAAAATGAGTATTTTATAGAGATTGTTATTAGTATAAGCATGAGAATAAATCTTAGAAAGGTAAATTAAATTAATTAAGTGAAGATAATGTATAGAAGATAGTGATTGTTAATTGTCATGTCTTATTATTATAGTGAGATTAATTTTCAAATAGGAGGTAAATCACAGTTTGTAGTAGTAAGTATGATTATTTAAATGGCTGGATCCCAATAAAATCCCTCTTGTGATTCAATTATTTAATTATCAATATAATTGTTATATTGGATTTTAAAATAGAATATTTATGATAGGATAACATTAATTCTTTTAATTTAATATAATTTTGTTTTAATATTAGTATTTTGATATTCTTATATTATAGAAGAGTAATTAAAGCATTATTTAAATGAAATATTAGGTTAGTCATTGTTTGTTGTGAGGATTTTCCTAATGATTATAATAGGATAGTAACAGGAGAATTTTTATAATAGCAGTGCCATTGTGGATAGGGATTTTATGCACAAGCCTTCTGGCATCCATTGATTGCTCTTGTTAGCACAAGATGGCACTACTATATGGAGAGTGTTATTTTGTTTTGAATTGTTTAATAACAATTATTGTGCTAGTATGAGATAGTGATCATGTGATGTTTAGTGGTTTAACACCAATCCTGCCTAATAGGATAGTGGTGGCTATGGTTGTTTAACAGCCAAAGACACCAAAATGTATGGGTACTGAATTGAGTTCAGACCCATATGACTATATAGGCTATTGAGCTTGGATTGAAAATATTACTAGTGTTTTCAATTTCATTCTCATAGTTTTGTAGTTAAATAGAGTTAAAAGGTGGGTGCTGGAGGGTTGCATTAGATCCTAAGATCTAGGTGCAGTGCTCTCAGATCCAAGGCTCCTCACTGATGAAGAGCACAAGCCAGAAACTAGTCTGGGGATATTGGATGAGTAGGCACTAGATAGGGATTTTATGCACAAGCCTTCTGGCATCCATTGATTGCTCTTGTTAGCACAAGATGGCACTACTATATGGAGAGTGTTATTTTGTTTTGAATTGTTTAATAACAATTATTGTGCTAGTATGAGATAGTGATCATGTGATGTTTAGTGGTTTAACACCAATCCTGCCTAATAGGATAGTGGTGGCTATGGTTGTTAAACAGCCAAAGACACCAAACTGTACGGGTACTGAATTGAGTTCAGACCCATATGACTATATAGGCTATTGAGCTTGGATTGAAAATATTAATAGTGTTTTCAATTTCATTCTCATAGTTTTGTAGTTAAATAGAGTTAAAAGGTGGGTGCTGGAGGGTTGCATTAGATCCTAAGATCTAGGTGCAGTGCTCTCAGATCCAAGGCTCCTCATTGATGAAGGCCACAAGCCAAAAACTAGTCTGGGGATATTGGATGAGTAGGCACTATATAGGGATTTTATGCACAAGCCTTCTGGCATCCATTGATTGCTCTTGTTAGCACAAGATGGCACTACTATATGGAGAGTGTTATTTTGTTTTGAATTGTTTAATAACAATTATTGTGCTAGTATGAGATAGTGATCATGTGATGTTTAGTGGTTTAACACCAATCCTGCTTAATAGGATAGTGGTGGCTATGGTTGTTAAACAGCCAAAGACACCAAAATGTATGGGTACTGAATTGAGTTCAGACCCATATGACTATATAGGCTATTGAGCTTGGATTGAAAATATTAATAGTGTTTTCAATTTTATTCTCATAGTTTTGTAGTTAAATAGAGTTAAAAGGTGGGTGCTGGAGGGTTGCATTAGATCCTAAGATCTAGGTGCAGTGCTCTCAGATCCAAGGCTCCTCACTGATGAAGGCCACAAGCCAGAAACTAGTCTGGGGATATTGGATGAGTAGGCACTAGATAGGGATTTTATGCACAAGCCTTCTGGCATCCATTGATTGCTCTTGTTAGCACAAGATGGCACTACTATATGGAGGGTGTTATTTTGTTTTGAATTGTTTAATAACAATTATTGTGCTAGTATGAGATAGTGATCATGTGATGTTTAGTGGTTTAACACCAATCCTGCCTAATAGGATAGTGGTGGCTATGGTTGTTAAACAACCAAAGACACCAAAATGTATGGGTACTGAATTGAGTTCAGACCCATATGACTATATAGGCTATTGAGATTGGATTGAAAATATTAATAGTGTTTTCAATTTCATTCTCATAGTTTTGTAGGTAAATAGAGTTAAAAGGTGGGTGCTGGAGGGTTGCATTAGATCCTAAGATCTAGGTGCAGTGCTCTCAGATCCAAGGCTCCTCACTGATGAAGGCCACAAGCCAGAAACTAGTCTGGGGATATTGGATGCGTAGGCACTAGATAGGGATTTTATGCACAAGCCTTCTGGCATCCATTGATTGCTCTTGTTAGCACAAGATGGCACTACTATATGGAGAGTGTTATTTTGTTTTGAATTGTTTAATATATTTTATATACTTATTATTTAAATGAAATATTAGGTTAGTCATTGTTGTGGGGATTTTCCTAAGGATTATAATATGATAGTAGCAGGAGAATTTTCACAATAGCAGTGCCATTGTGGAATATATTTTATTTACTTCTCAATATTAAAACCTCTACGTTGTAATCATCCCTAAATTCTATCTTATGTTTTAATGTATTATGAGTTTCAAGCCCCAAGTAGAGAGTCTTATACTTTATTATCATCATTATACTTGATTGTTTATTATTGAGCTAGTATAATAGAGAGTAAAAAGAGAAGGTAGAGTAGAGATGTTGAAGAACTGGAAGGAAAGGTTACAATATAGGCCTATACCCCACTTAGCTCATGACTTTTATATGAAAATTCACTATAGCAATCATCATCAATTTGTACTCACTATTTTGATTTACAATTAATTATTCATTATAACAATAGTAAAAAAATGTTAAAAAAATGTTTTTGGCAGACATTTTGAAAATTGATGACATCATAGAATAGTTATTACCACTGTCATCCAAAATCAAATAGCAACTTTCATACTGAAATTATACAGTACAGAGTTTATTCATAATAAGCAATATAGCACACAATATTAGTGCTGTATACAATATTTTGATTATAAATATAAAATACAAGTAATGAATGTACAGTATAGTATTTTACTTACTTTTCATACAGAATCTTTGCATGATAATCAGTTCTTCATTAATGATATATCCAAATTAAAGATTTTCATTGTTAATGAATACAACCCTCCCTTTCAAAGTGTTTCATTCACTATAATAAATAATCAAAATCATGTTTTAATGACATACAACAAACAAATACTTTAACACCATATTAAATTTTAACATGTGCATATTAGTTTAAAAACTGTACAAATTATTTACTTACTTTTATGGATTAAATTTTTTACTAATAGTACTTTTCTTGCACTAAAAATAACCACCATCATATTATAATTTAGTTAAACAATTCAAAACAAAACCATCATATTATAATTTAGTTATCATAATCGTTTGTTTTGGGAAAATGATTTCATAATAATAAACTTAGTATGAGAAAAAATTACTAAATGTAAATTAAAAATAACACAATCTATTTGCTCAATTTTAAAACATTTTGTAACATTTTGCATGTGTGTAAAACAGTAGAACTGAAAAAAAATAAAAATTTTATTCAGCATAAAACTTATTTAAATGTATTTTCGTTTTTTAAAAAATGTATGAAAAATTGCATACAAATAAACTGAAAAAGATTCATATCTTTAATATTTATTTATATAGTTGCATTAAATAACTTTTTTAAAAATAATTTCAAAGAAGATCTCTACTGCATGTAATAAAATGCGATGTCTTGTGCAAAAAATATTTCACCTCTAGTGTACATATTTGTATATCATATAAAGTGATGTTTATTTAGATCAGCATAGAATATATTATAAAAATAGCCTTAAATATGGGTTACAATATGCAAACACAGACTGTATTAGATGCACTTCTTTTTATTGTTTAATACATCAGAATATATTTTTTTGAAGTAATTTTGACAATATACTGTATGCTAATTTTGCTACTCTTGCACTAATGATAAATAACAAGTCTTTATGATCAACAATTTGTATAATGATTTAGAAAATGTTTATATATTTAATAGCAGAAAAGGTCTTTTTATGTTAAAGATATTTATTTTATTCACTATGTGCTTTTAATACTAAAATGTATCATAATCATAGCAGAGACAATCATTTCCACAGCATGTTTTTTTAAACTTTTTATCAATTTTCTTGTAGTCTTGCCAATCTCTTACAATACACCATAATCTCATTATATATTTATGCTTTACAATCAAGATCATCTAGGTTTTATATTAATATATATTGTGATTGTTGTAACTTACAGTAAATTTATAACACTTCAGAACAGCTGATGATAGAGAATTTTTTTGAGAAACATAGTCCTATTAATTTTTATGATGTATAGTGATCATATAAATATTGTAACTGGCACTCTGTTTGGCTATGATATTTTTGTAATTTGTCATTAATATATTTAAAACATAAATAATTAACGGTAAATGCAATATTATAGTTTAAATTCTTTCGAAGCACTTTTGATTACATAGTAATCCTTGTCATCTTCAACTGAATTTCAAATTTTTTTAAATTTAAAAAGTAAATAAATTGAAATTTAGTTAAAGCTGATGAGGATTACTATGTAATCGAAAGTGCTTTAAAAGGATTTAAACTATAATATTGCATTTATCGTTAATTATTTGTTTTATATATATATTTATAATGGTGGGTATTGTACTTATATATATATATATATGTCTCAATTCATGTGTATACAGCATAGCAAACAATACACTTATTTTGGGTTTTTAAATAGTCTCACCTGTAATTAATTCATTAAATACATCTACTATTAGTATTACTTATAAAAAATTTTAAGATGCTATTTTGTCTGTAACATGAGTCATGACATAAAATATAACAATGTATTTCATATCTTTGCCAATATTCTTCAATGCTCTTTTTGCTATTGTAAGACTTTTCAAACCATGCTAGAAACCTTCTTGTGACTTATGGCTTCATTACCATACATAAATTTGAATCCTTTCAAATATTTCAGTAGTAGTTTTTCCCAATTTAAAATAAAATTTAGTGTTGGCATATTGTTCTATTGTGGATAAAATAAATATTTCATGCCATAACTCATGATTCAGACATTTTTCACATCCTAAAATCTTTGTGGTGAATAGCTTAACTGTTTCACTATGTAACACATGCATTGGTTTAGAGATGGACCTGCAAGTAATTTGGAAAGAGAATCTAGATATAAATCATTTTTTCTCTTTGACATACTGTATACAATTAGAAACCTTTAGTTCTTGAGTTCATTATTATATCATTGCCTTAAACCACACAAAATAATTTATTATAAAATACTTACAAAATACAATGAGATCTGGTATAAAAAAAACAATTCAACAAACACCATATTCTGTAAGTTTATTTGTGTTTAGATCTTTTTCTGAAATTTTTTTACCTTTATTGTTTTTAATTCTTTTCATATATATGCAGACAAAAAAAAAGAAATAATTTCAAATCAAAGTTTTAATAAAAATAGCAGAAATGTAACAACTAAACTTGGAATTGCTAAATCATTGGACACTATTCGCTAAATAGCATGTTACAGTGAATATTACTGGCTGATACAGCAGCTACTTGTATAAGACTTTTCATAGTATTCCAACTTTGAGGAAAGCATCAGACATTTTTATCACATTTTATTAGCCTAGTTTTATTTAGTTTTTCTTCTACAACATTGTTCATCTATGCTGTTTTTTTAAATATTATTTTCATCTGCATACAAATATTGGAGGCAAAAATGGATTAGTAACGAAGTGAAGAAAAATATCATTTCTAAAAGGAAAATCTATAAAATAACCACCTATTCAAATTCTGAATGTGTCATACCTAAATTAGCAATCTGTATCATTAAGAAGAAATTAAAAGTAGACAAATAGCAAAAGAGATTTCCAGATTCAGCACTTTGCATTGTGACATTATAAAACAAATTTAGCTAATGTGGATTAATCAGTAGCAAATGGTAGACAATAACTTCAAAAATTTGTAAAAAAGTCAAGCATTTTGATTCTTAGTACAAGTGCTTGCTGTTCTTGTAAAGGAATTTATGGATGGAAAATGAACTGTGTTGCATAGATCTTCTAAGGCATGGTGAGGTTGCTGTGTAGATAAAATTGATGCTGAATATTGTGTTGCAAGAAAAAGTCATAAAATAAGTAATATGTAAATTTTAAAGTACGAATTTTAAAAATATAACTGTAAAGTATGAACAACAATTAATTATATATGCATTTTTATATTTGAATTATCGATTTATCTTGCTTAGATAGTAGTTTTGAATGATAACTTTGGCTAGACCATAAGCCTGCAGCAGATTACATCTAATACAAATATTTCAATGTAAGCTACAATGAATAAATGATATAATAAATGAGCTTTTAGAATCAATTAAATCGCTATACTAGACCTCAGTCTATATTTTAAAATACATAACTGTTTAGGAAGTTCATGATTTTTTTTAAAGTAAAAAAAAAATCATTTTAAATTCTTTATTATTGATTAAGGATATATGAAGAAAGGTCAAGTTGTTTTTATATAGAAGTATAAATCAATATAATATCTTCTTGTTTTGGATATCGTCATCATAATTGTATACAATTCAGAAAGGCAAAAAACTATATTTCTTTATTTCCCTTTTTAAAAGTAAAAGCTAAATACAGTATAAAATACAAAATCAATAACACTTGAAGCACTGCACTAATCATTGACAAACTATTTCTTATTTTAAGTTTCATAGCTTAATATCAAAGTCAAATAATTTGTTTAAACATTAAAATCAGCAATCTTTTGATATTTGAATAATATACATTAAGCATAAAAGAAATTTTAGATACAAACATCGATTCCTTAACCTAAAAAAAATATTAAGTACAATATTGGTTCTGAGAATTTATGTTGTTTATTCTACAAATATGAATCTACTTTTAATTTCTTAAGCATATTTTATAATAAAGACTTTCGATAAAATTAGATATTGGTGTTTGACAATGAAGAAGGGATTTTTTGATATTCATTGGTATTAGTACAGTACCTGTCTAACAATATTTGTGACTTTATCTACCTAAAACCAATATAGTAATCTTTTGTAAACATTTATCTATATATCCATTTATATATCTATTCATCTATCATCTTACTTTATGATCAACCTATATCCACCATTTCTTATTTATGTAACTAAGCATTCGTCCATCTTTTTACACATTTACTTACAAAATATTTTTAACAAGTCATTCATTTATTCACCAAGGTACTTACTGAAATAATTATTAACTTTTGTACACTTATCTATTATTTTATGTAGTAACATATCTATCAATCTGCTTCCCTAACTGTCATTCTGCCAACTTACTTATCCGATCATATTTATCAAACTATTTATCCATAAAACTATTTATCTACTTCTCTATGATCTTAATATTTGTAATTTATTTCATTGTATACTTACTTGCTTATTGACATAATTAATTACTGGGATAACTAATTAAAATTATTCTATTCACTCATCCATTCATTTATCTATTAACTTATTTACATGTCTACCTATCCATTTATCTATCTATATTGATAGGATGATGCTTTACAATTTCTTGCTTTTCATATTTGTACATTTAATTATTTAAAAATGAGCCTTGATATTTAAAGTAATAATAATAAAGTCTGTTTTAAAATAAAGATAAAATAAGTTATAATTTAAAAATATGAAAATGTATATACTGTGAGAATTGATGTTATATAAATAATACATTGAGATAAATACTCCAAAACTGGCCTGCTAAATAAATGAAATACTCTCATTCCAAAGCACAATATAAAACTTCTTTAAAAAAAAAGATCGGACAGTTTTTTTCTTTACCTCAATTTATATATAGAGGCTAATCTTAAGTCCTTTGGAGCTAAAGCATGAAGATTTTAAATCAATCATATTACTTTATTAAAGCTATATTTCAAATTGATTTTTACTTTCTTTCCAAAGTGCTTAAGATTAGCCTCTCTATATAAATTGAAGTAAAAAGAAAATATGGTCTGATCTTTTCTCTAAAAAACTTTTATTGTATGCTTTGAATTAAAAGTATTTTATTTACTTAATAGACCAGTGTTGGAGTATTAATCTTAATGTATTATATAATATTAACTGCTAGGAAGTTTATATTTATGTATTTCCTTATTTGATTTGTTATTTACAAGCTGTATTGACATTTTTTTTGGAAATTTCCATTAAAATAATATAAATCCATTTGAAATATAGCTTTAATAAAATAATATGATTGATTTAAATGTGATTGATTTAAAGTCTTTATGCTTTCTCTCCAAATTGTTTAAGAGAGAAAAGATAGTCTGATATTTTCCCTAAAAATTTTTTACCTTGTGCTTTGGATTGAGTGTAAATCATTTACTTAATAAACCAGTGTTAGAATATTAATCTCATTGTATTATATAATATTCACTTTTGGAAAGTTTATATATATAAATTAATTGAAAACAGTCAACACTTAGACAATACCAATATCAATAACAATCAACAATCTCAGTATATATATATATATATATATATATATATATACTGAGATTGTTGATATATATATATATATATATATATATATATATATATCACTAGATGGAGCTTATCAATAGCTCTAAACAAGCTCTGTTTTTATAAGTGCTGAAAGAGAAAGAATTCAAAATCTCTATCATTAAAACCCTACCTCCAGACCAATTGGTTTTGATCTTATGGTTCACCTCAGTGGAGGGCTGGGTCTCTAGAAACTAGGGACCCAGCCCTTCACTGAGGTGAACCATAAACTTGAAAACAATTAGTCTGGAGGTAGGGTTTTAATGATAGAGATTTTGAATTTTTTCTCTTTCAGCACTTATAAAAACAAAGCTTGTTCAGAGCTATTGGTAAGCTCCATCTAGTGATCATTTAAATGCAAGCTTAAAAGCAAGTTACGAAATTTATAACTTGTTTTATTAATTATATATATATATTGTAACAGTACAGAAAATAGGGGTTAGTAAGAGAGAATCTGAGATTACAATGTTTCACAATGGGCAGCCATTTGTAACAATACACCATATTAGGACTGAATTATGAGGAGATGGGAAAATCCCCAAATAAACAAAATATAAAAGGAATGAGCATGAGAGATCAGCACAGAACTAACTATAAGTTCACCAGCATTACACAAAAGTAATAATCATTCATTATCATGAATGATCAATAATAAACATTAACCAACAGTCAATCTTGTGACTGGATTTGAAAGTGGTGCACTATAGACCAGGCTAATTATTTACTCACTTCCAAACCTAGGGCAGGAATACAAACAATAATTACCTGAATGCACATACTTAGGTGCTACTTCATCAAAATGTAACAACAAGTCAAATAATACTGAGATAATAAAGACATCCTGACCATCATCAATACTCTGACCACTTACTATCATTAACATACTGGCCAACTATAAACTAAATTTCTAAAGAATAATAATAAAATGCAGTGCATGGACTTTAAAGGATATCCATTTGCACCAACCAGGATTACAGAAATAAAGATATCATTAACAACTGGATGTTTATAATACTAAACATAAACCCCAATCAATATAATTAAGTGTTATGCACAAATCTAGAAGGGAACAAGAACAAACTATTATGATGAGCAAGAGTTAAATAAATAAAGAAAACAGCTATTCTAAGTCAGTTCAAATAATTTCTATGTTTATCTTATTATAAGTAAACAGTTTTATTGGGATCATTTAGAAAAGTCATAGAACATTAAGCAGTATGAAATAAAGTCACACACACTGCAATTTATGATTTAGAAATTGAATAGAATAAATAAATTAAGACTAAATATTTTTAAAATAATTTTTTAATAACTAATTGACTAACAAGAAAAAAAGAAAAATGATATAGTATGAAATTTTAAATATTTATTTCATCAATAAATACATTTTCATAAAAATTATAATCAATAAGTTGATTTCTTTTTGTAAATAAAGTTTTAATTAATTAAGGTATTTCTTTAAAATATTTATAGAATTGGAAGAACAACCTTTTCAAAATCAAAACAACAATTTTATGATGTAGCTTAATTAACCTTTTGTTAAGTTTTTTTTGGAGGAAAGTGAATGAAAAGAGAAAAATATGTTTAAAAAAAATTACAGAAAAAAAAATTAAAAAAAAAAAAAATTTCATAATTTTGAAAAGAAAATTGATTGGATTTAAGAAAAAAGATTCACAATTTAAAAATATTAACTTGATAAAAATATTTAAAATAATCAATTCTTATAACAACAACAAAATATCTTTTTTACTATCTATGAAAATTTAGTGTACACACAAAAATATTCTTCTGTAGAATCATTTGCAATTATAATTCCCAGTTGAATTTTTTCTTGAAGGTTTCTACACATGAACATAATTAATTTGTCTTTTTTCTGGTATGCAGTATTTTATTTAAAAGTTAACAACAACATTTTATCCATTTTCTTTTAATAAATTTCTCAGGTGAGACTAATACAGACAGAGACTCATGCTCTTGGTTGAAGATGAGGTTTCAGATTTTTTTAAATGGTAACTTCTCTAAATTTTTTCAGTGAAGGTAGATTTCATGAAAGAAAATGATGTCCAGCTTTCAGCTGAATTTAGCACCTGGTTTTCATTATACAAACCCATTTTTATGATTAAATACATAGTATTGTAAAAGCTTGATTAAACTTCTGCTATTCTATGAAATAGCTTGGTAAAGACTTCTGCTTTTTCTCCTTTATCAGCTGGATTAAAACTTGGGTTTTCTCCTTATTCAGCCCCATTATTTTTTTGTAAAACAATATTGCTTACAAGCCTATCACAATCTGTCTCTAACAATAATTTTTATAACAGCCAATTAGATAAATTTTTTTAAATACAATTGTTCAGTTATTTTCCTCCTTAATCATAGACATTGAAAAACAAATCAAGAACTTATACTAACATCATAAAATTCTTAGCATTTCTTTCTAATTAAAAACAATTCTTGCAAAAAGAAAAAATAATCAATTAATTACATTGATTTAATTTTTTGTAATGAAGAGAAATAAAAAGAAAAAAAACAACAACTCAAATTAAAAATAAAATTTATCAGAAGTATTAAAATCTTATTATTTTTTTAAAATATATTTTAAACATAAAACTTTATCTCTCTTAAAAGGTTAAAATTACATATTAAAAATTTACTAAAAAGAGAAAGTTTTTTTTCTCTTGGTACATTTTTTTAAAAAAAAATTAAAAGCAACTGGTAATTAAATAAAATTATTGAAGAGAGAGAACAAAGTAAATTATTTATATGATTTTATACTTTTCTCTGTCTTCTACCAACATTTACAATTTACAACACATTAAAATATGCACATTATAATTAAAAAAAAAGTATTATGTGGAAATGAAAATAAAATATTTAACTAATTTCAGACCTATTATTACAATAAAAAAACAGGCATGTGAAAATTAAATACTATTTTCCCCATTAATTAATTAACCCTAAACTAAATCTGGGAAACATTCTGCTAACTTATCTAATTATTTTTAATGCAACTATATAGCCAACTGGTTACAATATATATATATATATATATATATATATATATATATATATATATATATATATATATATATATATATATATATATCTTTTTTTTTTTTAAAATATAATTTATTTAATTTAAATATATATTTTAATTTTAATAATAAATATATATATATATATATATATATATATATATATATATATATATATATATATAAATATATATATATATATATATATTAATGGCAATAAAAATAATAAATATAATGGTAATTAACTATTATATATAGTCTTTCAATCTGCAGAAATATTTTTGGTTAATTTTTTAACTGTCTTCAACTACTATTATATTAAAAAAACATAACAGAAACAAATATCATCAACTCCAATCTGATGAATCCTGAATTTTAATGTTAACAGCTTGTTTATTAATTATATTCATTTTATTTCTATTTATTAAAATTGCCATCTTAATTTTTAATAAATAGAAATAAAACAAATATATTTAATAGACAAGCTGTTAATGTTAAAATTTGGGATTCATTGGATTTGAATTATGACATTTGCTTCCATCATATTTTTTGAATTTAATGGCAGTTGAGGAGGATTAACAAATTAACCAAAAGTACTTCTGAAAAATTAAAGACTATATATAATAGTTAATTACCATTATATTTATTATTTTTATTGTTATTATAATAGTTATTTAATTAATGGACATGTTATTTGCATGTATATATAATTCTCATTTATTTACAAATAAACTATTCATTGTTCAATATCCTTAGTTTGACAAAGTATTAGATTAAATATAGGAAAGTAAAAATTTGATTTGATAACTTTCACATGCATGCCTACTTATATGATTGCTCTCATGAATTGTCTTTCAATCAGCCATTTCTTAATTTTGTACATTCAGTCATTGTTATATTTACTCTTTCTTCTCTCTAGAATTCTTACAATGCTGACTTTATTATATCTAAATTATTCTATTCATTATTATTACTATTTTTGTTGAAATCTAAACAAGTATATTTTAGAATTAAATTGTATTATAAATATAATACATAATTTTAAACACATGTATTATATAAGGCTTGCTATTTATTATTCATTAATTCAAGTATCCATTGAAAGAATTATAGCTAAATGTTAGTTGATATAAAGAGTTTGCTTGGTAAATAATATGTTATTACTTATTAATATTATTATAATTTAAAAAACAAATACATAATTAAAAAACTATTTCACTAAAAACATTATACAACAGTATTACAATTTTATTAATTAGTAGTATTGCAAAAATACAGGCAGACTGTAAATTTAAGATTAAATATAAATTTATATCTATACTTATAGTGCTTTGCTGTATGAGCCATTTTGCCATCTTAACAGACATGAAATAAAAACATCGTGAATTATTTAGCAGATCCTAATAAATTTTAATATGGTATATAGTCTTTGGATTTAAAAATGAAATGAAATAAGATTTTTTTTTTCATTTGTAATACAAATATATGTAGCAAAAGATTGAAAATCTCTTTGCTGAGCCTTTTAAGATAACAATAAATCCAAAAACAAAATGTAAAATAATGTCAAATGAATTAAGAATAAGGAAAGCAAAATACAAAGCAGAAATAATAGTTTATATTTCCAAATAGATTTTCCTCTGATGATGAATGCTTATTAATGAATGTTTCGGATTTTAAACTCATGTGATATTATCTGAAAAGTAAGAGAAGTCATTATATAATTAAAAGATTAATATAAGAAGATAAACTGGAAATAACTTCTAACAGCTGGCAATTATTTTATTCATTATGTAATTTAAAAAAAAATCAAATCAGATTAAAAAAAGAATAGAAGGTTGGGGAGGGGTGTATTGGAAGAATAAGTGATGTATAATTTGCCATGTTTAGTTTTTAATAAAGCTATTTTGTGAAAATTTTTATGTGAATGTACGTTTTACCATTTGTTTTACATTTTACTACAATCAGATATTTTCAGTTTGAAGAAATATTTTTATCGTCTCAAAAAAAAATTTAATTGGAACGATGTATCATTTATGAAAGTCCACACAAGGCTTATAATTTATTATATTTTAGAAAAAGAAGTTTTGGAAATGTTTGTATTTGTGTGTGTGGAATATTTTTTGAATTTAATATATATACAATATCATGTTAAATTAGCAAATGTCAACACAAAGAACGATGACTTTTATATTCTAATAAAATATTGACCAACAAAATTTTAAATTAGTAAAAGAGGATATTAAGTTATCAAAAGAAATACTATCCAAAATATATAAAAAAAGAATTAAGTAAACGATTGGATATCAAAAAATTTATTTGGGACAATAATTTTTTTTATAATCTTCACTCAGTAATTTTGACAACCACATCTATTTATTAAATATGAAGCTAATATTTTAAATTACATGTGAGGCATGGGAATATAGTAAACAATTATTAATACAACTTCCATTGAAAACTTACATGAGAAAGACTGTAGTAAACAATGTAAATTAAGTGTGTAATGGTTATAAAATATATAACAGACAAATGTAGCAGATGACTGTTAATGTTCAACATTATAATATATTTTTTCAATTTAATGTCATTTACCATCACATAAAATTATAATTGGATTAATAGACAAATAGTCTTTAATTCTCTTCTACTATTAAATATGGTTAGATCTCATCCTATTTTTAATTTCCATTCATGATAACTATTGTTTCTGGATGTCATTTGCACCATCTCATGGTCAATTTTGTTCCCATTTTTTTCATTTTATGCTTATTTTATAGGAAATTTGAAATTTAAAATTTTAGTTCTAAAAAAAATCTGCATATGACCATATTAAAAAAATCAATTTTCATTGCTATGTATTGGTATATAGCCCAGCATATTTTCTCTGGTTGGATGGCTTTCAACTCTGCCATTGTTATACAGGCATTTCTAAAATGACAAAGTCAAAAATCAAGACAAAATGTTTTACATGTTTGTAATTGATTTTGAACATAAATAAATATATTTATCGTAATTTTTTACATTCACAATTAAGGTTTTATATTATTTTATAGAAATATAAAGTTTGATTTAGAAAATTTTAAATTTTATAAAAAAATAAGCATGGGAAAGTGACCACTCTTCAAAACAAGTGAATAACATTGCCTGCTACAGATTGTAATTTGCATATCAAAGACATTTGTTGATAAGAACAAAACACAATTATATTTTATAAATTTTTATGGAATTTATAATTACTTTTTACAGGATATTGACTAATAATGAGTCTAGATTTAGATTTTTATTTAAAATATTTAATTTTAAACCAAGAAAATACAATAGAACTGAATAATAAAACATCGTAATTTATAAAAAACGAAAAAAATCACCGGCGTTCATGTAATTATTGATTGAAATATAATTCTTTTGTTTTACCGCTGGCTATTTTAAAATGTTTTCCTTATATTTTTCTTCAGTTATTAACATTATTTTTAACTTTTTGTTACATTTTACCAATTTGAATGTGAAATAATTCAATTTTTAGAAGCTAAATAATCAAAGATGTCTATTTCTAAGAAGAAAAAAATTACTCTAAGACAAAAAAAATCATCGGTGATGTCACATAATGTTTGGTTGAAATATAATTTTTTTGTTTTACAGCTGAATATTTTTCAAATGTTTTTCTTATATTTTTTTTAGGTTATTAATATTATTTTTAATTTTTCATTACATTTAACCTTTTGAATCTAAAATTATTCAATTTTTAAAAGCTGAATTGAAACAATTCTGTGTATTTTAGATTAATATTTTATGAATAGAAACAGAATAGAAATGAAATTGACAAATTAATAGTTCTCAGATACATGTAATGGACCAATACAAAAATTAGACAGACATTGTACAACTTATGCAAGTTGACACTATGGGGCCATGGCTTCTTCAACATTTTATTATAAACAAACTGTGAGAAGACATTTCTCATTAAGCTTGCCAAATAATGAGAGTTTCAATTCTTGATTTTTCTTCTAGTCAAAAATAATTAGATATCATTCATCAGATAATGTAGAATGGTTAATTAGAATGACTAAGGAATAAATAATTGTTAAAAAAATTCTAAGCTCTGAATGAAATTTGAATTTTTTTCAAATTTTTTTTCATTCTGGGTTTAATTAAAGACTGGTCATGGGAATGGCAGTCAGATATATTATTGCTATATTATCCTTATATATATATATATATATATATATATATATACAAACTTTTGCAATATATATATATATATATATATATATATATAATTGCAAAAGTTTGTAACAAAAAAGATTTTCTCTTTACATATAGCTATATTTATATAATTTTACATAATTTAAATATAATCATTTTATTAATAAAAAGTCGTCCCTTTGCTCAAATAAATATTAGATCTTTTTAAGAAGTCTTTTAAAAGTTTTTAATTTTGTTTACAGTTAATGAACAGATCTGTATTATTTAAAGCGTTAACAAAAGTAGAACTCAGTGAAGATTTTTTTTTTTAAACATTCGAAGTAATTTTGCTAAGGTGGCCGAGTGGTTAGCACAGCCGCCTTACAAACCGTTGTCCCGGGGTTCGCTTTCTGGCCGATGCTTTGACACATAAAAAAAAAGATAAATAGCCTAATAATAGAATATGAGTTTAAATCCACACAATCTCTTTTTAAATTTTCTTCTTAACTAATGTTAAGATAAAAGTTAACAAATCAAATATTATATATTTAGTTTTCATTAAAGAAAACATAATCATAACATTACTTAATAATATTAATAAAAAACAAAAGTTTTTGTACTTTACTTAATTTTCTAGTCTTACAGTTTTCACTTAAAATAAATTCATTTACTTTTCTTAATAATACCAACAAAAAAGCAATCAATATTCAATTATTATTTTGACATTTTATTAATTAATCGTGGAGTAAAATGATCCATAGGTTATATGACATTTTAGCACTCTAACATAAGATTGAATGTTTAACAATTCTACTCAGTAAATCCAAATCATGTCTTTATTCCATATTAAACTGATATTTAATTATTTGGTGGAGAATTAACTAAAGCCCTGAGTCTATCACTTTACCATTAGACCGAACTACAGAGGATATTAACATTTTATGAGAAAAGAGAAAGAGGGAGGAGAAGAGGGAGGAAGGAAGAGAGGGAAGGAGAGAGAAAGAGGGAAAGGAGAGAGAGGAAGAGAGAGGGAGAGGGGGAGATACGGGGAGGAGAGAAGGGCAGAGAGAAAGGGAGAGTTAGAGGGAGAAGGAGGGGGAAGAGAGAGAGAGAGGAGGAGAAGGGAAGAGAGAGAATATGTATTTCATTTCATACTTTCTCTCTTTGGAATGAGATATTGTACTAAAATTCATTTTTAAAATATTTATAAAAGCAGTTGATACATAAGTCAAATTCACTAATCAAGTATGTTAACAGCTACTCGAACAGTCAATCTTAACACACGCACATATACATACACATAATGAGTATTTGTAGATGTGAATAATGAAAGTTTAATAGAATTTTTCTTGTATTTTTATTAGATAAAAAGGCACATGATTTTATTAAATTTGGGTGCAATCTTGGGACCTCTTGATCCCATGTTGGATGCTTTATCAACTGCACCAAACAACACAGGGCTTGTTTTTTTAGATAAATTTCAACTATGATGTAACTAGGCAACAACAAAATAAAAATTACCATTGCAAATTGAAATTATGATATCTAGTAATATTATTTGTCTGACTCATTACTAGATATAATGACTTCAGTTTGCAATGGTAGTTTTTAATTGGTTGTTTGCCTAGTTACATCATAGTTAAAATTTATCTAAACAAATACATAGAAAATTTCAATAAATTTTCAATATTTATTGTATACCCACATTCATATATATAAATATATTACTATTATGAACAAGTATGAACAATGATATTTGTAAGATTCAAATTAACATTCATTTAAATATATTTATAATCTAAATACTGTATTACTTAAAGCCAATATTATTTAAGTTATAAATATATTTTCATGAATGTTAAGTAGTACTTGCAATCCTAATAGGTAATCAGAAAACATTCAGAAAAAAGCTCCCTATTTACTTGCTGTAGCATGTAAATAATGATATATATTGTGAGATGATTAATTAAGTTTAATAGAGATATTATTGAAAGATTATGTGGGTTTCTAAAATAAATTATATATTAAATGGTACTTTTTAAATACAATATTATATATATATATATGAGTAATGGTACTAATATATACAATATTATATATATATATATATATATATAACATTCAGCCAATAGGTGCCTGAAATGATGGAGATAAAATGCTACAAGTTTAATGTTTACCTAATATCTTGACAGCTCTACTTGATATAGATGCCACAAACTTCTTCAAAACTTGAATTTGATTTATTATGGGTTTAAACCTCAATCTTATTGGAAATGTAGCCTTCTATTTTATGTTTCAATGATGTAATCAATAAAGCAAGAGGAATTCTATTATTACACAGGTTAGAAGATTATTATTAAATTACTAAATGTAAGGCTTATTCTTTCCTGATTCTTCTATATGCATCTGCTCCAATTCATTTTAGAAACAACACATAGTATAATTATTTCCAGTTTTGATCAGAGAATCATGAATCTCTTCAATAATTTAGACATTAAATAAATCCACTACTAAAAAATACACAGAAAAATACTAGTTTAATAAATAACACAGTAAATTGGTTTGTATACAAACTATCTATAATGTCACTATCAATTGATGTTCCATTACCTTGCTCATTACATTAATATACAAATTATATAAACTTTCCAAAGAGATTATTCTTTCTTTTACATTAGTTGGACAAAGGCATTATTATAATAGATATTTTAAATGAGCATAACTTGTCATGTTAGACTGTCTATGTGAGGTTTTTTTAAAAATAATTTACTTTTAGGTTTAACTATCAAGTTTATTAATTTAATAATAATTGTCTTCTGATGTCTTAAATAATTCTAACAATGTCATGAGCATATTATTCATACTATTTTAAATCTGATCTTTGACTGTATATGTCCATGAGTTTGGAATATAATGTTTGGAAATGACTTTTTTCCATGACTGATTATAAATTCTCATATTACTAGCATAATTTGTTGAATGTAACTTTAATTTTTTCTTAATCCTCATAATCAATCATTTTAGATCATCATTTTAATGATATTGTCCACACCGCATATCACAATTGAAAGATATCAGAGTTGAAATATCATATAGATAAAATTAATTAATAAAATAACTAAGACGGAGATATGATCATACAATTAAATAACCTTTATTAAATTTAAAAGAAATTTCTCAATCCTTAATAAAATGTAAACCATGTAAAGTAGCAATGAAAACAACTTCATGGAATAAGGAAGGGCTACATTAACTGCACACAGCAGAATCAGATCAGCTTAGTACTAAAACAATAATATAAGTCAAAGATCTAAGTATGTCTTATGGTACAGCGCTACATTAACTGTCCATGAAAAGCAAATAAAACTGAATATGGCCAACAGTAAATTTATTTAGTGACAGAAAATGATAAAGACTACATTATAATAAATATTATTTCATAACATAAATGCAATACAATTCTGCATTTAATTCTCTAAATAATTTTGCTAGTATTCAACTATGATTAACCTAAATTTCATACACTACTGATAATACAATTTATCTTGTTTCTTCTAAGAATATTAATAAAAAACAAATTTCTTTTCTCAATATTACCTTTAATTAAGGCAAAATATAAAGATTCATTGATTTAAATATCTCTTTAACATTTCCAATTTAATAACTTGTAACATTTTCTCTTATCCCTAAATAATAAATATTTAATTTTGAAAAGCCTATACCTAATAAATTGAATTCCACATTATATATATACATCCACATACAAACATTCATATAGTAACATTGGGTTTTATTTTAGTAATTAAGAAATCTATTTAGTTCTAACATATTTTGATATGTCTGTAAAGGATAAATCTTTTATTGTGACATTATTTAAACCATTTCTAAATATTTGAAATTCAGGCATTCTTAATATACCTGGAACTTAATTGTAAGTATAGGGGATTTGAACTCAGACTTTCAAGCAGCCTTCAACTATCTACACTATCTCATACCACTGATACACATGACCATACCCAATGTAGAAAAGATAAATAATCACCAATAAACATATTTCGTGCTGAACCAGCACTCATCAGTTGGTCCAGATTACCATCTCCCACACATATATATAATTCGTGCTCAGTTTAAGTCTGAGTTCAAATCCCCTATACTTAAACCATTTCTGTTTTTTTCTATAAAAGAATATTCAAGCTTGTAAAAAAATACCTGACGATTCTATAAAGGTAATATATAAAATAATGCATTCTATCTTTTCCAAAGACTTTATCATGTGGTTGTTGAAGTGTTAGTATTCATTCATTTTATATTTAAAATCTAAAGCGCATGTGCAACAGTTTAATGCTCTTTAGGTGTTATAGTTTATAATAAGCTTATAAAAGCACATTTGAAAATCTTTTTTAAAAAATCATATCTGATTTTCTCTTAGCTTTGCTTAACTAATTATACACTACCACATTATAACTGAATTACTTTTCACACACCCCCTCCACCTTATGTGCATCTTCCTTAATATTTTCAAATGCATTTTGACCATAGCAAAAAGTAATACAAAAGAACGATTATTGTATAATATAAATAAATGTATGGTTATAAAAAATATTTTTTTTTTTTTTAAAACAAAGTTAAATTAAAAGTTAAAGTTGTCAAGCATTGGTGGCCGAGTGGTCATCGCAGCTGCCTTACAAATAGTTATCCCGGGTTTGCGGGTTCGCTTCCCGGCCGATGCTTTAGCACATGAAAAAAAAGTGAAAGTTAAAAAATTATATCTGTAATACATAGCTAAATCTTTAAATAATTGATTCTTAACTTTTCTCTAAAGTTTAATAAAAGTCTGTGTAACAATTTATTAATAAATAACTTGCAGATTTGTTTCATAACTTTCGTGTGTGTATGCATTGATTTTCCTGGTTTTTGTATAATATAAATCATCTCTGAATTCTGAAATATTTGAAATATTATTGATATGGGCAAGGTGCCATATAAAAGAAAAGTTGCAGTTTTATACTTTTTCTTACAATGACTAATTCTTTTAATGAATTTTAATATGATTAATAATAGATAAGCATGAAAGGTAATACACACAATATTACTTTAGAGCTGAGACAAACAATTCAAAAAAGAGAGGGCCTAGGGGTTTAAACTTATTTATTCATGGCTTCTTTTTTATTATGTATTTTAGTTAGCAGAGACATTTAGTAATAAAAATCAGAAAATCAAAGTAGCCTCTATAATTACAGCAATATCAGAAATTTAAAATGTTCTAAATGAAGTTTGGAAAAACTTCAAAAAAAATTATAAAATTATTATAGATATTTTTAAAAAACGGAAGCTTCACAATTATATATACAAAACGTCTAAATGATAAATATTAGAAGAATGCAGTTATAATATTAACATTTAAGAAAATAAAAAAAAAAAGAATTGAAATTTCAAATCGTTCCATCTTTTATTGGTTTTCTACAAAAACTTTATTCATATCATTACAAATCATCTATAGAAAACTTTGACTTCAATTAATCAAAGAATTATGCTAGATTTAAAAATTATTATAGCATTAGTAATAAAAACCAAGAAATGAAAATAGCCTTACAATTACAGCCTTGTCAGAAATTTAAAATGTTTTAAATGAAGTTTCAAAAAAGTATTAATTATCATTTTGCATTAGATTTATGAATCATGAAAAAGCATTTTCACATCATTCAAACAGAAAAAATATTGTCAAACACTGAAGAGTATTTATTTATCCAAAATGGAAGGAGAATGTTTAGATTTATGATCACATTAAGAAGTTTAATAATGAGACAAGCTTTTTATGGAGTGGTAATTCTTTATGTCCAAAATTTTTACAGCAGATATAAGAAAACTATTTTGTGAATTAAAAGATAAAAAAATCAAGAGATTATTTAAATCGTCTGGATTTTGCAGATGGGTTAGTTATTTTTATAAATAATTTTTATATAGCTTCAGGAAATATAACATTTATCATATAAAACCAAAAAGTCATGTTAAAAAAATGTTAAAAAAAAGACAAAAGTAATGTTCAATGTCTTTTTAATAAGGGGGGAAATAAATACTGGTAGCATTGAATTAGAAGTTTAAAAAATTTAAATATATTGGTCATATTACAAATGCAAATATAATTATAATGAATAAAATTAATTATAAAATTACACTATTAATAGTAATAATTTAATAATAATAGTATGCATGTCTTTCTGTTTTTAAAAAAAGATTTTTAACAAATAGGTTTAACTAATAATTATAAACGGGATCTATATGTGGATGCTTAATAAAAATTTAATACTGAAACTTCAGTCCAAATGGCAATGTATGAAGAGATGTATATCAGAAGTAACCAGAAAAGAATAAAAAAACAAAATAAATGGATAAGAAAACAAGTATAATTAACATCATTGAAAAAAATCATCTGGAATGGAATTTGTTGGATAATTGGTAAAAGAAATGGTAATGATAGCTGAAATTTTAAATTGGATTCTAATATATTGTAAAGACATAGAATAAGGCTATATGTTTACTGGAGTGATTTCATGAAATTAAGTTATTGATTATAAAAACTGTACTCAACTTGAAAGACATTTATTCTGTAGTGGATTAATAATAATTGAAAATATTAATGATGCTTTCTATCCATTTAAATGGGGTATCTACTTCTTTTCCTACTTCTTATAATCATGGACTTGTAATATATTTTTTATTTATTCATTCTTTATATAAAACTCAGATATGAATTTTAATTATCTGTTAGATTACTTACATCATTTAACTGAATTGTTAAATACTATAAAAAAATCAAACTTTATATTTTTTAAATATTTTTAATTATTAATAATAATCTACAGCTTACAGACAGGTTAGTATAAAATTTCTATTAACTGTTGATATTGAAGAAATAATTTAATTGGTTAAAGCATCATCTTTAATAGTAATCATGAATCTAAAAGTCACAGATTTAATTCTTATGCTAGATATCACTGGTTATGCCAATAATATCTGAAAAAGAAGAATAAATGATACTACTTAAAATGTTGTGCCTCATCCTAACTTGTGTGTTATTAAAACAGTTGAATGTAACTAACTCATAAAGATGATGAAAATAGTCCAAAATATAACTTCAAGTAAAATGTTGATACAAATCTTCATATTATTATTACAGAAAAAAATATTAACTACCTTTAAATATTGTAAAATGTTTGTAGTCTATTGTCTTTCTAATTGGTTTGCATAATACAATTAAACAATGTTTTCAATAACCTACTTTTATTTTATATTGGAGCTTTAGAAATATTCTTAATTAGATTTTCTGAAAAATTACATTATTGCTCCTTAAATAATTTTATTTTCAGTCCGTAATTTAGTACAAAAAGCATATTTATTTATTTCTATGTAAAATTTATTTAATTTTTTTTTAAATATTAAATTGGATACCATACTTTCCAAATTATTTTACATATCTCATATTTTTATGTGAGAAATAGGATAGAATTTATATGCTTTTATTTAACTTAGTAATTCTGTTTGTTTGTTTACTTGAGTCAAATCTCATAACCAATTTTTAATATGTAAATTTTCTTTAAATTTTGTACATATATTGGGTTTTGACAATGTAATACTTCAGGATTGTTCACTTCATTGTTCATCTAACAATATTCATGGTCACATTTCAAACTGCATTAAAATAGGTTCAGAAAGATTGCAGTAATATGGTGGTATATTTTTTAAAAGTACACTTTCATTGAATTTTATGAGTAACTTACTTAAAATATTTACTAATAATTAAAATAAAAAGAAAAAAAAAGTAAAATGAAATGTTATTGACTTCTTATTGTTTCAGTAAGCAAGCTTTTTTAAAAATGTTACCTTCATAAACACAAAAACTTGTAAATAATTTTTAAATGCAAGCAAATTTCATTTCAAATACTGGAAGTGAATTATCTCATTTATTAAATTTAAATATAAATAGTTGCGTAAAGTCAGTTACAAAATATACAAGTACTAAAAATTAAAGAAATAATGCATATAAAAAACATTTTATATAAAAAAAACATTTTCATTTAATTTCATGAATAACACTAAAAACCAAAAAAATATTTTTTTCTTTAACCATAATTTTGGCTGTTATATGTAAGTTGAAATAAAAATGTGAAACATCCATTAATTAATTAATAGATGCTTCATAATTTTATTTCAAAGTTTCATATAATTAAGCAGAATTATGATTTAAAAATATATATTTTTGGTTTTTACTACATTACTTATTAAATTAAATAAAAACATTTTTAATAACATATATTACATGTATATTATACCTATGTATTTGTCACAATCATTTTTAAGTAGAGTTTAAAAATAGCTAGTTTAAAAAAAATTATATTAGTCTATCACATGATCACCATCTCTTATACTAGCACATAATTGTTATTAAACAAGGCAATTCTCTCTATACAGTAGTACCACCCTGTGCCAACCAGAGTAATAATGGATACCAGAAGACTTGTAATCTGGAGATATCAGATGAGTAGGCACTAGATAGGGATTTTATGCACAAGCCTTCTGGCATCCATTGGTTACTCTGGTTGGCACAGGGTGGCACTACTGTATGGAGAGTTTTGCCTTATTATATTAGTCTATATTACTTTATATTGATTTTGTGAGTAAAATAAGTCTAAACTTGTTAGATAAAAAGTCTATAAAGAGATTTAAAGCATTTTAAAGTTATTTTAATATAATTTAAATAATAAAAATAATATATTATTTGAAAGATAAAATTAATTAATGTTTATTATATTTAACTGATATAATATTAAAACAATAGTTTAATTACAGTATTAAATATCATGTAATATATTTAATATATTTGAGATGATTTTGGTTATTTAGGTTCTATTTTAAATAATTAGTAATTATTTATTATTCTAGAATGTTCTAAAAGTGATACATGTCTTGAAGATGTGTGTGAGTTTTCATGTGTTTAACAGATATATTGATTTTTAGTTGTTGTTAGTAAAATTAGAAACAAATGTTGCAAATAATATTTTAAAAATAACAATTAATTTTTATTTGTTGTCTAAATAATGTTATTTTAAAATTAATATTTTAAGTTATTAAAAAATATTTTGTTTAAATAAAGATATTATAGATTCTAAAAATATCAAATAAATTTTATATAATACTAAAATGATGAGTCATATTATTTAGAAACTTATTTTGTAGACAAAATTTAGTTTATATACAAATTAGTATTTAATAAGAACTTGGATTAACCAATGAAATCACTCGATAGGATAAGTATAAATAGGTGTTCTATCAGTCTAGACAGTAGTAGTAGTAGTAGTAGTAGTAATATCTATTAACTAATCTTGGTTTGTTTTATTTGTCTAAGTGGATCTTGTTTTGAATTTAATTTTTATAAAATATTTTTCTTTATTTAAAAAGTTTAAAGTATAATTTTAAATAATTATTGTAATGTACTCAATGTTTGAGTAAGTTAATTATTTCCTATCAGTAAAATTTCACTTTGAAACTTGATGAAAGCTACAATAATTTTTATGGAAACTAATAGTTGTCATCAAGGTATCAGCCAACTTGTCTCAAAAGTCATGAGCATTTAAACCATGTAACTGAAGGAAGCATAAGAACTATATGTTTAATATGTTTAGTATGTATGGAATGAAAGAATATTTATCTTTAACAATTTTGATAAACTCAAATATAATATAAATTTATATATTATAAGTATGTGAAGGATATTGGTTGAAAGTTATTTAACAAGTCTTTATGAATTTTAAAAGAAAGAAAAGAAAGGACAAATGATGTTATGCAATTGAATTAAGATACATACAAAGGAATCTTTTAAAATGTGAATATACTTTATAATATAAGTGAATGTGGTTAAAATATTTTATTACTAGTTTATTTTAAAAGAACAGCTTGGATGGATATTATACATTTTAAATTTGTGCATAGCAAGATTGAAAGAAAATATCTTTTGAACTTTATATTGTTTAAAAAAGATTTTTCTATTTAAAATAAAGATGAATAAACTATACATCTTAAAAGTTTTACTATTTAAAGAAAAAGAAATGAATTGTACATTTTTAAAAGTTTTTCTTTATCAAAAAAAAAGATGAATTGTGATATGATTTAAAAGATTATCTTTGTGTTATATAATATTGCATGGATGGAGAAACTGTATAATTTTATAAAAAATTATTGATTGAAATGTGTGTATTTGAAAAGAGATAAAACCTTGAATTTTAAAAAATATTCTATGATAAATTATCATCATTTAAATACAACCATATACATTTTGTTAAAGAAAAATAAGAATCAAAGTTGTCTGCTGAAAAGAAAAATTAGCCAATAAATAATTTTATTCTATAAAATGCTTATTGGTGAAAGAAAATTAATGTTTCTATATTTTGCCATAAAGTCTGGGATAGCCTGAAAAATATACATACATGAAATATATTACTTAATATGAAATTATATTAGTAAATGTTTTCCCATTGAAATATTCATTCTTCTGATAAATGTTAAGAAAACATACTTAGTACAACATTCATTCAGTATGGATAGACAATATTTTATCAAGATTTCCAAAGATTCAATTGTGCAATTTGTAGAGTTTGTTTAGTGATGGCAGGTAGAGAAAAGTTTTCATTCAAACTTTTTCTGGTATCTATAGCAACAGGGAAGGAAGCAAGGTGCTGGAAAAATTAAAGCAAAGAAGAACTTTAGTTGCTTTGAATATTATTAGTTTTATATTTTTTAATATTAATATCTTTTATTATTTTTATTAATAACATTTAGTTAATATCTTTATTATTATAAATATGCTTAGTTTAAATATTAAAATAATTTGTTTTAAAAATAAAAGAAATATTTTTTAGCAGAAAATTTAATTTTCTGAAAGGTAAAAAGAAAATTCATATAGCTTATTTTATGGTCAGATGGTCAAGGAGGGAAGGAGATAGCAACATTTAATTCCAATAATTGTTGGAATTAAAGGTAAACTATTGTGCATTTAATAATATTTTAATATTTTAATTTATATTTTATTTCATTTATCATATTTCTTGAATATTAAAGCCAGATGAACCATATTTATATGATTATAAACCTATTAATTACTTTATGAATGAAATGTAAATGTAAGAAAATGCCTTATGAGTTATACAAAGATATTTAAGTAATTTTTATGAATGCTTGAGTATGCATATATTTTTTATATGTTTATAAGTTGCTAATATATCATTATGGATAGTATGCTAGATACAATAACATGAAAATGTTAATCTCTAAATTATCTAATACTATAATATAAGTGAATGAATGTATGATAACAATGAATAGGATATTTTATTTAAGTCATTTGTGTATATAATGTGTTCAACCATCTTGAATTTAATATTAGATATTTGTTTTGGAAATGTGGTTTGGAGATTATTTTATGTAATGAAATTAGTATTTTTTTGTGATATTAGAAAAAGTATTCAGATTGTGGAGGATAAAGGATAGTGGTCTGGGAAAGTAGTTAGAAAATCAAATCCTAGGTGCTAGGGATATTAAGGAAGAATATTATAAATCATATTGTTGTAAGTTAAGAATTAAACTATAGGTAACAAAGATCTGTATAGTTAGTACATGGACAGTTGTGTTCTTTCCATAGTTCAGTAAGACCTCAGGTGGAAGCCTTAATTAGAGTACATAATAAATATGTGATCTTAAGCACTGTAACCATACTGTTTCATACTCATTTGAATTATTATTGGGTTTATATCCCTGACTATAATCATTACTAATAACCCCAGGATATTACATCATAAATGATAGTTTAAAGATGGTTAGAATAATAACTAAACTGTTGAAAGTTATAAAGCTTTGTGAATGCAAGAGGAGAGAAAAATTCTATCACAAATGATGTTTAACTATTTACTGTTTATGGTGAAAGTGAAAAAGGAATTATTTGATATTCCTAGAAATGTTTGAACATTATGAGATCATTAAACTCAAATATTAATGCATATTTGGATTGATTGTGAGAAAGAATAATGAAAATGGAATATCTGAATGCTATGATGATAATAAATTATAAAATGAGTAAATAAAGAATGTCAAGCAATATAATTCTTTAATATAATTTGAATTTTTTATAAAAATAATGAATTCATAGAATAATAAAGTTATAAAATTATTGTTTTAAATGTTTTAAAAGTAATTAGTTTTTCTAAAATGATGATTAAAGTCATTCAGTAACTATATTTTTCTTTATTTAAATTTTGCATTGAAATGTTAGAATATACTTGAAAGATAAAGAGTTATGCTTTACTGGTATATAAAAGAAGAGCCTAAACCTTCCAGGATAATGTTATATGTTATGTTTTGTACAAGTGCTAACTTTAATTCAAATTTTATAGTTAATAGGCATTACTATAATTATAATTATTTTCTAAAATAATATGAAGCATATTATTAGTTAAATAAGTCATATTTATTTATTATTATTTTATTATAATAATGACAATAGAATATCATTACTGTAATGATAGAAGTAATAGATTACTATTATAATGTATCATATATTCTATTTTCCTCAGTAAATAGTTGGAATGAAGGTTATTTAATGCTTACTTGATCTCATATGTTTTCTTATGTAAATATTTTAATCTAATTAATTTTCTTATGTTATTTTATTTTGTAAATATTTTAATAAAATTGTTAATGTTTTTAATTCATATTGTCTTGAGAGTTTAATGCATTTGAGTGTTTCTTTGAAACTTCTTATACACACACTTGATTTATCAAAATTATTTGAAACATTATATTGTTGCACATGAGTAATAAAAAGTATTATTATAATTGTTATTATCACAGAAGATCTAATTATTAGTGATTATAAAAATTATCTAATGCCAATTTTAATAAATTACAATTATACTAAGAAAATAGTATTTTCTGTGAATGCCACATAATAGATAAAAGATTATATGATCTTTTATAAGAATTTATGATTTTATTTACATTTATTGAAAAGTATTATTAGTCAAATAGATGTATGATTTTTTAAGAATCATTAAAATATTTTTGTTGCTGGTTGTTATTTTATGAGAATAGTTGAATATACCCTCATAATATTTAACTACATGGTATTAATTTGTTTATTATTATTATTATTATTATTATAGGGATGAACCTGAGATGTTAAATAATTATAGAATTGTATGAAGTGATGATAGATGGAAATTTTAGTAAATGTTAAATTTTAATTGTTATTTGATGAAAGAATAGTAATTCATTTATTGTTTCATAATAAATTTCATAAGTCGTTAAGTTAAAATTATTTTATGTATGTTACAAGACATGAAAGTATTTCAAGATAGTTTTATTATATAAATTAAGTAGGGGTAATATTCTTATGCTATTGGAGTATATCTTTCAGGATACATCTTCAATGTTAAACCATGTACCTTTCTGGATGTCTCATGTGAAGAGTTTCATAATTTTATATTATTTTCAATTGAACAATATCATTAATTGTAATTAATGAACTAATTATAATTTAAATTGTTAGTATAATAGATGAACTGAGTTTTTAATTTGAACCCTGATTATTTATTATTGTTAATATTATTATTATATTTTTATTTGAGTAATTTATTGTATTTAATTATTATATATTAATTTTGTTAGATATTATATGTTAAAAGTGCCTTTTGAGCTAGTTATAATAATAAGTATCTTTAATAGTTATTGTTTACATAACTCAATTATAGATTATTGTATTTATCAGTAATTAGCCAGAGAGTCTTGCCTTGATTGAATGAGAACAGGGTACAATACATATCTCCATTACAATTATTCAATAGATATCTTAACTCTAATTGTTAATTATCCACTAAATATCATATGATCACCATTATTTATACTTACACAAGCTGCTTACACAGGCAAAACTCTTCATACAGTAGCACAACTCAGTGCATCCATTGATTACTCTGGCTTGCGCTGAGTGTAGGTGGTGTTAATTATCTATATAATTTTCCCCATATGATAATGTATATTTTTCTTTAGATTTCAAATCAATTATCCTGCATTTATTCTTGCTTCTTAATCATCTTACCATTAATTAATGTCATCATAAAATTTAAATCATAGATTTTTTTGTTTTTTTAATATTTTTTTTCATTTCTCTCACAACACTTTCATATCTTTTATACTATTTGTAAAAAAAACCTTATTATTCATAAAATATATATATATATATGAAAAACAAAAAAACACAAGTTTGAAGACATTAACGTGTTTAAAAGATTCATGCTTGCAAGCTGAATAGAAACTGTTTCATAAATGCTCAGAGTTTGTATTTAGATCTAGTTTCTTATTCCAGTCTTTCACTGACGATAGCAAATAGCTTGAAATCATGATCTGAAAGTGGAATTAAAGTTAGAGATAGTGAATGCTCACTCTGATGTTTATGTAAACAGAAAACTATGCTTGACGGTGTTTTTGGTAGAACACCATCTGTTATCATAAATACAAGCGTTAGCAAGTTTTTTTAACTTGTGTTTTTTTGTTTTTCATAAATGTACCTTTGAGGTCTTTCTTGCAATGATGTATATTGCAGAGGCTTCTACTATGTGATGATGCTGAACTGAGATCAGACCCATGTAGCTATCTGGCTTGCTATGCTGAGTTTGAAGACATTAACGTGTCTAAAAGATTCACGCTTGCAAGCTGAATAGAAACTGTTTCATAAATGCTCAGAGTTTGTGTTTAGATCTAGTTTCTTATTCCTGTCTTTCACTGACAATAGCAAATAGCTTGAAATCATGATCTGAAAGTGGAATTAAAGTTAGAGATAGTGAATGCTCGCTCTGACGTTTATGTAAACAGAAAACTACGCTTGACAGTGTTTTTGGTAGAACGCCATCTGTTATCATATATATATATATATTCATTGTTTTTATTATAGAAATTCTTATTTATTTAGTGTATTTTAAAATCCATTTCACTTATAAATGAAATAAGTAAATAAAGTGAATATTTCAATTCAGTATCAGATGTACTCTTCTTAAATATGTATTTTTCTAAGTGTTATTTATAAAAATTAGTAGTGTAAAGATTGTGAATAATTTTTTACAATTCTATTTCCTAAATTTTTAAAGTTTTCCCAATCATCTATTTTTATTTATTCTTTCATAATCATTTTTTACATCAGTAACTGGTATAAATGCAATAATTTTTTAAAAAAAAATAAACATTTCCATTAACAAAAAAATGAATATATTATCTCCTATTCATCTTCTAACTATATCCATTATTGTGAATGTAATTATTTTATACACCATGAATATTATTTTTTTAATAATTCAATGTGTCCATTAATCTGTTATTTCTAATTTTATTATAGATTTCTTTTAAAAGAATCTTTGCATATCTTTCCATAACTAATAACATTTTGTCACAGATAACATTCCTTGCTTAATGCTTTTCACTTAGTAAATTTATTTATTGATCTTTTCAATTGTGATAAGATATCTCTACTAAAAGCATATTATTGGGACATCATGGTATGTGACTTTTAGGTTACATTTAACTATCTATTATTTATATTTTCATTATTTTCTTCTTGCAATTCAATTTTCAGTCAGTGATTTCATTCATTTTCTTAACTTAGAAATATCTTCAAAGATTTTTGTGTAAGCTTTAGAACTTAATTTAATAAATGTAATCCTACTTTTAATTTGAATTCTGTAAAAGTGAAAAATAAATTTTCCAAAAAAAGAAAATGAAATCATAATTATACAATGAAATAAAAAATTATAAATAAGCATAACAATTTACAATCATTTAACAAAGATAGAAAAACATAATTTTTTTAAGATGTTAAAACTATTCAGTGAGAAAATATATAATTAAAATAAATTCAGAACTTTTAAGCCTATAAAAAGTATTTAGATATCAGTGAAAGAATACACAATTTAAAAAAAAATGCTTAAAGTAATTGTTGAAATATGTTAAAAAAATTTAATCTTGTGAAAATCAATTCAACATATTTCCAAAAATGTTAAGAGTTTTTTAATGCATATTAAAATAAATATATCATATCTATTTTATGGTCAACAATGAAGTATCACAGATAAAAGAATGGATTCAATAAATATGGAACAGGAAAAAATAATAAGAATAGGTTTAACATTCTGTAAAATTATACTAACAAAAATAATACTTAATTAAAAAAACAAAAAAACATGAGAAGAAAGAAAATTGTAGTATTGAATTAATAAAACACACTAACTCCTTTTTTAAAAAACTTGTTTTTTATATGACTATACTCATGTAAAAAAAAAAAAAAAAATCCAACGTTTCAACTATTTTATATAGTCTTTTTCAAGGCACACTAAAATAAAATTATATATATATATATATAACAAATAACACATATTCCATAAAAATAAATAAATAAAAAAATAAAAAAAACATAAAAAAAAATAAAGAAACAAGTTTTAAAAAGAAGGAGTTAGTGTGTTTTATTTCTATTTTGGATATTTATGAACTATTTTGAAAAGAAGAACTCTGTGCTTGATATATTAAATTATTGAATTAATATTGCCCAAAGATTTGTAATGATGATATTTTAGATGTTATAATATGTTGGACTATTTCCATTATCTATCATTACATGTTGAATGTCTAGAAAATTTTAAACCTTGTTTAAAGTTTCCAAATACAAACTTTTATTACTAATAACACACAAATAGCCTCTACAGGTTAGTAGATTACACAGTGGTTTGAGTGTTAATATTCTTCTTTTTTCTTCAGGTGTTGCTAGCCCTATCCATCCGAGCTATTCTGTCAGTTTTTGTATTTGATAAGGTTGAATAAAGATTAATTTTTTTTAGACATGCAACATTTAATGATAGATGATGGAAATAGAGTAATACATTATAACATCTAAAACATCACATCACAAACCTTCAAGTAGTATTGAATGCTTGAATAAATGAACAGAATGTAACATTGGTTCCAAAAATATAATTAGAGCATGCAGATTAATTAAATAAAATGAGCAGGTATGTTTTTAAAAATATGTTTAAAAAAGTGAAAGGAAAAAATCTTAAAGAGATTAAAAGATATTAAGGTTAGTTTATAATATGTGCATTATATTTTAGCTTGTTATTTGAGGAGACAATAATAGTTTAATAAATACATAAGAACTATAATCTCTAATTCTTACTCCAAAAACAATAGTTGAGAATATAATTGCAAAAAATATAAATTATAATTACATGCAATTATGAATCTATCTAAGGTTTGATAAAAAGATAAGATCAGAGGGCAAATATATAAGTAATACATTTCTTTAGGTGAAGGTTTTTGCGCTAGATTCTATAAAGACATTAACATAAATTTTAGTAGATAAAAGTTTGGAATATCTGACAACTAGTTGGAAACTAAAAACTAATTTTTGTAACTTGAATATGTCATCCTAAAAGAAGCTTTAATTCATAGTGTATCAAGAAATCAACTTATGACGAATGAGCATTATTTATCTACAAAATCTATTTGTCAGGAATTTGTGGCCTAGTGGTTAGCACAGCTGCCTTCCAAGCAGCTGGTCCGGGTTCGCTTCCCGGTCAATGCATTTGAAATATGGAAAAAAAATCTATTAAACAAAATTTAAGCTTTGTATTAATAACATAAATAATGTATAAGTATATAAACATCAAGGAAAATCCTAAGAAGTGAAGGATCTTTTTACATCTTTTAAACTGTATAAGAAGACAGGGGAACAATTATGCCACAAGATGTAAGTTATTTAAATCAATAATATTTTTTAATAATTGGCTGAAAACTTTCACAGTTTTATTGACAATGTTTTATAAGTCGACATATATTAAATTTATAAACCTTTCAAATATATCTCTCTACTCTCGGAAAGATATATATTTATGCAGTTAATATTATTAATTAATCATGTATATATTAAAGCAAATATGGAAAATTAGTGCTTGAAACATATATACTGGAATGGAAAAGTAGGCAGTTTGTTTTATATCTTATTTAAAAATACGACTTAAAGTTACACCGCAATTAAGTTTGTTTAGTAATTAATTTTATTTAAAAGAAAGTCTTGAAATTCTAGTTAATATTCATTTTGAAACTTGATATCGGGAAATTTTTTTTTTTTTAAATTTTAAAGGTTATTCTTAAATATAATTAACATCCTGAGAAATATCTGTAAAGATTTTTATTTTTAATAAAACGGTGAAATAATATTACATTTCAAGATGATTTTAAATTTTTAATAAATTAATAGGGAATATCATAGTAATGTAGCAATAGGTACATTATAATTTAGTAGGGATGGGTGTATTTATATATGAAATTATTGTAAAAAGAAATTATTTCACACTCAGCTGCCTACTATATATATACAATTTTAATGCACAAATCAGCGCATAACAGCAGAGCTTCTTCAAATTAAATCACAATTTATTATAAACTTAATATAAATTATAATACATAATAAATAATGCCCGAGCGCTTTCAAACGAACTTAGCTCTCATAATCATGGGTAACAAAGAGTAAGCGTAACAAGGTTGCTATGTGTAAATATATGCAGATATATGTAAATTAATTGAACTATATGCGTAAATCTAATTAACCCATTTCTTAGAAATTTTATAACACGCATCTTTCCTATTCATAGCCTTATCATCCATGGCAATAAAACATGCCTCCTTCACCTTTCTCTTAACATCATTTCTTTCCCTACAAACTATTCTTGGATTTTCAGGTTCACATGAATGACCAGTTAACTTCTGATGCATTGCGAATATTGAGTTATAAGCTGGGTCTGCTTGGGCCTTGTTGTAAGAATATCTGTGCTGGGACAATCTTGTTGAGAGAGTTGCTTTCGTTTCTCCATAGTATGATGCCATGCAGTTATTTTCTTGGCATGAGATATTATAGACAGCCTGAGAAATGTTGTTGGGTGTTACAATATCTTTTGCATTATTGATAATTCTATTGGTATTAAGGGGTGTGTGAAAACATAGTTGAAATTCTCTATTAAACACTGAGTAAAGTTTTCTATGGGCGTTTGCAAAGTATGGCAACAATATTCTATTTTTTTGCTGCTTAATTGCATTGTTAATTTTCCTATCAATGCTATTTTGTTTGAAACCGATATTTAATAAATCGTTTCTATATAAAATCAAATTTGCCCTTTTGTCTGCTTTACTCAGTGTTTAATAGAGAATTTCAACTATGTTTTCACACACCCCCTAATACCAATAGAATTATCAACAATGCAAAAGATATTGTAACACCCAACAACATTTCTCAGGCTGTCTATAATATCTCATGCCCAGAAAATAACTGCATGGCATCATACTATGGAGAAACGAAAGCAACTCTCTCAACAAGATTGTCCCAGCACAGATATTCTTACAACAAGGCCCAAGCAGACCCAGCTTACAACTCAATATTCGCAATGCATCAGAAATTAACTGGTCATTCATGTGAACCTGAAAATCCAAGAATAGTTTATATGAAATTATTATAACTTGTCAAAGAATTAATAAAATAACACCATATATTCATTTAATTTTCCAATATTGTTTTATTATTTATGTAAACGAGCATTATTTTGTATTGAGATTTAGACCCCAGATTAAATGATGATTATACGTTTTTGTGTTTGTTAACTTTATTATATAATAGTAGTTATTTATGAACATTTGTTTATAGTTGGATATATTTTTAATATTCAAAGAATTACATGTTATTTAAAAGTAAAAACTCTTAAGAGATGAGTCTAATGTTGAACATCTCTATTGATTATTATTAGTTCCATAAAAGATATAAATAAATCTAGATATACTTATAAAGGTTGACTAAAATTACACAAAGGTGTACTGCAGATTACATTTTATTTTGAGTATATGTATGTATGATGACAATGAAGCTCAATGCTAATAGGAGTATGACATTTTTTCTCAATAGTAGTAAATGTAGTTTCATAATACTATTGTATTTAATATTGTGATTTATGAGTATCAAACTTATTACACCCACAACTTTGACATTAGAATTTTACATTAGATATAATTTAAATGAATAGCTTTTAATAACAATAGTAATAATAATAACTACAACAACAACAGCAATAACTTAAATTTGTAATTAATGTTAGACTATTTCCACCATCTAGTATTAATTTTTAAATTGTCTCTTAGAAAAATTAAAACTATTGAAACTTTTCAAATTCATTAAACTGTTTCTAATAGTACATAGAGGGTTAGTATATGATATACAATTTTAAGTGGCATTCTCCTTCTCTGTTTTTCAAATATTACTGGCTGACTAATGACAATACTAGCATGAGAATTGAACCAGAAGTCTTTAAATTAGCTTATTAAAACAGTCCCTTAAATTCAGCATTTATGAATCTAAATATTTCTCATTTGAAATCCCTGCTATTTTTGTCATTGGTCAGCCTAGCAAAACCGGAAGAAGATAGAAGTATAATATCACTTAAAACATATTATACTCTATTCTGTATATTATTATTAATAAATAAAAACATTTGAAAGGTTTACATAAAGACTGAATTTTTCTTAAATACATTTAACTATTTATACTAGATGATGGAAATATACCATCACATACCTACAAGTAAAATACTATCATCATAGACTTTCACACAAAAAAATTTAAATGTAAACAGAAATATGCATAAAATAAAACTGTAGTATGGATTATAACATGAAGAATGCAAGTCAATTATATAATGCTAAATAATTGATCAAATATGTTGACTAGATTAATGTGCAAATAATTTAAATATCCAGCTTAAAATTCAGAAGAAAGCTTATTTAAAAAGTTTATTAACCAACTATGATAATGGTCCTATTTTTTTTAAAAAAGATTTACTTTGTAAATAAGAGTTAACTTAATATCACATACTCTCTTCATTTACATTTAACATATACTTTTAGGAACAGATAATCACTTTATTTGTAACATTCCCAAAGCATCTATTATAAGACCATGTAATTGATAGGACTAGATTATTGTTCTTTTATTTACTTTTTATACTAATATTCTGACTAATGCCTCTTATCATCAAGAAGTTTTGAGCAACTTTAATTTATCATATCTAGTAGCAACCTTTATTTTTTTACATTACCTAAATAATAGTTTATATTTAAAAAAGATATCCTAAGGTTTTGAGTCCAAGCCAGTTTGCTTGTATAATTACACAGATATAATGCTATAAATACTTGAATGGTTTATTGCTTAGAAGAGATAGTCTTGAAGCAATAATACATGAACCTTGAACTCCAGTGTTTTGCACTATAATACTAAATTAAGCTATTTAGGGCAAAGTGATGCTAATCCAATAACTATATTTTACTGATCTCAGTTTTACATTAACTTTTTTTACAAACATTTAGCATATAATATTACAAGGATGTATTTAACATTGAAAATTTCAGTACCAATATCTTGAGGAAATGTAATATGGAAAATAATTATATGCAAAAAAAAAGAGATATGCATAAAATCTGAATAAAGTTTGCAATTTTTGCCAGTGCACTTTCATTTAAGTTATATTAGTAATAGTCATGGCATCTAAATGGATTTAAGTTATTTTTTTTTACTCAGAATTATTTAGTATAAGTCTGAACAGTATTAACAATTAACAGTAAACTACATTGTTAGCATTTAGGGGTGATATTTTACAATGAAAAAAGTCATAGAAAGTTAGATATTAAAAATATTAAGAGTAAAAAAATAAAAGCTAATTTATTATTTTTTTGATGAGAGAATTGAATATTGGAAATGTTTTGAGAAGTTAAAGAGAACTATAATTGAATACAAAAGTAACCTAGTAGTTAAATCCTAAATATTAGCTTTATTAATCCATTAGATTGATAGTTATAATTTCTAACATCAAAAATATATTAAATTCTGTGTTTTTTTGGTTGCATGACAAGTTCAGGTACGAGAATTGTGAATTTAGATATTGATAGAAGTTATTTCATGTTTGTTTTTAATTCTTAGTTCAGGTAAATTGAATAATTTTTAGATATTTAATTTAGCACATTTGAACGTTTGAACAATAATATATAAAATAATATATACTTTTTCAATTATTCCCAAAGTCAAACAATTATTATGTTCTTTTTACCCTTGCTGAATCTATTTAATAAATTTGTATTAATAGATACACTATTAAAGTTTAACAAATATTAAGCAATCTAATGCTATATAATATTATTAACTTGATACTTTTAAAATTTAAAATAATATTAACATACTATAATAAAAAATCTTTATAATATATATAAAAGACATATTTTGCGGGTTCATCCGTGTTAAAATATTTTAAATATTGATATACTGATGTTTCGACTTGGTAACACAAGTCATCCACAGAGTGATAAAAGGTAGAAAGACGGTTGTAGAGGCGCTACAATCACTGATTTGAAAAAAGCGTTAAAGTTCCACCAATAGCAAAAATGTTAAATTAAGAATGTTTTTTTTTTTTTAAAAAAAATTTTCCAAATAGGAGGAAGTTTGCTTGTATCATCTCGCTTATTGATACAATCTGGTCTTTTAAATATCTCAATGGCTTCTCTAATTTTGCATTGGTATAGATTATCACATCTGGATATGATCCTGGTACTAGAAAAATTAATTTTATGACCTGAATCCATAGTATGAAGTGAGAGTGCTGATGATGATGAGTGTTGTTTAACTGCATTAGCATGCTCATCTCTCCTAACACTGATGTGGTGATTACTCATACATATGTAAGAAGCTTTACAATTTTTACATGAGATTTGATAAACACCATGAGATTCAAGAGGATTGAATCCTTAGGCTTGGTTATTATATTACTGATCTTTTGATGAGTAGAAAACACTGTATTTACATTATAGCATTTTAATATACACCCAATACTGTCTGTAGTTTCTTTTACATATGGATCACAAATCCTAATAGCTGATTTATCATCTTTTTGTTTCCTATTTTGTCCATTTTGGGCTTGAAATAAGACTTTTTTAATAAATTTATAATTATAACTATTTGCTAATAAAACACTATTAATATGATTTATTTCTTCTTTCAAATGTGAATTATCTGAAAGGTTATTTGCTCTATTTAAAAGAGTTTTGGCTACAGAAACGATCTGAATTGGGTGATGAGAATGGAAATGTAAATATCTGTCCATGTGTGTATTCTTTCTATAAATAGAAAAAGATAAACTATTTGGTGTTCTGATGACTAAAACATCAAGAAAAGGGAGTTTTCCATCAGACTCTGTCTCCACTGTAAATCTAATATGAGGATGCATATTATTTAAATGTAAGAAAAAAAAATCTACTTTATTTTTCCCATGTTGCCATATGACAAAAATGTCATCTATGTATCTGAACCAAATGAGGGGTTTTAAAGAGGATGATTCTAAAACACGAGTTTCTATATTTTCCATTAATAAATCAGCTATTACTCCTGAGATAGGTGAGCCCATAGGAGTACCAAAAACTTGTCTGTAATGCTGTCCATTATATACAAAATATGTGTTCAAGAGACAATGTTTAATCAAAGCAATAATATGGTTTGGCAAATTGCAATGCTGTGAAATTACATTTAAAGCTTCATCAATTGGAATGTTAGTAAACAAAGACACAACATCAAAACTGACCAGAATGTCATTAGCACTAATTTTTAAATTTTTTAAAACAGAAATAAAATGAAAAGAGTTTTTAATATATGATTTAATAGATGGAATTGTAGGTTTAATGAAATCCGATAAATATCTAGCTAAAATATGAGTCGGAGATCCTATTGCACTTACTATTGGATGAAGGGGGGTATCTGGTTTGTGAATTTTTGGAAGTCCATAAAATTTTGGACAGACACATGATTTTTCACGAGGGATTATTTTATTTTTTATCTCTGTTTCAATAGGCGATTTATTAATAATGGCTTTTGTTGTTTTTTCCAAATACGTAGTATGATCTCTTTTTGATGGTTTATAAGTTTTATTATCAAGCAAATCTAAAATTTTATTATGGTAAATGTTCTGATCCATAAAAACAGTGACATTAACTTTATCAGCTGGAAGTACAGCAATTGATTTATCCGATTTAATATTATTTAATGCTAGTCTTTCTTTCTTTGAAATATTATTTTTAGGAAGCTTAGCTTTTTTTAAAATATTACAAATCTCAGCTCTAGCCAAATCAGCTGATGAAGAATCTATTTTATCGAGAGCTGATTCAACATTATAAACAATTTTCTTAAAAGGTATCAGAGGGTGTTAAAACAAAATTAAAACTTTTTTTTAAAACCGAACTTCATCTGTAGAGAGGGCTTTCTTAGATAAATTATAAACGATTTTTTGATTTGGATACGAAATGACTGGATATATATATATATTGCTCTTCATGAATAGATTTCCGAATGTGAAAATAAATCTCACATTCCACCGTAATAAAATTAGAACAATCATTTCCGTTCTTAATGAATACCTTTATCTGCCTTTATATTTCTCGTTGGGGGCATAGACATAGAATCCCATGTTGTGTAATACTTGTTGGCATATGATAAGGACCGCCACTCTTATTATATTTATAAATTCTTTTAAAGACTAGAGGTAACTAATGCAATCTATATTTTATTGAACAAAACAAATTATTATTATTATTAAATATTTTCTAACATACTTGGTTTCTTAGTTCATCATTCTTTTTATAATTATTTAAATGTTAATACTCGCTGTCTGTGTTGGCAACCCGAACATACATATGATTCGATTTAAAAGTAGTCAAAGTTAATTGATATTCGTGTCAGTAAAAGGGTCTCTAGTCCTCACCAACCGTTGAGCTAGTTCTTGGCGCATAGCACTGTGCCGTCGATTTCTGCTATCTGAGCTGTTGAGTTTGGTTTGAATTCAGTTTTGGTTCAGCTGAGTTTGAATCGGATTTGACTTGCGGTGGTGGTGGGTTTCGACCGGTACATGGTTATGTTTTTGGCTGCCCAATCGTTGTGGCTCGATTTAATAAACCCCACACATGCCCTGGAGATAGTAATTTTGTTTTAGTTACTCAGATCTCAATAAATTAAATGTTTAAAGTGATATGTTTGTAGAATGTTTTATATATTTGAAAAAGTTATGCGATTTATAATGCATAACGGAAATGATTTAATAAATTAAAATATCACTTTCTAATTCTCTTCTTTATAGTTAAATGTATTCAAGATTTTTTTTTTAAATGCAAAAGACTGTTAGAATAATTATTTAAGTATATGTGTAATTAGTTATACGTGTACTATGTATCCATATATATATATATATATATACGTTTGTTTATACGCGTTCGTGACGATAGGAAAAATATCGTTAGCAAAGTAGTAAGAGTCCATAGATCAAAGCATTGGGGTAAAATAAATGAAATATTTTGTCTTTGTCATAAATGAAATGTTTTTCTGTGTCAAAATTAATTAGTTTATCTCAGTCGTTATAAATAAAAATATCTAATATCGATATCATGTTAAAAGTTTTAAATTTCAAAGTATTGCTTGCTAGCACATATATTTAATGTTCGCTCTGTATTTTTAGTAGCCTCAAAGTAGGCGAAGACCTTCAAACTGGGAATTATCTGTCAAGCGGTCCGATGCAGTGTGACATTACGCTTTAATGACAATAATTTCTAGAGTAACCTCAAAGCAGGTGAAGACCCTTTGTGTACACCAAGCAGCCAGATGCAGTTGGCAAAATGCTTAAATGGTTTGCACGCTTTCATGCTAGCAAGATTTAGAAAAATATCTCCAATAAAAGTTCTTGTAATATTAATTTTGACATTTTTTTTTGGTGTTAAAGCCTCATGCTTAGTAAAAATGAAGTAGTGAACTCCTATATTTAAACTCAGGTCATGAACGCGTTAGCTGTTATTAAATAATATTACTCATCATCAATTCAATTGTTTTATTAAAGGTTAAGTCAATCATATGTGGTTTGGGGGTCAATGGGTTATATCACATGCCCTATTGATCTCATTTTGCTCACTGGCGCCCATATAAATAAATTTGTCAGCAAATTTGATTGTCAGCACAGTAGTGGGTCAATCGCCATAATAAAAAACCAAATGTGTTCAATACAGAATGATTTGTTGTATCTGCTAATACATAATATTTGTATATCACGGTATAGTTTTTTTTTCAGACATGGGAGAACAGAACAGTTGAACAAAGGGAAAGTGAATAATGTTTTTTTTTCTTATCTTTAATATTTTTGAATACATGTCTCACTCAAACAGTTAATATAAAGAGCTAACCAAGAAAACGTAGGTAAACTAAAAAAGGCAGATTACATAGATTGGGGAAATAATATGCAGCAGCTAATGAAGATTGGGACAATGGACCTGTAGTCAGAGACCTCATTAAAATTTACTAAAGAGAAAAAATATTTTAAGCATACAGAGAGTACTCTAAGTGAATTCACGTTGTTCATTATATTGATTGTTTATTACATTATTTTCTTATTTTCAAAAATGGGAAAAGACACTTTACAAACGATCCTCAGAGAAATGAGAGAAGATCGAAAGGTACTGATGATGATGATGGAAAGGCTGGTAAGGCTCGAGGAAGCACGAGGCATCCAAGCCAACTCAAATCTAGAAAACGTAAAGCTTCAGCAAGAAATAAATCCCTCTGAAGACCCAAAAATAGAAAATGAAGATGATCAGGCCACACCAAAAGAAGTTGTGGACAGCAAGGAAAACAACAGTGGTGAGGATGAGTCCAGTTACGAAGCAGTGGAAGAAGCGGATATAGATACAGAAAAAGAAAAAGATGTTCAGACCACTAGTCCAATGAAACTAAAAGTGGAAATGGGACAGATGATGAGTCCTCAACTTAGTATGAAGAAGTTACAGACACCAATGCCTGGATCCTTGATACAGATTCAAATTTTCAAAGATGGCCCAGGAGAGAACCCCATCGCTCATTGAGATAATATTAAAGAATTGTTGTTTGTGCATTCAGTCGCAGAAAAGGCCATAGAATTAATGACAGCAATAGACTATGGGAACTTGACGACAACCAGGGAAGACCGGGACTATGACCATTACAATGCCAGACAGTTAAAACAATATGTACCACCTGATCCAGGGAAACAGTAAGATAAACTGTAGAGACAGATATATATATACAGAAGACCAACTGACATGACCATAGGAAAATGAGACTTGATAAACGGACCGATTTTTTTAAACTTATTATAAGCGGAATATTCAAAAAAGTTGATCGTAGTGAGACATGTATAATTTTTGTAGCTTGGGCAGGTTATATTATTCATGCTCATGCTGTTCTCCCAGAGTCTATACACTTATGCAACTATATCCTGCGTAAGTAAAGTCATTTTTTTTTTCATTGTTTTTTTTTGAAGTGAAAAGAAATGAAGCAGTCGGATCGGAGTTCGATCCTAGCTTCATGTTATTTACCCTAATACTAACCTTAAATTTCCGATGCAATGGGGCTTTATACGTTCAATCCACGCTAATTTCCATAATGAATAACTTATTTCAAATGCGTAGTAAAATTAATTAGTTTAGTTTAAATTTGATCAATTCTCTAAATAAATTCATGATAAAATATTCATGAATTTATATATATATATTAAATTGCATGGATTGTGCGTATATATATTTGTAAATATTAATTATATATAATTGTTCGAAAGTTTCATTGCGTTGGGAATACTTGTTTTTTTCACCTTTAAATAATTTGTAAAGTTTCGTAGATTAAAAGCTACATTCCTTCGATAAGCTTTAAAATTCTTAAAAACAATAGTAAAGTTTTATGAATTAGAAAAAGATAAGGATTCATTTTTCTAATTAAATCATTTTCAAATCTTAAGAATTCATTTTCAATTAGAGAAGGAATTCAAGCTAATTAGTTTGAAAGCCTTATCGAAGGAATGTATTTGAAAACAACTAATTATAAAAAAACACATTGATAATAAAATGAGTGCTAGCCTTAAGGCATCTGGACAATATATATAGCCCTGAAAAGTCAGGAGGAGAAAAAAACTAGCTTTGTTGTAGAGTAGTGCAGTGAACTCTGTGCATATAAAAATTGTATTTCATCATGATAGAGGGCTAGAACATCAGGAATCTGGCTATAATTCCTAAAGTCCCGAGAAATCTTCAATGGAGCTGCTGAACCTTTTTCCGGACCGATCATTCTGCTAAAATTATGAAAGCTACTAAAATACTGTTCCAGTAGTCAACCAATGGTGCCTACGTTTTAACAACCTGGAGGTGTAACTTAAGGACCAGTGGAAGGGGTAATATATTTCTATAATGAACGTTAAACTTTCTGGCCAGTTCGAACTTTATTTTACACTCCTCCTATTTAAGAGCTCTTTATTATTTAATGTAAAAATCTTTATAAAATGCTACTATAAATTTATATTGTAATTCTTTCAGTCTCTAGACTTTAAACTTTTTCTTTTCTTACCTGGCGGTTCATTTAACATATTATGTATATGTATTTATCGTGTGATTTATTAATGCTATTTAAAAATTATATGCCAATAATCTTTCAACTCGATGAGCTCCTCTGTTCTACTTGCCTCATGCAAATATTATAATATTAATTTCAAATAGTAATTCTCACCCATTAGAACTAAATTTGAAAGTTCTATTAATCATCGAGTCGAAAGAAAATATTACATGTTTATTATTTTTATAATTGGCTAATAATAAACTATTAGCTCCGTTTTTCACCTATGTCCCCAGCTCCTAAGTTACAAGTATTTATATATATTCATATAATGTTAAAATGGTATTTTCTTGCTTCACTAATGTTGATTTATTAATTCAAATATAATGTTAAATGTTTTTATTGCAAAAAGGGCCGATAAAGGGTTAAATAGATTTTAATTCAACTTTTGTTGTTATTTTGTATTAAGATTCAGGAAGAGCACGATATTAGGGCATAATTAATATAGTTTCCAAATATTTTCAAATAAGTTTTCTTAACAGCCCATTTGACTTTAATTAATTGGTCAAGTCATCATGTAGAGCATTCTACATGGGTTTTATTTTTCAACGATGACTATCAAGTCATCATCATCGAATGTTGCTGACGTAAGGCAATCTTCCGCTCCGTTAGGCTGGTCGGTGATCATATTCTCTTATTTAAATTTCTAGAGGAAGAAAGTACTTCCTTTCCTATTCATTAGTCAAAGGGCGTAAGACTTGCCAAATGCAAGCCGCCATAGGACTTCGATCATCGACTAGCGATCATCTTTCAATTTTACTCTCTGCCTTGTAATTCGTCAGTACCGTTGCATCTTTGTCCCGGTAAAACCCGCTCCGTGCTCGTAATTCGTGATGAAGTGATTTAAATTAAAGTCGAACCAATTCTCAAATATATTTAGTTTAAATCAGTTCTCAAATCAAGATTAAAGTTATGCCTTAAAATACGTTTTGCTCTTCATGAATAGATTTCCGAATGTGAAAATAAATCTCACATTCCACTGTAATAAAATTAGAACAATCATTTCCGTTCTTAATGAATACCTTTATCTGCCTTTATATTTCTCATTGGGGGCATAGACATAGAATCCCATGTTGTGTAATACTTGTTGGCATATGACAAGGACCACCACTCTTATTATATTTATAAATTCTTTTAAAGACTAGAGGTAACTAATGCAATCTATATTTTATTGAACAAAACAAATTATTATTATTATTAAATATTTTCTAACATACTTGGTTTCTTAGTTCATCATTCTTTTTATAATTATTTAAATGTTAATACTCACTGTCTGTGTTGGCAACCCGAACATACATATGATTTGATTTAAAAGTAGTCAAAGTTAATTGATATTCGTGTCAGTAAAAGAGTCTCTAGTCCTCACCAACCGTTGAGCTAGTTCTTGGCGCATAGCACTGTGCCGTTGATTTCTGCTATCTGAGCTGTTGAGTTTGGTTTGAATTCAGTTTTGGTTCAGCTGAGTTTGAATCGGATTTGACTTGCGGTGGTGGTGGGTTTCAACCGGTACAATATATATATATATATATATTGTAATGGATGTTTAAGACACCAATACAAAAATTATACTTTTATAGGGGTAAATAAAATAAAATAGATTTTTATTTAAGATTTCATTTGTAAAACTTGATTAAAAGTTTTTTTTAATGCTTGTACTAATATATATGTATGTGCATGGGAATTATATTTTAATACCGCAGTTATATTTGGTTTTTAATTTTGATTTTAAAAAAAAGAAAACTAAGATTACTTTTTTTGTTAAATTTATGTAAAAGTAAAGTGTACAAATAGATTGCTTTACAGATTTGGGATTTATATTGATAAGAATAATTAAAAAAGAAAGAAAACACAAAAGAAAAGAATTTTACATTAGTTGGTTCCTAGATCTGTAAAGGGCAATTTATTTCATTAATTAGATAACTATTGTTATCTAGATAGAGAATTTTTAAATTTTAATTAAAAAGAAAAAGTTTGGTAATTGGTTTAAGAGATATGATTCAGATATAACAGGTTGAACCAGGCCATTGGATTATCTTTGACTAGCTTTCAATACTTGCATCATCTAGTATACTTACACCAGCACAAAGAGACAGACACCAACTCTGACAGGAGAATTGCCCAAACTAGAGGACACTTCCACCAACTCTGAGAGATACTTGCACAAACTATTCCTGCATATTCTGAAAGCTGATCCGGCAATTATTCTACCTAGAATGAACATTAAACCTACAGCAAGAATATTTTCTTTACCATGATGTGCTAAGCTTTTCACCAGGACAGGTTCGGACGTCATGTGTCTCCATTAACTGCCTACAATGCCATAAGAACCGGCTCCAAAGAAACCACTAACCAACTCGCCCAAGCCTACCGTCAGTGAATCCAGAGCAATGGACTAACCTAAAAAGTCTAGTGCACTAGCATTGAAATAAATTATTAAGGTACCTTACATTTTTGCGACTTAAATAATGTTGTCTTATATGTGTTTCCTTTTTTTTTAAAAATTATAAATGTTTTTTAAGTTGTACCTTATGTAATTCAATTTCTGTGTACTTGATTTTTTTCTTTCTTTCTTTTTTAACGAGTGCTAGTTTCAAACCTATTATTGTCTGTCCTATTTAAGTCTTAGTAAGTAAGATAGTAGCTTATTTTAATCTCCCATTCCTTGTCGTTACAGAGCGCAGTCTGGATATTACAGACTAATTTAATTGGCTTTTGGCTTGTGACCCATTTTTATTAGCCGTACTTATGTCGCGACCTTAATTATTAATAATAGACGATTACAAAATATAATAGTTTTTAGTTTTATTTCTTAAAGCTTCCAATTCGTTTATTAGGGGCACGTACAATCATTTTAACCCTTTCTATAGGTAGATTGTGAGCTCCTAGCCTGTCTCACTCAGAGTGAGGTCAATCGATTGAAAGTAATAACTTTCAACACTTATTATTATTAATGTTTTGGAAGCTACCTTCGCATTTCTTCTGTTTCGACATAAATCTCTTTTCCTAACTATGGGTTATAAGCAGGAAGCTAACCTCCCTTGTCTGATGTGAGATCACTGTATACTTACTAATACTTCTGCTACTGTCAGTATTTTGCACTCTTTCACGCACAGGAAATCGCTCTCAAAGCCATATAAATATTTTACTTTAATTTTGACGAATGTACGTGTAGTACATATTTTAAGTGTGCTTTAAAAATTATTATTTAGATTTATGTTTATTTAATCATACTTTTAATAAAATTATTTATTTATTCATTTATTTAGTTGATTTTGTTTTCTGTTTGCTACCTTTCCAACTCTCTGAACAAAACATAGATCTCATTTGCTTGATTGAGCTAGTCCGGCACATTCGATTCGCATATCCTGTAACCCCTTAAAAATAAATGTCTAGTTCCAAATTTCGGACTAGTGGCACCCTGGTGGTCAGTATATGTGAGTCTAAAGCTTTTGTCTGGTATAATATATATATATATATTGCTTTATTATATGAGGATAGAACGTCAAACAACCCTTAAGGCTTCATTTCAGGGCAAAAGTCTCACTACCAACCCCTTTCCCTTTTCAATCAAAAAACATCAGAAGGAAAAAACATGGCTAATTAGAAATTTAATGTTATTTTTTTCTTTGTAATATTCTCTAGATAAATATTAGCTAGATATGGTATTTACTTACAAATAATTGGATATCTAGTTATAGATATTACCCCCATTGCTGGATAAAAGCTTTTATAATAGTTTAACTACAATAACCTTAGAATTATGTCTTAGGTTGTGGTTATGGGAAAAACATATGCTACTATATTAAGGTACTCTTACGCATATATGTAATTATTTAGACAATAACATTTGTACTTATTACTTAATAATAATTTTTGTTTATTAATGGTTTATTTAAATAAAAAAGGTTTTTTTACAGAATACAAAAGCACGCATTATTTTTTTCTCTATGTAATTCACCCACTTTAAAGCACAGTTTTATAATTAATCCATATTTCTGTTTTTTACAATGTCAAAGTAGAATTTGAGACTAATAATTTTATTTTATTTTTTTAATAATTTTTTCACTTGTTTTTCAAAAGATTATTTTGATTATAAATTAAAAAGTTAAATTGATATACATTTTTGCTTAGAGCATTAGAATATGAGGTTTAGAAAAAAAATACTTTATTTCTATAGTTAAAAATTTGCCAAATAATAAAAGTGAAAAAAGAAAACAGTGATGAAAAAAAGTGGAAAATAAAAGTCTTTGTATAACATGAAGTAAAACCTTGATAAGAATGAAATAGAAGTATTATATTTCTGCAGGTAATTTTAACGTTTGAGTGAAATCGTAAATAAATTTTAAAAAAAGTTTATGATCACAAAAGTGTATCACTTTATTATCATTATTATGATAATTAATGTATATCATTTAGATACTGAAATTATTATTTTCTAACCTAAAAATAATGATGAATATTAGCATTGCTAAAATACATTTTTATATAAATAACTCAGATTTCCGAAACACTACAATACGTATAACATTTAGAGCAATAAGCCTCCAAGTATTGGTTATATTATTGAAATGCTTTTTATTATCAAAGTCATTTATATTATAGATAAAAACTAAATTCACTTTTGTATGCTTTCCAAGAAGTTATATAGATAACAGATCAGAACAATAATATCTACATGTTCAAATATCATATCAAATGAGAGAGCTTGCTAATTGTTCTAATAATCATCATGGCATTAATTGATTGTTCAAATAACTTCTTAGACAATAGATTAAAGTGCTTTTAATTTTTAATTTAAATCTTAATAAATTTAATATTGAGGGTAGGGGATTGCATTAATATAGCTGGTGCTTAGAGATTTTCATTCTTAGTGTTAAACATAAAACTCTGCTATTTATTGCAATTGTATGAAGGTTCATCCTGTTCAATAAGCTCCATGAATTATGGCACCAAGTTATAACCATATGGAATTGGTTAGCAGATTCCTTCAAATATGCTTAATTCCCATGCTAAGTTCACAGTTATAAATAGTCTGTGTTCATACTAGCCTTTATACTAATGTATCATTAAAGGAACCTAACTAGCAATCAAGATCACTTATTCACTGTACATTCCAGAAATGAAGGGTACCTTTGATTGAATATAGATTATATTTATGATATAAATATCTAAATGTGTATGGGGTTTTAATTTGTTTTGGATACTTATAAGTATTGGTTATGAGTAGCTCCAAATCTTAAACAAATAACTATAAAACATTTAAATATTCTCAGGGTAAGGTACATGTGTATTAGTACATTCATGTGCTGTGTCATGACCCAAAGTGTGACTATGATGTAGTTGTAAAATAATTTTATAGCACAAAAGAACATCAAAATTTAAAATTTGAATGAAGTATTTGCTGTATCTTTTATTGTGACATGGTTGAGAAGCAACAATTAAGTGAAAATAACAATAAGATAGTAATGGCCATTTCTTTAGTTAAGCTTTCAATGAAGTCATAAAATAAAAGTTGATGTTTATTATTTAAATATTTATCAAGTACATGAGTATCAAAATAAAGATAGTTTATTACGTGCTTTAATAATGCACATTTAAAATAATAACATTTAATATAACAAATTTGTATTGACAACAAAATAATAAAAAAAATATACACACACAAAAATGAGTCTTTATTTTAACATAAATACTAAAGAATTATAATACAATTAAATGTCTCTTTTATATATATATTATAATGAGATAGGGATAAGGGGGTTTAAAGATGGAGTGATCTGGGGGATAGCAAACATCAACATCCCAAAATAAATAATATTTGTACCAACACATGTATTACAGTCTCCAAGAGAAAAAATGATTTTTAATACTATTGCTCTAATAATGCTATTAACAATAAATAAAAGCTTTCCAACTGAAATTCTCTGAATCTAAAGTTGGAGTATAAGCATTAAGATGAGTTTTAATACCATTAGATTTTTAATGATTCAATGAGGAATTATAATAATAGAAAATAGTAAATTACACTTTAGAACAATCCAACACCATGCATTCTCCTTTCACAATTATCCTGCCTTTCCAAAAAACCTGTATCCATCCACCAGTTCTTATAAATTTTATTTTTCTAAAAGAGAGTTTTACTATCTTCCAGAAAAGTCTTTTTTCTGGTCTTAAAGAGTTTACATCAAGTAAAGTTTTCACATTCCATATATCTATAGATTTATAATATTTGCTTCTAGCACTGACAATGTTTCTTACTTTACCACTACTGCTATTATTATTATTACTATTGTTATTAATTCTACCATTGAAATGAGTAATCTGCCAGGTATGACAATCTAACCAAACTGTGTGAGCCAAAATACTTTTAGACCACATTCTCTGGTCTTTTCCATATCAGTGGTAGGTAGAGAGATCTTTAAATAGGCTGCCTAAACTAATAATTTTTGCAAGATGAAACCCCCATCTCACTAAAATCTAGTTGGAGATCAACTCAATAGTCATTGTACTGCTTTGAGAAATGATCAGAACTAAGGATTACCAACCTGTTAAGCCTGTCTTCATCATTATCTTCTAAATATTAGAGGCTTGCACCTAAAAAAAGATAGAAAGAAAAGGGAATTTGAAGACAGAAATGTTGAGCATGTAGTTAAAAGATTAAAATGTTGACATACAAACCCACAATTCCATTGTCACTGTAAACATAAGGAAAAATATGATGGCATAAAAGGCTCACAATGCATATAGCCCTATAATAACATAAAAATAGCTAAAGAATAAAAAAGGGAGATAGAAAATAATGTTTGTATTGAAAGCAGTACTTAGCTTTGATGAACAAATAATGTTTGTATTGAAAGCAGTACTTAGTTTTGATGAACAAATATACTATCTTATGAAACAGCAGAAGCTTTTGGTCAGATACCATTTATTTAACACAATTAGCTTTCATATCTAAATGCCATACAACTATTCCTCAAATATAGAGCATGATAGTAGCCTAAGCATTGCATCTGACTTGCTGCCATTAACAAAAAATGGTAAGTTAATGGTTTATATTTTTGTAAAAATAAAATTTTGTTACTATTGCCTGAAAACCTTTTCCCCCTACATTTTAATCCTAATTTTTTTTTACTAACCTTTTAATTAAAAAATCCAAAGTATTACATTGTTGATAATGTCTTCATTGAGATGATTTGTTTGATCTAATTTACGCATATGATCCTTACACATTTGGTCAATTATATACTAGCTTTTTGTATTAGTAAAATACCAATAATAAAATGTATTTTTTAATTATAGAATGTGCAAGATAAAATTAAATTAATGCTGATTTTTACATCTCAAATTTTCTAGAATCATTTTGCCCATGCTTATCATACTTGTTTTTTTTTTTTAAATTAAAACTTATTCATTTTTTTAATTACTGATTGTCAGCAGAAAACAAATATTTGATGTATGTGTGTTGTATTTATTTCACATTCACATCTACACTATTTCTTCTATACTTTTACAACTGTATTTTTTTTTACTAATTAGAATAAACGTTTTGTAGCTTAACAGAACAAGAAACTTTTACTTAGGCATACCTGTAACAACAATACGTTATATAAAGTAATTTTTTAAAATGAAAATTAGTCTGATTTATTTTATTTTTTTCTGATTTGGTATAATAGGTATATTAATAGCCATTTTAATATATAATAATTTATAGTATATTTTTATCTAGTAGCCTTTTTATTATATAAACATGTATGCAACAATTATTCACAGACATTTTTAATAACAAGTTTACTTTAGAACAATGCCATAGAGTTATAATCAAAAATACATAGATCATAATATCTTTCTATCAATAATGCAAGATATATCAAATATAACAGGTTACTACACGTTGCCACAGTTAGGGGCTATAATATATAGCTTACACCTTTATTACTATATATAAATTTGAAACTATAATAACTAATAATTTTTTATATATTATGATTGTTTTACCTTATTAAGTATATTTTAATTTATGTTTTTATTTTCTTTTTGTATTTTTATTTTCTATGATTCTGCTATATATTCTTTTGCACCTTTCCCCCCTCCTATCATTGATTATGAATCTATTACTTTATATGATCTTCATGGACATCAACATCATAATAGAGATTAGTACCACTGATAATCCAAAATTTGTGATTTTAGCTTTGTTAGAATAATGCATTTTTCAAATTAAAAAAGTCCATAAAATAATTTTTTAGCATCTCATAACACCCTATCATAATACACTTTTTACATTTTTTAAAAAACATAGGTTGTTGAAAAGTTAAACAAATTTTAGATGTAAATGTTAATTAATATTTTGTTTTAAGACAACTATTAATATTATTGTTAGAAACAGTAGTTTATTTAATTTTAAACCCAAGTATAATTAATCAGTGGATGCTAGATGTTAATGCTGTATTCACATTCCAACACTAATTTGTGGATAATTTTCAACTTTAGAAAGAAGAAAAATATCATTCATAATATAACTACCATGTTTATCTGATTTATACTATTCAAGCTTATATTTCAATTTACAAAATTACTTTAAGATTTTAAATTCAGATAATTTGTTAGTATAAGATATAGTATCACATTTGATTATTACTTATAAATTTTTTTATTAACATTAGTTTTATGTTAATTATGTCTTATTTCACTCTTTAACTAGCATGATATATATATATATAATAAACAAAAGTTATATTTCACTCTTTAACTAGCATGATATATATATATATAATAAACAAAAGTTATAAATCATGTAACTTGCTATAGCTTGCATTTTATGATCACAGATGGAGCTTTACCAATATCTTCAAACAAGCTTGTGTTTACATAGATTTCAAAAGAGTATAGAATCTCTTTAGTCCTACCCTTTACTGATGATAGCCAATTAGTTTGAAATCAGCTGATCTGAAGGTGGAGACAATGAAAGAGATATTGAATTCTATACTCTTTTGATGTTTATGTAAACACAAGCTTGTTCGGAGATATTGGTAAAGCTCCATCTGTGATCATATATATATATATATATAAATTTCTTCATTTACATCCAACACCCTCTTTTGAGAGCAATAATCTACTCTTATTACTCTTCCCCAGTTATTTCTGTTGAAAAATCTGGATCATTATCTTCTAGTGTTCACTGATTACTTAAACTTACAATAAATTGATCTAAAATAAATAAAACAAAATGAGTTACTTCCATAAAATCAGTTATTGAATATAACAATTCAAAACAAAGCAAAACTCTCCATACAGTAGTGCCATCAATGGATCCCAGAATTCAGACCCACATGACTATATAAGCTATTGAGCTTGGATTGAAAATATTATTGTGTTTTCAATTTCATTCTCATAGTTTTGTAGTTAAGTAGAGTTAAAAGGTGGCTGCTAGAGGGTTGCATTAGATCCTAGGATCTAGGTGCAGTGCTCTCAGATCCAAGGCTCCTCACTGACAAAGGCCATAAGCCAGAAACTAGTCTGGGGATATTGGATGAGTAGGCACTAGATAGAGATTTTATGCACAAGCCTTCTGGGATCCATTGATTGCTCTTGTTGGCACAAGATGGCACTACTGTATGGAGAGTTTTGCTTTGTTTTGAATTGTTTAATAACAATTATGTGCTAGTATGAGATAGTGATCATGTGATGTTTATTGAATATAAGTAAAAAAATTAATGCAGTGTTTTCTTAACGATTAATTTTAATATCTATTTGATATACATTATAAATGCTCTTTGTGTATTATATAAAAATATTGCTATATTTATATGGTTAATTTTACCGTTAGAAATATAGCAGTTAAAGTTTTATTTTATTTTAACTTGTATGGAATAACTATTTATGCCAGCAATTTAACATTTTCCTTAAAATTGTGTTAATGAAAATCATTTCTTCTGTATACTATTTTTGAACTATTAGCCTCTAGTCACAGTTTGTTAGTACCTTATATTATTTATATTATATAAAACACATATTTTTAAAGCATTTTTAACATTTTACCATTATTGATTTAAAATAAATGCCCCAAATTATAAATATTCAAAATTCAAAAAAAAAAAAAAAAATCTAATATATAATTAAAAATATTATTTAATTAAAGAATGATTATATATTAAATACTATTTTAAATACTTTTCTAGATATTAAAAATGTTTTTACATGATTATATTAAATTTCAAAAAACAAAGTCAGATTCATTAAAAAAATTGCTTCATTATAGAAATTCTAATATTACCAAAATTAAATGTTAGCAACCACATATAAATTTTTTAACTAATATTAAAGATTTCATCTATTGACTATAACTATATCTATATATTCTAAACAGAATCTTGGAAACAATGGTAAACATAAGAAAAAAGAATGTAAACACAGAGAGCATAGAAAAAGATGTTCTGCCCACAGAGATGATTAAAAAATGTATAATAGATAATGTAAATGGAGTGAAAGGCAAAAGGAATAATAACTTTTATATAAATAGTACTGAAATGCATTCATTATTGTTTGTTTCTGCTTTTGTATGCTTTTTTATTAACTTGCTGTTTTTGTGGATGTTTCTATCTGAATATTCGCATTTTTAAAATTTGCTCTGGCTGAATTTTTTTTAATAGCATGTAATATTTTTTTTTAAATAATGCTTTTACGTAATTAGTATTGGCTGATTAAAAAGTAGAAAAATATTTTGATTAAAAAGTGAATCTCGATTAATTTACCATTCTTGGAAAATATCAGAGATTATAAAAATCTAGACTTGTTATAAAACAATTAGAAATATTATTCTTTTTTATAATGCATTTGAAGTCTTTTTAATTTTTATGACTTATTTGAGCCTCAAATGCCTTTTTGAAATAACAATACTCTTGCAATTTCCAGTTGTTTCATAACAAATCTAAATTCTTAAGATTTCTGATATTTTCCAAGAGTGGCAAATTAAATCAGATATATTATTTTTTTAAAATATTGATTGTCGTTATTGTTTTTAATTTTATTTGTTAAAGTGCTGTGTGTATTAATTTATTTAAAATGAAATAAAAATGTTGCTTGAATAAATTTAAATTATACTACCATAATAAAGTTTGATGGCTATGGAAATTTGCCTGGATTATAAAGGTGTTAAATTAACATTGTCAGATTAGCGATGTTAAATTTGTATCCACATCATTTATATATTTTAATTTTTCATTGCAATCACATAATTGTTCTGTTATTATGACTTAAGTAGTTATTATATCATTTATTTGCTCAGCATGTAGCACTAATGTGTACTAAATTTTAGTTATATAGTAGGTTAATTTTTTGAGTTCTATCAGAGTGGCTACATTTAATTGATATTTACCTATTAGCAATCAAATCCTGGGCACTACTAAAAAAGTAATTGTGTTCATACTTACTAAATCAGAAGCACTTTATGCTTTTATCAGCATTGTGGTTAATTACTATATAGCTAAATCTAAGTTCTTTTAAGGTAGTTGGTAATTTCCCTTCAACATTGGTATTGGTATTTCATTTAATATGAGATGATGAAATGATTGACTCATAGAATTTCTTAATAACCATTTTGTGAGATTGGAAAAATTTATGGGAATAAATAGTTTGAGTATTTTAATTAAATCTAAATACTCAGTTATTTGTTTTAAAAATGAAACTTATTAAAGGAGGAATAAGTGAGTGAGATTTGACAAATAAGTAAACAAAATGACCCTTTTTATTACACTTTACTTTCTATTTTTTAATACTGTTTTTGTACATTACATTGAGAAAAAGAAATGGATATAAACAAAACAGTAGCATATTTATTTTAGGGAGTGCAAGGAATCCTACATGATTAAACATGCTCCTAATCAAGATTTAAATAGTGTATTCTCAGTAGAGTTCTTATCATACTTTAACCTTAGCTGATAATTGATAAGATATAGACATATATACATTAGGCACAAGTTCCCAAATAAATGTTGCAACATTTATTTATTTATTTTATTTTATTGAACATATACTCAACAATTTATTATTGGAGAATTGTCTTCATTCAATTTTGGATCATCACTGAAATATAAAACAATATATTTTGCATGCATTATTTGGTTTTTTAATTTATAAAAACAGATTTTTTATTCTATTTTTATTTAATTTCTACTAGTTATTGATTTATGTTTTTATTTAATTTTTTTTTTCAGATATTTATATTTTTCATTTTTGATTTATAGGATTTTCTTTTCTGTATCTATTTTATTTCCTTAGGATAAAATAGACATTTTATAAATTATAACCTATTGATTATATATTATTTTAATATAATTTTCTACTTCTTCTTTTCCTATGTATTGATTTCCACTTTAACATATCATACCATTTACACCTTTCTTAAACACTTTTTCAATACTTTTATTTATATCAAACTAACAGTTTCGACTGTCCTGCAGTCATCATCAAAATATTTTCAAAATAGAATCAGCAAGAGCTCTGATGATGACTGCAGGACAGTCAGAACTGTTAGTTTGATATAAATAAAAGTAATGAAAAAGTGTTTAAAAAAGATATAAATGGTATGATACATTATTTTAATCAAAATTGGTTTGTAAGACTAATTTATAGTCTTATGATATTTACTTTTATTTTATTTTATTTTATTACTTTTTGGGAGATTTATGTTATTTTCAAATAAAGTTATATTGATACACGTTTTTTTTTTTAATTTTCATATTTTACAGTGTTTTTTTAGTTTGGTTCCTAGTGTAACATCGTTTTTTTTTTATGTTCTTTATGATCATACAAACTGTTATGTTACTTATTAAAAAACTGAAACCTGTAAAGAGAAGATTAATATATGATCAGAATGTTTAAAAAAGTGATTGTATTATCCAGGATACTTTTCAATGTCAAATTGTGCATAAAATATTTATATAAAAACATTATGCCTGAATTTATCTCAAACACAGTTTGCCAATTTTGTGAGAATTGTAGATCTGAATGCTAAATGAATTGATTCCAAATGTAACAAATTTTTTTCTAAGTTTGAATTAATAACTGTTGATCTCAGGATTTGACTCTGGTGCTTGAGTGTTGCATAAATACTAAATAAATAAGCATTATTTAAGTATGTCAACTAAATTTAAATCTAAATATTCTACACGAATAAAGGCATTATATCACAGTAGTTAATCTGCCGAACATGCCAATTTATTGGAATAGACAATGTTTTTTTAGATTTCAACCAGATTTAGTCTCTTATTATTTTTAGATACCAGAGACAATGAAGATAATCAATATTAATCAGTAAATGGCTAGTTAGGTATTTATAGATAGAATATAAAATGATTGAAAACATTTCAAATTATTGTCACCTAAAAAATAACAAGTTTAGCTCCCGGTTAACTCAGTGGAAAGCATGAGATTCTTTAAAAAATAACAAGTTTTGAGAATTTAATTTTCTTCTTTATTGTTTCTCTATAAGAGATAGTTGGAAAATCATTTCAGCGGGCTGTTCAAATGTTTTCCTTTGCCTACGATTTTAAAAAATCTTTTGACATAAAAAACATAGCATTTAAAAAAAATAAAGCCGCAATTGAATAAATTATGAGTTTAATGGTGAAATGATTTTAGTGACAAAATTATCGAATCATTTTTCAAAAACGTTTTGATATCATAAAATATAGCTTTTCAGATGAATATTGACACACATATATATTTGATTTTATAAACAAGTGTAAGTCGTTGGAACATATATATATTTCTGTGTGTGTGTTTTACGTTTTTTTTTCAGTATGCAATCAAGTGATAACATTTGATCATCACTAGAATACCGCTGCCATAATTTATACTAGCAACTGTCTTGTTTTTAAAAATCTACATGATTGATGAGCGCTGTCGTTTAGAATTCTTTTATAAAATAATGATGCAGTTTACATCATTAAAATGTATACATTGTACTGTATATATTTTTGAGTAATTTATATCATTACAAATAATAAAAATGCAGTTTTTTTTTTTGAGAAGAAATTGAAGTTTTTATATTTTTAAAGCAAAATAAAATTGCTGTAATATGTCTTTTATTGTTTATCTTTGTAAATATATACTGAAAGCTTTTTGAAAATGAAGATTAAAGATTGAGTATTTTATTTGATTTATATACTCTAACTATATAAATAGTTAAAGCTTTTATTTAATAGCAGATAACATATATATTAAAAAGAATCATATCACAGTACTTTTATGTACAGAATATATAATAAAGTTATTTTACTTAAAACAAAAAAAAAATCCTATTATTCTGATAAAAGTTTAAAATATATATATAAAATCTAGTTAGAGATTTGTTTGGCCAATAACGAGTTAACGATTAAAAAAAAAGGCATTTTTAAAGTAAACACTGTTAAAACTCTTTCAAATGAGTTATATTCAGCTTTTGACAAATAAATACAGTCTTTATAAAAAAAAAAAAACGTGTCGAGAGGTAGTCTCAAAATGTAAATAGTAAAATGAATTCACATCATTTAATTGCAACTTCAGGTCCTATTTCAATCCACCGTTATTTAAATATGTCAACATTGAATTGAAAATAAAATGTGAGATCTTTGTTAAAAACTTTCTCTTATTACTCATTTTGATTTTAAAGAAATTTTATCATTTCACAAAAGTAAAAAAAAAATCATTTTTATTAAAGTATAGTTTAAATGAAAAAAAGCATTGTGGTTAATAATATATAATATATCTGTCATCAATTAAATTATGATAATAAAACATTTACGTTATTGTATTTATTTAATAATGGTTTGCTTTATTAAAAGCATTTTATATTGATATTTATGGATATAGCATACACAATGAGGCATTTAATTTTTATAAAGAAATATATGTGTTGTTGTTTAACTTAAATTATTGTTCATTTAATTATTTGATTATTATTATTTTTTGTAGTACTATCAATATTCCATACTTCTCCATCTTTTTTTTTTTAAGAGACAGGATAAAATTACAACTTGAAATAATGAAAAACGTATATAGTTTTGATGTTTATCATGCATTATAGAAAAAATTGTGAAATAGACTCCTGCTAATATTTTTTGTTTATTACAATTGTTATTAGATTAATTTATTGATTGACTGATATTTTTCCTCAGTAATTGTTTTTATTCTTGCTTCTATTCAAATATTTAATAGGCCTCTTGTCACTTAGATGGTAGGACAAAAAACCACTAATGTTATTCATTTCACTTTCTCAGAAAAATAGCATATATATATACAAATTTCCAATTAAAAAAGCGGAGCATCTTCTTATCTTTCAAATATATAATAAAAATGTATCTCTACACATACATTTATAATCATATCACCAACAGACACACTTAAATTAGTGGCATATTTTTAACTCTTGAAAAAAAAGTAAAATTTAAAGGGAGAGAGAAAAAAGAGAACAGAAAATTAGATAAGTTTGGATGATATTAAACATAAATTTGTGAATACATTTTTACAAATAAAGTGTTAATTATTTAATCTTTTTATGTGACATGTTTCGATTTTATTTTTTACCTCTTTTACAGTAAAATATTTCTTCCAAAATTAGTAACACCTTGTTTAATGGAAGATCTTCATTATATCTTGAAAATCTTAACCATATTCTTCCAATAAAAAAAAAAATTGATTGCCTTTTTTTTTTTGAGTTTACAAAAAAATCAAGTACCAAAAAACTAACAACTGGAATCGTGAATAATGTATCTTGAGTTTTAGAACCTGTCATTGCCCTTAAACCACGAAAGACATTCTCCTAATAATATCTTTCAAGAATGCTTTTAAATTAATTCTATGATATAAATAAATCTGTCTTTTCTAAGAAACCATATTAAAATTTATTACAAGACTTTATTTTAAGAAGTTTACTGTTGTTTATTTGTTTTATATACTCAGTTCAATGAAGATGTTCCATGAAAATCCAGATTTAATATCATTACATCCAGAAAAACTGAAAAACAGATCAATTGATGTTATAATTTTGTGCTTATATTTGTATAATGTTATAAAGAAATTCATAATTAAAAAAAATACACTGAATTCATATTACAATGATTGCAAAACCATATCTCACTTTAATATGATAATTATTTTTAAAAAATAATTAACCTTTCCTTTCACATTGATTAAATACCTTACCAAATAACTTACTGAATTCAGTGGGAAACAATGCATTTTCTGTTGAATTTTAGTCTACAATTTCATACTCTATCAAAACAAATCATCAGTATATTTAATTGTATTTCCATTTTCAAATTAATAATCATCCAAGCAAAAAATTATATATGATTTTTATTTTATTACTGGTTAATAAATCATTTAAGTTTTTTGAATATTAATTAGTATATACTTTTGTTTTGTATTCAAAACATTAATATCAACTTTTGAATTGATAAGAATAACATGGTCAACATGAGTGAATCAGATGAGATTCTTTTACCTTTAATGAATTTAAATTGAAAATGCTTACATCATATTTATACTACATGTTAAAATCTACTAAGGAAAACATATATAAGCTGTTTCAAAGATCACTATCTTAAACATGGAAATAAAACTATGTAGTTATGTTTAACATTAGATTTCATTTCAAATATCTGATGAATTCTATCTCTTATTAAACACTTCCATAAATTTAGATGTTCTATAACATGAATAAACTTGGGTAAACTATCAGATAATTTTAAACATTTTATAAATCTTTTGACTTAACTGAGTCACATGCTTTAAACAATTCAATAAAAATAATATTTAAACCTTTGCATATGGCCTTTTTCATTTTTATGATAATAAAAACATATTTAGTATTCCTTGGTTTTCTAAAGTCACTTCAAATCTCTAGTAATCATTCATCTACAATCAAAAAGAATTTCTTAAATAAAGTTAGTGAATGCATTTTTGCACCAGCTGATAATAATAATCTATGACAATTTCTTCTATAAACTGAAACAGTCAAAATATCTTTAAAATCAATATATTTTTATTGGTCTAATTATTTCTTAAAAATTTAAATGACCATGAAACTAATGTATTATCATCACATTTTAAAATAGGTTCATGTCACTCATTAGAATTGTATGTTTTTATATTTTAAAAATTATAATTATATATGATAACAAACTAATCTATTTGTCAATAGGTTAGTGATTATTTTGAGGTAAACTCTTGGCACCTCATATTCTTTGAGGATGTCTATCAGGATGTTTGGTCTAATGAAGTTGAATGCTGCCTCAATATCTAGTTGGGTGGTGATCAGTTTGGACATTCTTTTAGCCCTAATAGTCTAGAAAGAATCTTATTTGACTGATGGCATTTATCAATGATTCTCATTTCCTAGCATATTGATCTTTAGAAATAAAGTTGAGGATTTTGTTTTGTATTTAATCTTTGATTAGCCGCTCAATTATTTTTATTAATAGGGGGATCATCAAGATGGGCCTTAGATTGTTTATATCAGAGGTTCCCTCTTTTTTTAAAAAAATGGATCAAGAGATATCGGTTATAAATTCTTAATTTTTCTATATCCCTCTGCAAGGTGGCAATCATGGCCTTGAAAGAATCTTCCAAATGAAGAACGAATTTAGGTATTCCATGTACCCCTGGGTGAATCCTTTCTGGAAGACTCCTAATCTTAAGCCATACCTTCTCCAAAGTTATATCATGAAAATTATCCAAGTCAAGATATATAGTCTCACTGTTCTCCCTGCTATTTTCCGATTGAAGTCTTGTTCGAAAATGTTGCCAAATAGTATTTATCATCTCTGAGCTTATGCATGTTTTGTCTTTTATTGTTAATAAATGTGGTACAGATTTTTTTTGTTCCTTGCTCCCAGAGCCCACCAGATGTAACTACTAGACCAACACCATTGGTCTGGCAGAAATCTCCATGCCCACTTGATGGATAAATATTCAGCCAGAGATCTCTGTCAGTCTTTATATTGGCCCTTGAGGGCAAGGAATCATTCAACAAATTCTGTATTTGAGATGGATGGTGTGGGTGCTCTAATTTCATTGTCTATTGAATTCATATCTACAAGTAATCTTATCGGTCCTTTTTTTAAAGGTAATTTCATTGATTATATATTGGAGAATGGCGATGAAAGAAAACAAAGCCTCCTCCACTGGCATTTTCAGGATGTCAATTTTATTGAAGCAGATATAGGCTTCAGAGAAAAGCTTTTCTGGAGTTGTTTGCTTGAGTAGCATTCTGTGATTTTGTAGAATCCCATTCATTTATAAACTTAAATTAAAAATAAATAAAATCCAACTTATGGAGTTTTAGTATTTCCAAAAACCCTCACCAGGTGGAATAGAAATTTCAAATTGTTAATTGGTAAATGTATATGTTATTAAAAATGTGCCTTGAAAATAACTAAACCATATCTTCTTAAGCCACTAACCCATAAGCATTGCATTTTATATTTATTTTGTCTATTTGTATTATGAAAGGAATAAATTATTTCTTATAGATTATTTATTCTGGATTATTATCATTTTTGTTGATATGATTTTTTCCTATTTATTATATGAATAACATTATTATATGAAAACTGCTTCTAAAAGATTTATTTATTGAATTATTTTCACCATTTTCAATGAACATTTAGTTAATTGTCTTTGAACAAACTTCTGATTGAAAATTACTTAAAGCCTACCACTTATTTTATGTGTTTTTATTTCTTGAAAATGCTTTTAGAATTTTCATATTTCAAATAATAAACAGTAGCTAAATTTAGAATCAAACTATATCTTACCTATCCCATTTATTTACATCACTTTTTTACTGAGTGAATTAAGATAAAATCATTATCAGGAAACATTTGGACTTATTATCTATCTACTTCTACTTATTGGCACCTGGGAAAAAGTAGTGATATAACCATTATTTCTGTCAAATAATATTAATATTTTGCAATAGAAAGTAATGATACCACTGAACACATTAATTGTCAATAATTAATGATGAAAAACCTTACATTTTATTTAAAAATGGGTATAATTTGATATTGGAGGAATATTCATTATATCATTATAGTTAACAATTCAAGAGAGCACTTTATTTCTTCCATTTTTAGTTGTATTTATCACAATCACAACTGTAGGGAGTTATATTTTTATAATTATAATTAATAGAACATTTTTTCCACTTTATGCAATGCAAACAATATTTTAATTAAATAATGTGATTTTCTTACTAGTTTGCATCTAAGAGAAGTTCTGAAAAAGACTGCTGGACAGTTGAAACTATAAGAAAATAAAATTATTTGAAGTTTGTTTGCATTGTATAAAGTGGAAAAATAAAGATGTTATTAATTATAATTATATATGCTAATAACAAATGAATAGAGGATTAAAAAAGAGAAAAGAATAACAAAAGTAATTTGAAAATAAAGGTATTTAAAAGACATAAAAAGTTTGCTATTATAAATTTTGCTTATTTATTTTGATTATAAATTTAGAATAAGCTTTTGACTAAAGCAAATTATCCTGGTGATTAGGTTAAGAGGGCTTATTATGAGAAATGCATTTTCATCTAATTTATTATGTGCATATAGATATGTAAGCTATATGCCAATTGCATATTTTTCAGTAACTATGCTATGATTTTTCACCCAAAGGGAAGAACAAAAATAAGCTCATATGCAAAATAAATGTTTGATTCTAAAGCCATTCTGTTATGATAGACAATTGTGTATATTGTGAAATAAAAAACTCAATTAAACAGCATTCCTGAATTTCACTTTATAATCTAATATGTTATTGATATGGTGGAAAAGATATAGATTGACACCTAAAGAAAACATAATAGGATACATTCTTTACTGTGGAATAATTTTGATTGCGTTGCAAATTATAGATCAATTAAAGATTCATATTTGATATATATATAGTTCGCAAATAAACTCTTAACAAGCTTTGTAGAATACCCCCAACCCCAGACCAGTTTCTGCTACTGGCTTCCTCAGTGAGGTGCTAGGATATTCAAGCATTAGATTAAAAATACCACGACAAACCCATACTTTATCTAATGAATAACTATTAAATAGAAAATCTGAAATTTTCAGACATCTATATGTTTTTAAATCCAGCTATCTAACTTAAATAGCCATATGGGACTGAACCAAGTTCAAATACACCATATATTAATAGCTTTAGCAATATAAAATTGCCAAAGCTTTACTATATAACATTTATAATACAAGTTTGTTAAATTAGGTCATGTGACATATGACTTGATTTCTTTGTAATTCATATTTGAAAGTAGCAATACTTAAGAAGGAATTACAAACATTGATTTAAACACAATCACCAATAACTATGCTCAAAATCAAAAACGGTTTATAATTTATCAAAGAAAATCCTCTCTAAAGACAAGATTTCAATTCTGGAAAAAAGTTTTTAATTATTCAAAAACACTTTCAGGATACCTTTTGAAAAAAAAAATCTATAATATTGAAACAGCTCTTGACAAAATAATTCACACAACAGATGATATAGCCAGAATCAAAATTTATAATATTTTTAAAAAAGTGAAACTTCCTAAAAATAATGTGTAGAGATGATAATATGGACCAACTGATGATTGCTGGTTTACCATGAAATACATATATTGGTGATTATTTATTTTTTCGACATATATGTGTTCAAGTGTATCAGTGTTATGAGATAGAATGGAGAGTGGTGGGTCATGAGAAAGTTTGTGCTCATATGCCCTATATATTACATATATTGATACAGGTATATAATAAGCCTGTATTTCAGGTATTATATAAAAGAAAGAAAGAAAGACAAACTCTAAAGAACCTAAAATCAGACAAGTCTATTATTTTTATTTCAGCAGATAAAGACAGTGCTACAGCTTTTATGGACTGGGACCTTTATAATAATAAAATGATAATATTTATAAAAAATCAAAATAAGATCACACCACCTATTTAGAAAAGATAATAACACAATTATTAGCAAATCACCTATCGAAAATGACAAAAACAAAATTATTCCTTGTGAAAAATCTTGTGTTTGTCCAAAATTTTATGGACTTACAAAAATTCATAAAATAGATATCCCCACTTCGTCCAATAATGAACACAATTGGATCTCCCACTCACATTTTAGCTAGGCATTTATCTGATATATTAAAATCTACAATTTTATCTATTAAATCATATATTAAAAACTCTATACATTTTATTTCTCTAATAAAAAATTTAAAAGTTAATACAAATGATATTCTAGTCAGCTTCGATATTACTTCTTTATTTATAAACGTTTCAATTGACGGAACTCTAAATATTATTTCTAAATGGTACGATTTACCAGACCATATTATTATATTAACTAAACATTGCCTTGCAAATACTTATTTCATGCATAATGGATAATATTATAAGCAGTCTTTTGATATTCGGATGAAACCACTGATCTCAGGGGAAATAGCTGATTTATTCATGGAATATATAGAAATCCATGCTTTAGACATAACACTTTTAGAACTTCTTGCCTGACTCAGATATATAGATGATATATTTATCATCTGGTAACATGGTAAAGACAAATTATAAATTTTTTTTACACATATAAATATATACCTAATATTAAATTTATAATAGAAACAGAAACCGATGGGAACCTTTTAATATAATATTAATATCGTTTATTTTTATTACTTTTATAATGCTTCATATAGTTATAACTCACTATTGATGGTTTCTATTGTCCTAGCAATCTTCTTAAGAACTATAAAAAACACTTCCTTTTCTTGATGTACTTGTCATCAAGGACAAGAATAATCTTTTACCCTTTCTTCATAAAATCTATACTTACTGACAGATATCTACAATTTCCCTCATGCCATCATTCAACTCAAATTTTTTTCTGTAGCAAAAACTCTTTTTTCTAGAGCTATTAACCATCTTTTAGATAAATCAAATCTAGAAGATAAAATAAATCATATATGCATTGTCTTATTAGCTAATGGCTATAATAATAAAACAATACACTGAGACTTAATTCAAGCCACAAGCAATCAAAATAAGAAGCAAAAGGCAGAAGAAACAACTAGTAGAGTTTATATTCATTATATAAAAGGAAGTACATTGGACACATTCTAAAATATTACAATATAAAGACAGCACATATTACTTATCAAAAAATTAATAGTATTTTATCCAAGCCCCAAGTCTCAATCCCTTATGAAGATTATGGAGTTTTTTGAAATTTCATGTATTATTTGTAAAGCTTTTGCATATATATGAATGAGTAATAGTTGCATCAATGGTAGAAGAGATTAATATATTAATACAGGTAAGAAACACTCATCATCATCAGCACTATGTCACTATGCTATAAATGCAGGTCATAATATTGTTTTTTCTAACATGAGAATACTATCCAGATGTGATCAGAGAAGCCTTTAAGTTTTTTAAAAAGCCAGATTGTATCATAAACATGATGCTACATCCAAATTACTTTCTATTTGAAATAATTTTTTAAAACCTCATTAATCTAAATAAGTTCTTATATTTATTATTTCTGTTTTCTATTGATAGAGGTTTATTATTGTTATACATCAATGTTATTTTAATAATATTTATTACCAAGCTGATAACCAGTGTGACCTGGCAGAAATGTTGGTATATATTGTAATAGAATTCTTTGTAACCAATGGCCCTAATCATTGGGCAGCCAAGAACTATACCCAACAATCTTGTAACCGAGTGCCTTAATCATTGTAGTGCCAAGAACTATAACCAAAAGCATATTGTGTCATCTACATTGTGCACCAAAGTCTATAACCAAAATCTGGAGCACATCACAACAAACAAAATTAATGATATAACATGAAATTGTTATGATCTAATCTGTTTACAGCCAGGTTATACAGTGAAGACCTATCATATCAGTATGTGAAAATATATTAGACATATTTATAAGTATGTAATTTTATTATCCTTCAAACCTTAATTTGCGATTTTTCATTATATGAGATCTTATGGCTGACCATGGACAAGATGGTATAATTTGTGAAACTATTAAAGATTATGAATTTTAAAATGACATATATGATTTTTAATACAAATGCTAGTCTAGGTATGAGCTTTGCAATAATAAATAAGCATGGAAAACTTGGGTTCTTTTTTTGTAAACTTAAGTTTATAATTTAATAAATAGCAGTGAGACTCTTGCTATATTGATGAATGACAATTATAACATTAAGCAAATAAATTCAATCGTATCATTACCTGGTAACTCTAGTTTATAAAATTAATCAATTTTGTATCATGTACTAGAATCAACAATGCAAAGCTAAAATGATGGAAAAAGGCAAATGGGATTTTATTGTACCTTACACATCATAAACTACCAAGGACAAAAGCATTCAAATGTTTTCTCAGAGTATTACTAAAACTCTTATATCATACTGACAACAGTATATACTCCAATGTATGCTCTATTCAAGATATATGATTTCTGTTTTTATGAATGACAAATAGCAACGGCACAGTAAATTTAATTATAAATCAACATTTATTTACAATTTTATGATTAACAAATAATTGATGTAGGATTTTTAATATAATAAATAAATACAGAAAATAAACAAATAAATAAAATATCATTCCATTTGCTCATTTCACTAAATATATCATAAGCACAGTTTATAAAAGCCTAATCATATATTTTATTTTAATTTGATATAATTTATGCCTTGAGAAAATTATACTAAAATTCAACATCAAATCATGAAATATCCAATGTGTCAGTTCCAGAAGCAATAAACCTATACTATAGACCTATTACAATATAATAAATAATATTATATTTGCAAAAATTAGCTAATATGCAAAGCTAAAGCAAAGTGAAAATTGAAACTTCAGTTCAGATCAAATATTAATTAACAAACAGTTAATCATCATGAAGATAATTTAAATACGATGCCCTGTTACACTTTATAACTCAACTTATAAGTTATACTTATAAATGGAAGAAAATGATTTTAGCATAATAATACAAAATACTTTGCCCAAACTTACATTTATGAAGTAAAATGATATTCCTGTGGATGCATTCATTTACACATAGGAATGATACAACACTGAGTGACCTGTAAGTTTATACACCACCATAAAGCAACTAATATAATTACACAATTCTGTGGATTAATCACCAGCACAGGAATGAGTGTAAAATACAGAAAGTGGCAAATAATTAATCTGCGGATTAACCACCAGCACAGATTAATGCCATTTACATTGTAAAGAAATATTAATATTTACTTCATATTTAAAGTGCAAAAATCCTCCTCCTCAGTTATTCTAATATTTCAGAAAACACCAGCAATTTAGCAGATGTGGGTTCATACATAATGAAAAGTGTTTCAATAATAAGGACAACTAATATACTGAATTATCTTGATTAGAATATAGACTTAGTAACAATGTAATATAAGTGACATGAGTATAGGAATAGAACTCTGGAAAGACTCATAAGACACTTCATAAGAGGTTGACCCACACCATAAATTTATTAATAATTCTCAAGCTTTTTCCCCAAGTGCTACCCCTTGAATAAATATATTCAATCCCATGAGTTTAATTTAAACATAGTAAAAATATAAGTCATGAACTTCACATATAAGTTCATATAACAATAAAATTAAAATCAATTCATTTTTACTTAAATACATAAATTAAAGTGTACAACATTTTTAGAATACTAAATATGATCCGTGAAATCAATGTAAAAACATCTTGAACATTACACAAAGCAATAATTATAAATTATAGCTGAATTCCATAGATGTGATTATATCCGTTTGTTCTAGTTATTATGAACACTTTTAAATTAATGAATTTTATGTGGTTCCATGAATATGAGACAATTCCAATAGCATGACATGTAGAGTTTAAATGAAAATGTTTTTCATAAGTTATTAAATTCTACATTTTTATATAAAATTGTTTCAAGTTTATGACATCCAGGCTATATTAATTTATTTATCCACATTTAAATTTAGAAATAATAATTAGATCAAAATAATTTAATAATTCAAAATTGATGATAAAAATCAGAAAGTAGTTTTAGTTAATTATTTGAAGACTGTTACCATTATTCAAATTGTAAACAAATTAAATAGCAAATACATTACTAGCAATATACATTCAGATAAGATAGTCAATTTTTTTTATAATTTAAATGATTTGCAGAAATATTAAACCAGCATTTCAATAAAATTTTAAAATTGATTTTGATTTTAAACCTCTTCTTTTTTAAAAATAAAGTTTTCATATCCAAAAAGCTTCTGCAATTAAAATATTTATTTAATGTTGCCAATTTGTATGTTGTAAAATATTTCAAAACATACTGAACTTCTGCAATTAATTCTACTTTTAAATCTGAGAGTTCTGACATATTTTTAAATGTAAATATTGAGAAAATTATTAGCGATTTGATCCACTTGGCTAGCTCACTTGAACAGATCTTTTAAATCTAGCAATTCATACTATTAATAAATACCACCATTTTATGTTTAAATTTGTAGGAAAATTTTTGGTAAATCTGTTTGCTTATTAATTATTTTTTAAAAAATATGCTTAATATATATTACTTAGATTTTATTCTTACATCATTTTTTTCTTAATATAATTCAGGAATGCTGTCACTGGAATGCTATCTGAAACGCACATGTGAATTTATTATATTTTTTTATCTAATAATTAAAAATTTGTTAAACAAATGGTTTTTGAATTGAATGAAAATAATTTCTAAGATTATTTTAAATAAATAAGAATTATTATTATTTTTAATCACATTTTACTAAACTTAATGTGAGCTGTTAATTTCTTACAAGTTAAACATATTTGATCCAAATCAGTGGATGGAAAAAAACAATTTTAAATATATTAAAATAATACAGGCAATAAGCAAAGCAAAATATTACTTATTCTCACCAATAAATTATCTTGAATGCAAGCAGATAGTCTGTTCAAAAATGCAAACCAAAGCAATCAAATCATCAAGAAGACAGAGAAATTTTTATATCAGTTCTATCAATCTCTATATTTTATACTAAAATATAAGGTTACAATATATATATATATATATATATATATATATATATATAGTAACAAAATTAAAGGAGTATATATATATATATTGTAACAAAATTAAAGGAGTTCATTGTAACATAATTAAATGTGTTCAAATAACTATAGATGTTATTATTATATCTGAGTCCAAAATATATATAAGAATTATAGATATAAGAATTATAAACAAATTATTAATAACAAGTATTATAACTCAGGTATATGAAATCACATGAAGTGAGTACACTAGTAATTCAATAAAATATAACTCAGGTATATAGGCAGTAGATCTTATCCACTTTCATTTCTTGGTTTGATGTTAAGTGCATGTTTAAACAAATACTAAGTGAATATGGTCTAGCAGGGCACCACTAGATTATCTGAATCTAGACATGGTTATATCTAATAACCTTTCACATGTACCGGGTTTGAATCCCCTTTTTGGTACTTTATTTCTAATAAAAATGGAAGATTTTGCTTTTTGAGCCATATCACTATACACACTAATATTTAGGTAAAAGTAAAACATCTTTAAACCAAAGTGGAGTATATTAGACATAAATCACTTCTTAGATCTTAGCATAACAAATGTGTTTCAATATTTTTATAAATTTACTAGCTCAGATTATATATAACTAATTTAGGATGGCAATTCACTCATCCTTGCATGAAATAGATGACGGGATGTGGTGATAATAATACTAAGAAATCACTAAATATTATAAAATCAATATTTATTTATGGCCTTTAAACAGTTAAACAGCTCATTAATTAAAACGTTGATGATGATGATGATGATGATGATAATAATAACAATAATGACAAGGGTTTCAACTACAGCTCTAGGACTAAGCCTAAACATAAAACTAAATTTTATAAAGAAATTCATAATTATTGCTTAATTTTAGCAGATTTACTTATATCTTAAATAACTAATATTCAACCATTGATGATAATGAATAATCACACTTAACAAAGACTACACTTAATGAAATATATACACCTCGTTTAATAAAACAAACTAATATTTATTACTACATTTCTAACATATACATAAAAATTTCTAGATAAATATGAAAATTGACATGAATAATAATAATAATAATTGATTATATAACAATCCTCAGATTAATTTTAAGTTCTTCCCCCTTTCCCTTCAAATGTATTTTGTATTAAGTTGGACGTCACATTGACCATGATTTTCACTCCATGAGAAAAGTATTTCAAGAAAAAAAATATTATCTGCTCATTAGCACACATACTTTAAAAATCTAACATGTAAATAGAATGTAAAAAAAAATGTTAGTAGAATTGAAAGAGTAAGTTTTAGAAAAGAGTTTTAAATCATTATCTCCCCCTCCCTTCCAAGCGCTGAAATCTATACTTTCTCAAGACAAAATAATTTAATATTTTAACACCACCTATTATTTCACATTCACTCGCAATTATACACATATAAAAATATCATTATGTATGTGCATGTTTTATCCCATAATAACAAAATATTATTTAAAACCAAAATAATAATAATATATTAGTTAAAACTAAAATCATAACACCATAAAAAAAATTGTTTTACACATTAATATTTTTCATAACTGTAAAATTAATAAACAAATAATTTTGATACATTCAAGATCATTTATGAAGCTCAAAGTTATTATTAGTAAGACATTCTTGTTTTTAATCGATCTGAATAGTCTTTAAAAGTTCTTTAAATAAAATATACCACTTTATTGCTAAAATGTTTCTTAAGACTGATATCATAAAGAAAATAGATATAAAAAGTCATATTACCGATCTTTTGTTTGTGGCGAATTTCCAAGGGTTCAAACTTGTCTTGTATAATGTCTATATTTCTGCAGCTACCATTTCCATTTTACATGGAAACAATCTCTTTCTTGAGGTGTATAACTATTTGATGATGATGACTCTATTGAGGTTATTTGCTTTAGTGGACAATTTGGAAATCATTATATTAATTTTTCTTCTCTTCCTGTCAAGCATGTGGATGAAATACAACAGTAGTTTTCACATTTATAAATTTTCTTGAGTTTAAAATCAGTTGCTGGAACAATTAATTGGACTTGATGATTAATATTTATCAGTAGATTAATTCATCTTCTTTGAATGCAGGTGAATGCTTTCTTCCTTCTATTAAAAACATCTTATTTCTCTGGTCAGTTGAAAGGTGTAGAATATTATTTTAGACACAACATCTTTTCTTTCCTATTTGATGTGCAGCTTCCCCAGATGGTCAGCAAAGATGGGCCATATATATAATTTTTCTAGCCAGACATTTCTTATATTTTCAACATTCAATTTAATAGTATAAAAATCTGAATCATTCTCACCAAAAAATAATAATTCCAGACACTTTTTATATCCAATTTTTAGCTAACTTAACCAATCAGAGATAGCATCACTTGCTATTTTTGGACAAATTTGTTTTAATTAGATCTCTAATTTATTTTCAACTAAATTATTTTTCAACTGAAAAGTTTAATCCTTTTTCCAGACACTTTTGTTTAAAAAAAATAGACTTAATCCTTATTTCCTTTCTTTTCCCTTTTTTCTTTTTAACATCCAGGTAACATTTCAAATCTTTGAGCTTCCTTCTTTAGATCTTAAGATAAGACAATTTCAATATTAGAGCTCTCACCCATTATAAGCTCCCAAAGTGACAATCATTTACAAAAAAAAAACAAAATTGCTACAAAGATAGATATCTGATTAAACCGATTTCCTCTTTTAACAGAAATTTGTACAAAAAAATAATTTGACAGATTTAATCCTTCCTTTTCTTTCAATATTTAGGAAATGTAAATTTCTGTATGTAATGTACACACATCCTTCATTCTTTCAAATCATTCATAAACTAACATTAAATAATATAATTGCTAGCTTAGTAATTATAACCCAATTATTTAATTAAATCTGTAACTTTTAAATCCCAATTATAATTAAAGAAAAGCAAAATAAAAGCATAGAATAAGACATTAAAATTGATCAAGCATAGATTAGTTTTAAAGAAAGTTAAAATGTTGTATATTTGAAATATAAAACAATTAAATAGTTTACACATACATTGCCTATACGTATGCATTATAACTTTGCTTTTTAACAGAAAATTTAAATATTAAATGTGTGTGCTGCTCTTTTTGAGATTTATTAACAGTGCTGCTCTTTTTGAGATTTATTAACACACAAACAAGTAAAGCATATAATAGCTGTCCCACTCTCTTTCTGTCTAAAGCATTTAAAATTTTGATCTGATAGGGTTTGAACTTGGATGCCCTACAGCTTCTTTTATGGTTATATAAAATTGTGATGATGATTTTGGTTTACCTTTTCTACATGCACATTACTATAAATTTAGCTAATGACTAAATTGTAATGGCACAATATATATTATAATAGTAACTTCTTCGAGTTATTATTATTAACCTAACATACTTTTATCTCTAATGAAATTATTTATAAATATAAAATCTATTTGAATATTTTAATATGTATATACATAAATAATATTTATATATATATGTGAACTTTAAACAATACATACATTAATGTCAAGTTTTTGAATAAATGCCAGATTTGAAGTTGAGAATAAATACTTATATATATATATATTATTAAATCTTAATGTCTATTGAACAATTAATATTTGAATTAAGCATGAAATTGTAACAAAAACACGTGGAGAGGCATTCTTTCTCTTATTATTAAAGAGAAGAAAAGAAAATGATTTCTCTTTAAAATAACTTTTTCTTTTATAAATATAAATATTACTATTCAATGTTTGGAATTAACTATTAACTCTTCCAAATTAAGATAAATCTATGGTTTAAAAGACTATAAAGAAAATATTTAAAGTTTCTATTAAATCTTAAAAGGAATAGCAATATAAAAGAAAAGAACATTTGTTTGAGTTTTTGGAAACTACATTGTTTTAACACTTCGTTATTCTCCAGATATATATAAATTTAAAGTAATTATATATATAAAGAAATATTACAATGTGGAGTGAGTGAAATAACTTTATATCGTAAAGGTTTTGAAACCAACTTACATGCTATTTTGAAATATTAATTGTAAAGAATGTCTAATGATAATAGAAAAATGGAGAATAAGAACATCAACATTCAAAGAATATTTACTTTATATTATATCAATCAAATCATTGGATATTATTAACAGTTTATCAATTAAGAATAAATAAAATCATCATTATACCAATGGATTAATAATATACTTCGTAAAAGATCTTCATTAGGATTATAAACTACAGACTTAAATATCTACTCTTAACTTTGGAAAATAAGTTTTTCTTTCTTTATTTATATATATTATAATAATGCTTATATTATTTTAATATGTTTATTATTATTATTAATATTATTATTATTATTATTATTTATATTTCAAATTTGGCATCACATCATTATATCTTAATAGGAATATCTAAATTTAATATTAAACATAAATTGAAAGCTTGACATAATTCATCAAAAATTAAATGAAGGATATAAAAATGGTCACTATTTAACAGATATTTAAAATAAGTTTATTATATATATATTATATAATATAATAAACATTATATGTATTTTATTTATTATAAATGCATATAATATATAAGTTGTACAATTGTAAATAGTACTTATATATTAATAATTATAAAATAATGGAATAAAGATTGTAAATAAATTAATGTTATATAAATTATTAATTTTGGATCTAGATATTGTTTTATATATCTGTTAATTTAAATTATATTCTTTAATTATAGTTTATCATAACACAGAATTTTATCATAGCGTATTAAATAGGAATATTATTTATTAATATTTTATTATGGTAGAATTCATTCTTATTTATTTATTAATATTTTATTTATCTTTTACATTATATTTTTTATTGTTTATTAAATATTGAGTTATTAACCTGATCTCTTTGTCTAATCATTATTGAATTATATTATATATATGTTAGTATTATAAATATCATATGAATATCAATTATTAGTTAATACTTATATAAAGGCATATTATATAATGACTTGTTTTGAAATTATCCCTGAAAAGAGCTAATTGCAAATTCTCCATGAGTTTGAATATCGTGGCATAATGGTGACTGAAAGAGGGATGAAAGATGGATAAACTAGTCTAAATTATATCAAAACTTATTTAAAAATTATTGAGCTAGCATAATAAAGATAGATATAATCATGGACTTAGTATTTCATCGATTCATTTCTAGCATTCTACTTGAAGACCCAAAGTCTGATTGTAGTGAAATGCATATCCTCTTTCTAAGGAATTTAATCATCCCATTATATTTAACAAGCCCAACTTAGACTTTAAATATAAATGATTCTGTTATATTTGGCGCATCAATTAGGGCTATTAAATATAATCCATTCCATTATAATATATATATATATATATATATATAATTATTCAAAACAATACAATAATTAATACAGTAAAAAAACAAAACAAAAACAAATATATACCACAATTTAATAGAAGTACTTTCAACTATCTACATAGTCATTATCAACTAGATTCAAATTGTATTACAAAAAACCGTTACAAATGTAAACAAAAAGTAATACATCATACATCAATTTTCCCACAATTCATTAATTTTTATATTGGCAGCCTGTCTATTTATCAAATGTTGCTTTTCACTTTTTATTAACATAGCTTCTTTAATATTGTGTTTATTATTTCTTTCAATACACAAAATCTCAATGTATATTGGAGAAAAGATCAAAGGAGCATTTGTTGTTATATAAACGAGTACAAAAATTAAGACAAAAGAATGTTAGAAATGATAATGTATCACCTGTCAGTATTTTTTGATTATAATATAACATGTAATTATGGTTTTGATTTTAATAAAGTTAAGATTTTGTGTATTGAAAGAAATAATAAACACAAAATTAAAGAAGCTATGTTAATAAAAAGTGAAAAGCAACATTTGATAAATAGACAGGCTGCCAATATAAAAATTAATGAATTGTGGGAAAATCGATGTATGACGTATTACTTTTTGTTTACATTTGTAATGGTTTTTTGTAATACAATTTGAATCTAGTTGATAACGACTACATAGATAGTTGAAAGTACTTCTATTAAATTGTGGTATATATTTGTTGTTTTTTTTTTAAAATATTTTTTACTGTATTAATTATTGTATTGTTTTGAATACTTATATATATATATTATAATTGGAATACAGACATTGATTAATAATTTACATATAATACTGTTATTTATTGAGTTACGTTCACTTTGGAATAGAAATTTTTAATATGGATAATCAAATTTGGATTTTACAAGAGGTAGATTACAATTTTTATATAATTGTAAAATGAGTCATATTTTCCCAAACTGTTGCAACATTAAAATCAATAAGGAATGCAATTTGCCAAATACTAAAATACAATATATTAAAATGATTATTTTACAGAATATAATTTGTCAATGCAAATGCTTTTTATTTAATCAGTGTAAATATTTAAAGTGTTTAAATTATTTTATTAATCTTCATGATGTTGACGAATGGTTTAATTATAAAAGTCGGTGTCAATAATATTTTAATAATTACTAAATAAAAAATTATAAAAAATTTGGTTGAAAAATTACTTTTCTATATAATAAAAATGTAAATAAGAGTAAAAATAGTAACTATGTCAATTTATCTAACATAGATATTGATTTTCAACAAGAGTATATTTTGAATTATGGTTCTAAATACGTTGGTAGTATGTGGGTTGATTGTAATTTAGAGTTAAAAGCTGCTGTTGAACATTCTTTTAGAGTAATTAAATGTTTTTCCTGAAGTATCAAATGAATTAATACAAAAAGTTAATGTTAAGAAATTTAAAAACAGAGCTAATTGCAATTGGAGTTTGCATATATTTAGATTTAAAAAGTTTATTCATGATAACGATCTTGTTTGTTTAAAAGAAGATAACGGGTTGAGATTATGTCTTATGTCAAAACTTGATTACTACGATAAAGTTTTAATTCAAATGGAAAAGCTCAAATTTAAAAAGGTTGGATAAATAAACATTGAAAATTTACGTCTAAAGTTTATTGATGATATTTTAAAAAAAGCTAAAAAGAATAAATATATGGATGCTCATACATATTATCTATCGTCTTTATCCATCAGCTGCAATTTGTCCTAGGATTTTTTTGAATATTAAACTACATAAACAAGATAAATCATTAAGATTAATGATTGACTTTGGTGGATCATTTTACTATGAAACTTGTAGATTTATAGAAACATTATTAAAAGATGTTCTTGGATTTGGAAAATATACTATTAGTTCATCGTTTGATTTTGTAAAGAAAATTCATAATATTAATATTAATGAAAATGATAGTATTTGTACATTTGATATATAAACATCACATGACCATCATCTCTTATGCTTGTGTATAACTGTTGTTAAAACAGGCAAAACTCACTATATATATTGCCACACACAGCAAAGACTCATAGTTTTGTAGTTAAATGAAGATAAAAGGTGGTTGCTGGAGGGTTGCATTAGATCCTAAGATCTAAGTGCAGTGCTCTCAGATCCAAGGCTCCTTACTGATGAAGGCCATAAGCCAAAAACTAGTCTGGGGATATTGGATGAGTAGGCACTAGATGGGAATTTTATGCACAAGCCTTTTGGCATCCATTGATTACTCTAGCTTGCTGTGTGTGGCAATATATATAGTGAGTTTTGCCTGTTTTAACATTTGATATATGTGAGATGTAGATAGATTAAAATCTATAAAAATTATAGTACATGCTTTGATGTTAAAAAAATTGATGTTAAGAAAGTAAAATTTGTAAATTATGTATTATATTTCATTGATAAAAATATATATGCTATGTTTAATGGAAATTATTATAAAATAGATAACCGTTGGCCTATGGATCTTTCTGTAGTTTCACAAATATGTACTTTTGTAGTATCAAGATGCAAAGATATAATTCTTAATAATAATATATATTACCAAGGTATTAAAATTTATTACAGGTATGTTGATGATGTTTTTATTTATGGAAATTTAGATATCATAAATTTATTATTCAATGAATTAAATAGTTTAGAAGGTTTGAAATGGAGTAAATCTTTTGAAGAAAAAATGTCAATTCAATATTTAGATATTAAAGTTACTTGTAATAAAAATAAATTAGATTATTGTATGGTAATAAAAGATATTGAAAAAAGAGGATATATTCCTTGGTATTCAAATGTGCCAATAGTACATAAATTATCCGGTTTAAAATCATTTTTATTTAGGAATAATAAGTTATGTAAATATAGTTCTGATAAAATAAGTAACATAAATGTATTTACTATGGATTTGGTAAATATTGGATATGGTCATAAATTAATTTATAATATTGTTACTAAGTTTAATAATAGATATTGATAAAATAAAATATACTTGGTTATCAATACCATTTATTTGTAATGAACAAGTGAAATTTATAAAAGAGATATATAAAAATATATGTCGAGTCGCATTTTATACTACTCCTAATTTAAATAGATTATTAAATAATTCAAAAAATAGATGTAGTATTTTAAATCAAAGTTGTGCAATATATAAATGGCTGTGTGTTTGTGGAAAGGCATATATAGGTAAATCTCGATGTCAATTGGAAAAAAGATCAAAGGAACATTTGTTGTTATATAAACAAGTACAGAAATCAAGAGAAGAGAGTGTTAGAAATGATGACGTATCACCATCAGTATTTTTTGATCATAATGTAACATGTAATTATGGTTTTGATTTTGATTTTAATAAAGTTAAGATTTTGTGTATCGAAAGAAATAATAATAAACGCAAAATTAAAGAAGCTATGTTAATAAAAAGTGAAAAGCAACATTTGATAAATAGACAGGCTGCCAATATAAAAATTAATGAATTGTGGGAAAATTGATGTATGACGTATTACTTTTTGTTTACATTTGTAATGGTTTTTTGTAATACAATTTGAATCTAGTTGATAACGACTACATAGATAGTTGAAAGTACTTCTATTAAATTGTGGTATATATTTGTTTGTTTTTTTAAATATTTTTTACTGTATTAATTATTGTTTTGAATAATTATATATATTTTATTATAATTGGAATACAGACATTGATATATATATATATATTATTCATGGATGCATTTTATTATAATTGGAATACAGACATTGATATATATATATATATTATTCATGGATGCACACAGATAAAAATTCATTTATATATATATATATATTTCAGAATAATCTTTTATTATAGATAGAAGTAGAGAGATGAACACCAGAATCTTTCCCCCAAAATGAATAATTTAAATTTTTATTTAAACACTTAGACTATGTACTGATTTTTTAAAGCTTTGAAATCTTTGTAATCAAATATACACATAAATAGTAAAAAATCTTGTTTTTTAACTGAAAGAAAAGTATTTGATTCTTGTATAAAATCTTAGAGAAGTTAAGCAAGGCAGACTTCCTAATATCTACTCATATGTGTTTGTCATTGTAACAAATATCACCAGATTATGAAAGGTTGCTTGCCAACATAAATCAGATATATATATATATTGATTTTATTGCCTTTTATAAATCAGATATATATATATATTGATTTTATTGCCTTTTATTTCTTCCAAGCTTAAGGCCAAAAATACCATATCTTATTTCTTTCTTGCTTGCTACATTTTAACTGAAATATCAGTAGATTTTTTTTTAAACCAGACTAAATATGTGTTATTTATTATTAAATATTTATAATATGAATTACATAATTACTTTTGGTCCTTATTTTTAGAAGGCCGTAAAATCATTAGCCAAGATAGTGATTAGAAGCTGAAGAAAAAGGGTGTTAAACCATTAAATGATGTTAGTTATGTAATAGCTATTATTGCCAATGACTTTCAAATGAAGATTGATTAGATGAGTTAGAATAAGAACTATATAAAGGTAAATGAGATATAGTTCTATTTTGTCACAATTGATTTGAAAAGTGGGCACCATTTTAAAGAAAGCACAAGGGGAATGGAATTTATTATAAACATATGTGAAATCAATAATTACATTAATTACAAAAACATTATATATATATATATAACATTAATTAATTTATTATACTTGGCTGATAATAAATGAATGGAAAATTATATTACATACTTAATTTTATAAGAAAGTGATAGATGTCACTATGTATGCAACATATATTCTGCAGATGGAAAACTGTATATAATAATTTATTACCATTATATTTAATAACTGAAATACAGGCCATCTCTTGTATATGTATTAAATGGATTATGTCCTGTACGTGATGGGGCAGATTGACTTTAGGTCAACATGGATGTGGTGAGAATCCTAACCTCAGGGTGGCCTTTGAGCATTCCATCATCAGATTTTCAATTGGATGGATGGTTGAAGAGTTGGAGTGTGGAGTGGATTGAAGCCTGTCCATTAAAGTATGAAGATTGGCTATCTTTATATATATCTGGGCTCTTATTGCATATACATGTAGAGATGATACTCTGGACCAACAGATGATTGCTGGTTTAGCATGAAATATGTATTTTGGTGATTACTTATCTTTTCAACATATATGTGTTCAAGTGTATCAGTGTTATGAGATAGAGTGGAGAGTGGTAGGTAATGTGAAAGTCTGTGCCCATATACCGTATATATTACCATTATATTTATTATTTTTATTATTATTACAATAGTTTTTTAATCAATGGATATTTTATAATCATTACTGTTATATAATAATATTTTATATAGTATGATTTATTTAATTATGAATAAAAAATGGGAGGAAATCATTATTGAAATTGACATTACAGTTGATTAGAAAGGCTAAATTGGGTATTCAAATTAATGGAGGATACAAAATGCAGATAATTTAGATCTATGCTTCACCAAGTTGTCATTATGATGAAGAAAGACAAAGATTTGATTTAAATATATACAATGCTTTGAATCACATGAAACAATATTTTAAATAGTCATGGGAAATTTTAATGCTAGAATTAGAAAGTGATGGTATGAAAAGTGCTGTGGTTAAATTTGATTATGATAATATGGGAAAGAACATAGAGTTGTAAAATTTGTAGAAAAGAAGCTGAATATTGTACTATTATTTTTTTAAAATTTCTAAATGGGGAAAAAAACATGAAACATTGAAACAAAAGCACAGCAGAATATGTATTTTGGGATTATAATGTTCTTAACAGATTCAACACAAGAAGTGATCATTGATCAGTGAGATGGATGATATATATTAATGCAAAACTAGAGATGACAATTATTAATAAAAACACACTTATAGTAATAATCCTAAATTTCAAAAACATTCCAGTGAATTAAATTTAGAAACTGCTAATGATTTTAAATATTGACAAACTTTGAAGATGATTCAAATTTAACTGAAATCCATAAGAAGATAACTAATACTCTATTAAATACTGTTATAATGATATCTCATATATAATAACAGCAACTCATCAGTAAATTATTAATGAGACAAGACAATATGTAAACAAATAACAAATATGAAAGTATTTGAAAATGATCCATTAATTATAAGTGAATTTTTGGATTTCTGTAAAATAATCCATTAATAATTATATAAAAAATATTACTATGACTAATAAGGAATGTTGTAAAAAAAATTCTAAAGTATGGAATAATATCTTGATAGTAGAACAAAATTATTTCAGCAATAAAAAATAAGAATCATTTACTAAAAAGAGAAAAAGAGATAGAATAGCATGAAATGTGTGAAAGAGTTTTATAAGGAATTGTGTAAGATTGAGGAACTAATAAAAAACAATCACTACAATTACTATCTTTAAATGGAGAACAGTTGCAAAACTTTCCATATAGTAACACCAACAAGTACAAGCCAGAATAATCAATGAAAAGGGGAAGGTTTGTGCATAAAATCCCTATCCAGTTCCTACTTATCCAATATTTCCAGACTCTCTTTTAATAGGTTGTGTAAGCATAGGAAATGGTGAACATGTGATGTTTAGTGGTTTTAATGGAGAATTGAGATGTACAATTAAAATTGGGGGGAAAAAGCTCAGAAAAATTGTTGGCAAAACTATCTACCAAATGTTTAATTGAGAATATGATATTCTAGATGGTTGGATTCATGCATTAGATTATGAAAAGACATTAGATTTGGTCAGTATTCTTATTAATTAAAACTAAAAAATATTTATTAAAATGCTACAGCAGGGATTAACATTACACAGAGACAGTGAAATGATTAATATGGATAGAAATATATGATAGACTGATTCCATATTTCCAAAGCATTTTATAGTAGTTTTACAATAAATATTTTATGTATAAAATTCATCTAAATTTTCCAGATGATGTGGTTATTTATCCAAATGTGCTTCAGAGATTTACAAAGTATTGTAAAGGTTATCAGATGAAAGCAAGGAAGTAGAATTAAAGATGAATTACTAAAAAAGTTAAGTAATGTTCAATGGATTTTCTCAGAAACAGTAAATAAAAATGATATCCATAAATTAGAAGAAGTTAACAATTACAAATATCTTTGTCAGATTATTAATACAAATGGAAACACAATAGATAAAATTAATTATAGAATTAAATTTGAATGACTTGCTTTTTATATAAATAATTTAATATTAAAAACAAAAAAAAAGCATGCAATATGTATTTAAAAATGTTTTCAATAAATGTTTTACCAGTTCTTATCCATAGATGTGAGACTTGGACACTTAAAAGAAGAGCAATGCACATACCTCAGACCATTGAACAGAGCATAAAAAGATGTATGTTAGTAGTAAGAGGAAACAATTAAAAGAGAAATATTTGAGTTGGTGAAATTAAAAATCTAAAATAGAAATAGGTTATCATATTGTTAAAAAAATGGTAATATATGGGCAGGAGAAATCTTAAACTGCATTCCAAAAAAATGTAAAGTTTTATAAAGAATCTATATATAAGATAGATAGATGAAATAAGGAAGTTTGTTGATGTAATGTAAACAAGAGAAGCCATACATCAGATTAAATTTGGAAAAACATTCATCTTAAGGTGTCAATAAGAATTGAAAATGATAGTGGTCATGCATCCTTTTAATACATTTTTAAATAATGAGAGAGATCAGTCTATAGTTTTTTAGTTATATTAATAGATTATGAGATTATAAGTCATAGTTCAAGAATATTATAAATTCTTTTGATTGAGTACATGTTTTATTACAGGAAAACACATAGGAATAAAAACAGATCATCACTTAGATGCAATATTATCAACAGTTATACTTTGTGATTACATTAAAAAGAGCACACTATAAATATTTGGCTAATCATTATGAAGCCAATACTAAATATGAGACATAATATGCAAAAAAAAAAATCATTAATATTTTCTTGTTGCATGCACAATATCTAAGTCCTAAAATAATTATGAAAGTAATTGCATATCAAAAAGGTTTGGATTATATAACATTGCTAATCATCATCAAAGCCCAAGGCAACCAATAATTATGAGTGTACCAGTGATAGATGAACTATTAATTATCATTACGTAACATCATCTAAGCCTTTTTTAAAGAAAATTATGTAGATATTCACACACCTATTTTATATGTTGAAGCTAGCTTGGAAGCTTGGAATACTGATTGTTCATGCTGAACACGTAACCAAGAGTAGAAACATATAAAACAATATTTTCTAGTATTAAATAATTTTACTGAAGTAACTTAAAATAGGGATTAATCAATTTATTGATTAGTCAGAAGTAAAGATAATGACAGTAGTAAATGAAAATAAAAGTCTGGAAATTACTTCAATAATGCAAGAAAATATCTCTCATTTTTACTTAGAATTATCAGATATTACTTTTATGGATTTTTTTTTCATATATCAAATGCGTTGATTGGGAAGCGAACCCGAGTCAGCTGCTTGGAAGGCAGCTATGCTGACCACTAGGCCACCAACGCTTGACTTCTAACCCAAGCCATGCATATAATATTATTTAAATGGTTATTTGTAGATATATAAATTGCATGTGGCTTTAATTACTGCAAACTTATATGAACATGCAGACATGCATTACGATAATATAAAATATTTCAATCATTAATAAGCCAATAAATATTATTATATTTTAATAAATAAATAATTAATGACCTTAAATGTACATATGTTTGTCTAAATCCATGCAAACATTATGCTATTTATAAGATACAGATATTTTAGTTCTTAAGATTAACTTGCATTTAATAATATTTTTAACACTAATTTATATTCATTCATTCATTTCAAATCTGGAATTTCATTTCTTTAACATAAAACAAAATATATTAGGGGGCTTCATTTTACTTTTTTAAGTTTAAAATAAAATCTTTTATGAATGATATAACAAATTCAAAGGAAATAGATCGAGAATTTTTATCATTTGGATGCTTTAACATTTTTTCATTAGCTGATTAATTTATTCAAATTATTCAAAGTCATTTTTACATTTAAATCCAGTTAGTACGGTACACATTAAATATTATTTTTTTGGGGGCAATAACCAGAAGTAGATTTGTTTGCCTTGAAATGATATATCAATATTAATATATATTTTACTTATTAGACATTATCTTCTGTCTATGTTTTATACTTACGTAAAATATCAGTGATTCCATATATATAAATTATATGTCATTGAATTCTCAAGATTAGGCTGGCTTTTTATATAGATTGCCTGGATAACATTCTAGTTAAGAAATAAACATGTTAACCTAAAAATCATCTATTCACTTTCAGCTTCCGTATTCATAAGCTTGGGGTTATAATAAGCAGTGACGGCTATATACATATTGGACTTTTAGACATCACTGAGAAACTATCTCAATGTACTTCTTTGATAGTAAAACTTTACTAATACAGCCATTTAGTCTATTTTGAAGCTATCCTTTTCTATCTAATATCGCATCAGTTAAACTCAATATACATTTTATAGGAGATACTATGGAATTTATATTCTTTTTTATCTTAATAAAAAACAAAAGTGTTCTGCTTTTCAATTTACGTTCAAAATATAAAAAAAAGGTTTAGTTAAATAGTTTAATTTTTTTTTCTTAATTTAAGTAAAAACATATTAGCTATTATCACTAATTATCTGTGTATTGCAAAAAGAAAAAAAAACATCCTTATTTAACAAAAAAAAAAAAATAGTTTTCTTTGATACATTAACAATTTAGATTTTTGTCAAAATCAGAAATAAAATATTAATATCAAATATTTCAAAAATGTCAAGCAATATTATTATTTAATTAATGTATATTTCAATCACACCAGATTTTATTTTAAATAATTATATACATAACTTTTATTTTTATTTCTACTTTTACTTTTAAGCTTTAAATATGTATTGAAGTGGTAAATCTGTAGTACATATTTAACTTCATTGCCTGATGACATTACATACCTTTAAAGTAGGGATTGAACCAGTTTGTATGTTTATTTGGTCATCTAGAAATGTTAAGCACACGCATATACACATATCACTTCCACCCTGTTTATTCAAAATGGTTATGTATAACCAGTTAAATTATTATTTTAGCTTAAGTTTATTTTATTTTCAAGCTTGTAAATTCCTTCACTTAGATAATTGTGTATGTGCGTATATGTATTACAGATATAAAAATAAATACAATTAATGTAGAGTTAAAGCAAATGCCAGAAAATTCTAAAAAGTATTATTACAATTTAAAAATGTCATTCTCATTTCAAGTTAAACCAAAAATCATATTTTAAAGTTATTTGCAATTTTAAAAATACGTTTAAATAATCTGCTTTCTGGAACGTATTGTTTACATCTTCTAATATTGCTAAATTTCCCGCGCAAAAGGAGTTCAAATCACTCTTCTTTCTGATATTTGGGTAGAGAGTGGAAACAATATAAACTGTGAGTAAAAACAATTTGCCTCCCTGATCTTAAATCATCTCTGTCCTGCCTTCTGCTATGCCATCACTACTTGAGAACTGTTATGTTTAATTGTAAAGAATATTGGAAGATGCCTACCATTATTTTATTAATATTGTGCCTTGCTAAACTTCGTATATGTTATTACAAGTGGCCACCATAACTTCTAAAGGTAATCCGCTTTGCCGAAGAATGAACTCTTAATTCTCCTCACTTCATTTCTTTCCTAAATTTTAATTGTAATCAGAATGTAATCTTTATTTATTTTATAACTGATTATAAACTTAATTATCGTTAAATTTGTGATTTTCTCTCTTAAGTTTTAAACTTGTTCTTTGAAACGCTAAGCACAGAATTATGTACTTTAAATCTATCATTAGCTTTTAAAGTTTCACACTCTAATTATTTTATTTCATGCGGCAAAACTTATTTTAAATATATATCTTATTAAATTAGTTTTAGTGTGCTAATGTTTTAATCTAGCGAACTTATATTATTTCAATCATCATTCCGATATTTTTGGAATATTTAAATAGTTAAAAGTAAAATTTCTTATTGAACGCTGTTCGCTCGGTTAAATATTTTGAAATTATGCTTAATGGCGGATTGTTTAAAAATCATATCACTATCGATATTTAAATGCAATTTATGTTCTTTTAATAAATTTGATTATTAATATATTTTAATAACTATTTATTACTTATACACCATTAAGAGTTAAATTAATTATAATATATTGTCGTTTAGGAATACTTGGGCTTGTTAAATAGGAAAAATAATATTTTTCCCTCTTCTATATTCGACATCCTAAATTTATTAAAGTTATACGTACGATGCTGAGTGGGTTATTATTTTATCATGGCATTATGCATGCTATTATTGCTTTATTTAAGCTTAAATTATTTCATTAGTCATTTAAGACTTAAGCCATGTTCGCATTGCTTACTTATGATAGCATTTTGAAGAATTATATTTTGCTTTATCATATTTACTCATCCGAAATCCGGATTTTCTTCACGTAACTCGTATAGGAATGAGGTTTGGTATAACCGATCTCAGGATAAACATTGGAGCATTAAGGCTCTGCATGTGACACGTTGGAGAGCGTGCCATGGAATCCTTACCACTCATATTTTCGAATATCGCCTTGTGATAAATACAAGCGGAATCATATATGTGATAAAGCCTTCCAGTCCAAAGATGGACATCTCCATTTTAAATGCTGTCATTATAGTTAGCATTGCGAGTTCTTTTATATGTAGTTCTCATTTTATCTATAAGACGTGGCGCAGTGATGTTTATAAACCACTCATTTTATAATTAGTTGAATATTTTAGGATTGTCATGGTAAAGCTAATTTAGGCTAACCCATTCCTCATTTGTACAGGCCCAAATATGCTCATAAACAATAAATTATTAACTATCATATCAAGAGTAAGCCTCTCTTTAGAGATGAATTTGTAAACGTCCTTATCATTACTTAAAGTAATGATCACCGCATTGATAACATTAATTTATTATTATACTATAACTCATTAGCATACTAAATCAGTTGCTTATATGCAAAGTAATAACCACATTAAATCTGTGCTATGTTTTCTAATGTAAATTAAATTGTTTATATTTATTAAATTATTATGTTTTAATAATTATTTATGCATTGTGTCTTACTGACTCTCACTCATTGAATTCCATTAAATATTTATAATAATGTCAGTAATATTTAGAAGTTATAACTGATTACTTCAAATAGATATTTATCTCTGGGTTATTCTGCTCTTGCTCATTCTGGATGGATACTATTTTATAATTCATGTTTCTTTTGCAATGCTAGCTGTGTGCAATTCATTTAAAATTTATAAATTGTCCCTTCACATAAGATATTTGATTGAGCCAAGTTTTAACATTATTTATTTATGCTAATTACCCTGTAGATCTCATGTTTCTCTGCTGTGTCTCTGGAACCAGAATGAATAAAATTCCATGTTATCATCAGAAATGTTGTTTATAATGTTATAGTTTTAGAGAAGAGCAAATAGGGCAGAATTCATGATTGCTCCTGACCTGTGTATCTCGGGCATGAGTGGATTTAGGGTACTTTTGCTTAGATTCTAAACCTTGTTAAATGAACATACAATTCTGACCGGTACAGTATGCATACTGTACCGGTCGGTTTTGTCTGTTCATATAACAAGATCTAGCATCTAGGCAAAAGTACCTCGAGTCCAGTCATGCGCAAGATACATAAGTCAGGAACATTCATGAACTCTGCCCTATTTGCCTATTTTCCAGATCTACCAACTTATGAGCAACAATTCCAATGATACTGATCTAATTTATTTCTACCCCGCCGGTGTCACAAAGTCGTGACACAAAAAGACTCTTATTTGAACTTTATTCATGTACAGAATATTATGATTAGCGATTTTCGATCATATAGTAAGTGGAACCTTTTTTTATATGACATCAAATCCATTTCTATTCAATAAATGAAACAATGACTTAGACATTTAGGAAGAAAGAAGATTTATTAAATCAACTTGGAATATATATGATTGCAAACGTTATTGGTGTTACAATGTAAATTAAATGGGCGTTTATCTCCTTTGGACGACATTAACCTCCCTTACAATGCTATAAAATGAACGTATTTAATCATCAATAACAAATAATTCATGGCTTTATTCTAACGTGGCTATTTATATGTCAATAATTTATCGATTGAATGGGATACATAAGATTTTTAATAATAGCACTAGACTACAGTTACATAAAGTTCTTTGAATCCACCATTAATAAAACAATAGCACTCATACCAATACTTAAGTTTATTGAGTTGGAGGATAAGGATAATTATATTTAATTAATATTTGCATTTGCTATATAAGAACATGTGTGGGAAGCTAATTTGGGAAATAATAATAATGGCAGAAATATCGTATCTGAAAGTGTGAACGAAACATATAAAAAAAATGGCAATCCATTTAGCATAATCATAACAGTACAGTTTAGGAGAATTAATAGGCTTTTAATGAGAACAAAATATGGGAGAGTGGTACGTGTATGATGGCAATGGAGAGATCTATTCTAAGATCCAAGAAGATGCTTCAATTCACAGTTAAAGAAGGCGACTCTCTGCAAACGTCGGCAGGGTCGGGTCATAAACAACGAAGAATGCGCTTTATTGAATTGCCATAGGCTGGACTTTTGCCAGAGCGAACCCTATGCAATAATATCTCGCGCTGAAGAAATCCAAAGAGGTTTGCCAAACCTTGTCATTGGTATTGGAAGTAAAAATGAACGAAGCACAAAGATATATATAACGAAAGGCTTGCATTAATGTAAATATATATATTTTTCTAAGGAATAAAGAATTATTGCCTATCTTTATTAATAAAAACCCAGCGTACCGGTATGATTTGATTACTACGTGGATATGGAAGAATTACATTTAATGCTAATATAATATAGCTCATAGAACTAAAGGATCCCCCCCCCTTTATGTATTACTTTAAACTACACATAAACTTTCCACAACGTATAAATAATATAAATCTTTGGTTTTGAATGCTTTAATAAATAACTACTTTTCATATTATCAAATATATATAAAGTCGGTGGTGGCTATTGATTTCAAGAAAGTAATATTAATTTAATTCATATAAATCTATTGGCAGATTTTGGAAGTTAGCGCTATTATTTAATTAACAAAAAAAACACATTCCTAAGAAAATAGATTTTTACTTAGTTTTTGAAAATAACACTGTACAATAATCATCAAATTCTGATTTTATTTCCCCAGACTGGCAGGCACCCACTATACAAGAATAACAAATTTGTTTTTTAAAAAATACTAGATTAATTACCCTCTGAAAAGTAAGGAGGGTTTTCTTTTATTAACCAAAAGACTGTTTTTTACGAGGCTCCTCGTAGACATCTGACGTCACTCTAACTCAGCCAGTTCTTATGCTAAAAAATTCATTTGATAGGTTTTGAAGAGGTTTTTAAAAGTTCTGTAAGATGGTGCCCTCTTCCGACTTATTTTACAAGTAAAAAAAAAAAATGCATTTAAACCTAAACAAAGAAAGAACATTATTTGTGATTGGTTCTTAGCATGCTCTCAGCCGAAAAAGACATTCTGATTGGCTGGAAAGAACAAAGAAACTGCCTGATCAAAGAAAATAAAGAAAAACGCTGAGATTTTCATTTCGAATCCAATTTTAAGTATTAAAAAAATATAATTTCAGAAATTAAACTAGTTTTTTAAAAAAAAAAACTAAAAAAACAAAATTATTTTCGAAAAATATTGAAGATTTTAGTAAAAATATTAAAGAAATATTTAAAAGAAATATTTACTTTTCTATAACGTAAAAGTCGACCTTTTTGTTTATATTATAGCTTTTATGTTGCCGAAATTGAATATTTTAGAATAAATAAATAGCAATTTATTTTTGAAAGAACTTTCGTTCTCTTCATAACCTGAAAAATTAGTAATATACTTTTTATAAACGTATCTGAGTTGAATTTAATATTATAGGTGAATATGTTTTAACAATAGGCTTTGTCTTCAGTTTGTGAGTTGGCCAATTAAAAGATTTGATTTTTACCTCATACAACCAATAATATAATTAGCGGTTAAAAGGTTAAAAGAGATAGCGTAAGCATTTGCGATTCTGGGGGAAATTATCGACATATAATTTAGTATCTGAAAGTATAAAATATAATAATGAAAATAAAGTATTGCCACATAGACGTGAAATTAAGAACTAATAATTATTCAGGAGAGGTTTAATGTAGCAGAGATTACAGCTAAGTTATATATAGAGAGAACAAGGTACAATTAACAAAAAGGTAAGAATTTTACAAATTGATTCATAACTAATATTAAATTTTACAAATGAAAGCTTTACAAAATGTTTAAAGAAATAGATAGGTGAGAGTTAAAATGATTCACGGTAACTTTAAAGGTCTAGCAGCATTTGAAATGATTACCTCTGTAAAACATGGTGGTTCTTTTGATGATTTCAATTCCCTCGGAGACTAGATCTAATTTGTCAAGCATAGTTATTCAGGCAGGCAATACGTTTATTATTTAACAAATAGGCATATAATTATAGTCTATGAGTATTGGGATCCATGGGCACAGATTCCAGGGAAGGCCATCTCGAATGGTGAGACAGGTGACTTAGATTTACTCAGTACACATTGAAATTAACAAACACAAATTTTTCTTGATGACTGCTCTCATTGACTGTCCTAGTTACTCTCCCCCAAATTAATTTGTAATTATTCCATGCCTTGGTATTTTTGGAATCCTTTTCTGATTGGTCATTGCTAATCATTTTCTTTAACCTAATCTCCAAAAGAATTTTGGTCATTGCTAATTGTTATCTAATTCAATTAAATTTTAAAAGAATTTGTACATACAATTTACCCATTGTGCTGGAAGATGCCATTGTGAGATAAGTTTTCAATTCAAAATTAAATTGAAAAAAAAATGTTTGTAACAAAAGTAAATCAATTAAGTTTAGTTTCTACTTTTGATTTTAGAGAAACTTTTAATTAAAGTTATGTTAGAATATTATACAAGATTACGCTTCTCACCTTTAATTAATTTTGACTAATTACAATCGCATCTTCCATATTGGATTTAAAAGAAAAGTGGAGTTTAATAGCAAAAATAATTTAAAAACACAATTTTATAAAATTACATATAACGAACCTTTCCAATAAATATTTGCTCAGTACGTTTGTCTCTACAATATCTATAGATATCTGAGCTGCAATTAATAAATACTTATTATATCTTTTATAGAATAACAAAATGCAGAAAATATAATATATTGATATTATAGCTTGTTATAATTAATCTTCCATTCCCTATTGTGTATATGTATTCCCTCTTTAAATACTATATTTATTATTTTTATTTTGTGTGTTTAAATTCAGATATTTAGGCATATATCTTCATTAATAAATATGTTAGTTAATAATACTCAAACAAAAGGATAAAAAATGTGTTAGTGAGTGGAATATATATGCAAGAATAGGGTTTGAATTTAGGTTGGTAGCAGAAGATTTGAAGTGGGCTGTGAAGTGCAATCTGAATCTCAGATTCCGCTTCAATACACATACTCTATCCAGATTATATTTAAATTGTTATGTATCATAAAACCAATCCATCTCAATTTATATATACACACATGATTAATAAATAGCATACTACTATTAATGATGGGGCTTACTAAATATTAGAAACTAATGCCTATTGTAAGCATTTCTCATTTTAACTCTCTCAAATTGAAATCATTTTTGATATAGTACACTATAATCATAATACTTGCCATCCAAATTAATTTAAAAAGTTTAATCATTTTCAGAAGCTGTCTCATTAACATCTAAATGCTTGAATAAAAATTTAATTGAATTAACTAATAGGCTAATGAATAATTTATTAATAATGTTTTCAGTGATAGCAACATATCACATCTTTTTAATTTTTCTTTTTTATCACGTTAAGAAATACAGACTTAGCATTTTTAAGTTCAAATAAATGTTCATATTCGTTTTCAATGTCCAAGACAACTGATTTATGAGATAAGATTTTTTTTAGTCTTATTATTTAAGTGTCTGTGTTGCCTAACTCTTGTGGTGATATTAGGTCAAAATAGCATTTACAATTTTATGAATGTTTATTTTTCAATTTTATTCCTGATGATGTTAATAAGTCTGTCTAGACTTGTAAGAGATATAAAGATAATGCAAATACCAGACAAATATAAATAGATAAATTAACAATACTATAGATAAAATTGAAAATAAAATTTTCTTCTATTTTATATGTAGTTAGTGCAGCTTAAGAAAATCTTGATTATTAAGTTATATTTGAAATTAATGTCTTTTACAAATTTTAGCTTATCGAATGTAAATATTTTGCTCAAAAACAAATTTTTGTTTAATAAATTTATATATTTTGGACTGTTGTGATTGTTAATGATTATTTGTAATGTAATAAAACTTAATTGAGAATTAAATCATCCAATAGAAACTGAAATTACAAATATTAAAATAATTTACTAGTAAAAAAACGTATTATCTCATTATATGATTTAAGCCTTAAGAAGTCTGAATAAAAAAGTATTCGAATATGATTATAATATTTATGCAATGATGCATAAAATCAAATGTGTTGATACTAATTGCAAAACCGAACTTTGTCAAAAGCAAAAAATGACGATACCCTAAACAGCTAATCTAAGGACTAGCCTTTGAAATTTTGTGACATTCACTGCAATTTTCTGTCAATCTTTTATAACTTCACAAGAATTCTAATATTCTAAGGAATATCAATTAAAACATGTTAATTAGATATTCAGATTGGTTCAAGGAAAGAATTTTCGATCACATATTGTATTTGAAATACATAACTTCATTACTCAGTATTGTTACATTTCTGGGTTAGCTTTCTCTAACATTAATATTAAAATTCTCCCATTTTTATTTTAAAATTATTCCAACAAACTTTTAAAGCATTTAACAACTTTTTATTATAAATAGTTTTCATTTTATACATAAAATAATAAAACAAAACAAACCACGTAAATAAACTCTATATATAAACATTTTATTAAAATTATATATTTAGTAAAAATTTTTAATTAAAATGCAGTTTCGTTAGTTTAAGCTTACAAAAAAAATTAAAATAGATTTATTGTTAAAGTTAATTTTTTATTAATGATTGTAATAATATAAATAGATTTTTTAGCTTTAAAATAAATTATTTTTTAAAAAAGTAGTTTAATGTAAAATAAATTGAGAAGTAAATTGTGTTTAAATCTATTTAAAGTTTTATTATTATTATTATTATTATTATTATTATTATTATTATTATTATTATTATTATTATTATTATTATTATTATTATTATTATTATTATTATTATTATTATTATTATTATTATTATTATTATTATTATTATTATTATTATTATTATTATTATTATTATTATTATTATTATTATTATTATTATTATTATTATTATTATTATATTTAATTGATTTTATCTATTATGTATATAAACTTCCTTATAAACACACAGACATATATATAACCTGTATAATTTCTTTTTTTTAATCATGTTATTCTATAGCAAGTACCTATTTATGACAAACATTATTTTTGAAATTAATTATTACATATTTTCATGGTGAAATAATTATCTTTTACATAATTTTAAATATAGACTTGGAATTTAATAAAATGCATTCATATCAATGATATATTTTGCATATGTATTGATATAATCTGTTTTTAATTTTTCACATCCTTGCATCCTTTTATTCATGTGTTTATGATCTTATATGTTTAGATTATTTTACAAACAATTACACTTAAACATACTTCAAAAATAGAAATGTAAATCATAGCCCAAGATTTACCTCTAAAAGGTTTTCAAAATGTTATAAACATTGATATATTTTATTTAATTTTATACATTTTTTAGTATCATATATAAGTTAAAAACATGTGATAGAATTATATATGAAAGAATTACATTGAGCCAATATTCCACAGGATACAATCTCAATGGCATAAGAATACTATCCTCCCTATTATTTCAAATAATAATAAATTCATAGCATTCTTATGACTTTAAAATAATAACAATCAATTTAGTATAATTCTACTAAATAAATTCTAATCTCTTTATTAAAACAATACAATTATACTTATCTCAAGTTCTTTAAAATAACTCTAATCAATTTATAATATTCTGTAGTGAAGTATGATAAGAAATTTTGTATCATTCTCAACTACCCCTAACTAATAATAATAACAATAAATAAATAATAACCTTATTCCTTATTAAATAATTATTAATCTTATCCATTGTTTAATATTATAGTATCATATATTTTTTTTTAGTAACTACCAATAATGATAACAATAATAAGTAATACAATTCTTTTATTTCTCATGTGGCATCTTAAAAAAATATATGGCATAATTTGATACAATCTGATAATATATGGCAACAAACAATGTTATAATTCTATGCAATAATTGTACAATTAATCATGACTATAATAATAATATTAATGCAAAAGGAAATTTCTCAATTATATTATATTCTGAATCATTGTGATTCATTATGCAATAAAATTTCATGATTGTAATAATAAACAAGCTACCTATAAGCAAATATACCATTTCATCGCCCACCCCCCAAAAAATAAAGAAAAAGAATGAGAGAAAAAAATCTACTCTAGAAATCAGTTCTGTAAGATTTAAACAAATCAATATGTGAACTGCAATACATTCAAATGTAGACCATACTCAACCATTTTTCTGTTTACTTGATATTTTATAATGCTGCCTTTTAATTTCTCCAATAAAATCTTTTTCGTCCAGAATACTTCAATACTATTTTTAATTGTAGCTCTCCAATATATTTTACTCTCTGTCATAGCTTCCCAATGGATTTAATTAATATTGTACTTCATTAGAATGTCTTTAAGATAATCCTTATAAAATAGATGAAGTCTACTTCTACCATAAAAACCATGTTCATATTTACCATAAAACATTTTAGGAAGCTTTCTATTCTTCACTTGTTTTATAATGAAAATGTGATTTTATAATAATAAAGTCAATAGTATCACAACCACCAAACTTACTGATTAGTTTTAAGATCTTGCCATTGTAATATTAAATTTTTTACAAAGAATCCTTATATTAAACTTTTCTAAAGCCTTTATAAAGTGCTATAAAATGTCCAAGTTTCACTCCCATACAATAAATTAGGCAAAATAATAGCACCATTAACAGCTTAGTTGCAATAATTATTTTCCTAAGATAATTCTATCTTTTAACTTGTAAAAAGTGGCAGAAGTATATTGGAATCTGTGTTATAGGTCAACATCTAAGTCCTTTATACTAATAAAATACCACGATATTTAAACTGATTGTATTTTCAAGTTGGTAACCATCCAAATTAAAAGTTGCTGAGGATTTTTCTTTTATTCCTGGAAGATAAAGAAGTTGTGTTTTATGAACATTAATTAATAAACCAAATACATTATATGTTGCACTCAAAATATGTTAGAATATTTTGTAAATCATCTGTTGAACTGGAAGAAATAGCACAAGCATCAGCATACTGTAAATTCAGAATCTAACAAGAAAAAGTTGTTTTTGCTTTTAATTGATCCAAATTAAAAATTCCTTCATCAAATCTATATCATATTTTAATCCATGTTTGATTAAACCACCTATAAACTATTCCAAATACCTCTGTGATGAAAATTTAAAATAATGATGGAATAAGCACACATTCTTATTTAACACCAGTTTTCATTTCTAATACCTCCATATTTTCTATCTATAGCAATAACACTTCTTCTCATTCCATCAAGTAGAAATTGTATAGTATAAATAAATTTAGGTTGATAACTAATTAATTTCAAACAATGCAATAAACCTGTCCTATTTCTAAATCAAATGACTTGACCAAATCAATAAAAGTGATGTATAAATTAATCGTTTATTTCTGGTACTTTTATTGCATTTTCCTCATAAATTTTTTTTCTATAGTGCTTCTTAAAACCACAATGAATCCCTGATAATCATTCATCTATATCTGGAAGCTAAACGATTCTATTCAGGTAATTAATGAGTTTATAAAATTTATTACATTGAACCCAAATCTTAATATCTTTCGTAACCGAAGACTTTTTTTTTTACATTAAAGCTAGCATCATTAAAAAAATTTTACTAGAGCAATTATTTATTTATTTATTTTTTTTTTACAAAAAATAGTGAAGAAATATAAGCCAATCATGTACTGTCGCTGTCTATTTGAATATTAGACTTACGATAATATTTAATAATAATTACTATTATTTCTCCTTTATCATCCTCATATAATTTATTTAAATGCAAATTAACAATAGTTCTGAATAACGTTTAATCTTTAAAAAAAAAAAAAGTTAATTAAAAATTATAAAAAAATCCACACACAATTCTTTATAGAAAAATAATGGTATGGTTTACAAATAATTTGTTCACTCAAAGAATTAGTTAAAAATTGTAACTTAAACTATCTATAAAAATGAATAAATAAAAAATAAAGTGAAGAATAAACTATTTTGTATTAATGACGTTAACTATTTATATTCCTATATACAGAATATAATAAATGTAATAAGTGCGCTTATATGCAACTATATAATCGTTTGTTATTTCTATAAATTAAATACGGCTTCACGTTTTCGAGAACGTAATTCATCTTGCAATGAATATGAGAACGCCATAAGTTCGCGAAAGCGCTAAGCCGTATTTAATTTGAAGAAACAACAAGATTCTGTATAGTTGCGTATAAGCGCACTTATTACATTAATTTTGTATTAAGTTATCGTTTTCTAAAAAAAAGTTTTTTTTTTCTTAAAATTTTTTTCTGTTTATTGTATGTAATCGCTATTTGTTATATTTATATATAATTAGATTTGTTTTCCTTTGAATTATAATAAATTTGAATGTAGGTGTTGAAACATGTTTAATTAACAATAATTGAAAATCCATTATAAAATAATTTTACTTTGAAAATTATTTCTTTTAGTTTTAAAGATACTTAAGTGACTTTATTAATGATTTAATTAGAAAAAAAGTTTTTTTTTTAATTAAGCACCAAACGTAAAATATCCTGATAAGAAAAGTCGCACAAACGTTGAAATTATAACAATTAATATTACTGTATAGTATGCTCTGCATGGTGAAATGCAGCGGTAAAGTGGTAGCCTTTGGTGCACAAACTTTTTACAAACTCCCAATCAATAAAACATTGAATTATTTATATATTTATAAGTAATTTTATTAGAAAATCGATTATAAATAATATTTTACACATTTAGAAAACTATATAACAGGGAATAACGCCATTTGAATGCTGTTTATCAGTTGATTTAATTTTTATATTTTATGAAGATTAGTATTTATAAAGATTACTGTGGTGGTAGAATTAAGTATTTATGAATTGAGAGAAAAATATTATTTCATTGAAACTGTTTTAATCAACTTGCAATTTTATGATATAGCTTTAAAATTATTTTAAGAGAATGGTAGTGATAGCAAGTTTAACATTATAATTTTTCAATCACTATTGATCCACCATAGGATAAAAGTTTATCCAAGTTTAATCAGGCTGTTTGAAACCCAGACACTCTTCTCCACATAACATCAGCAAAATTTCTCATTTTATCCACCCATCTTACATGTAATATTTAAATACAAAGGTAGTATATATACTTTAAACCAAATGACTAAAGGGAACTTGAAAGTTTGGATTCAAATCCCCTCTAATTCCATCTTACATGTGTTTTCATTCTAGATTTTTTACAATCTTTTAGGATCTGATTTAAAACTTGAATTATCTTCTAGAAATTCAGCCCAGATATATTTCAGTTTCTTTAATACTTTCAATGATATGTATTTATTCTCTTACCCATGCATTTCATTTTTTTTGATACTTTTAACATACATATCTTCATACCTTGTTAAGTGGTCTGAAGGAAGGGTGGGGAATCTTTGCCCTATGGGTCAGTTCTGGCCTTCAATTGCTTTCAATCTTATTCTTGGGCATTTTCAAAAACATATATGAAATGGCCTTGTATAAAACTTCTATTTAGATATTTTCTCAACTACATTTTTTCTCTCCAACATTTTATAATAGTTCTTCATTCCATCAGAAATGCAATATTCCAACAAATTGTCTATATTGTGTGGTACACTAGGAAAAATAAAACCTTGAATTTTACTATATATTATTATTATTATTTTTATTTAATTTTTTATTAGAATTCCTACATTGAATAAAATTTAAAAAAATTGACACAGAAAGTCATGCATTTCAAAAGAAATGAGCCAATATATATATATATATATATATATATTGGCTCATTTCTTTTCTCTATTATATATCGATCTCTTTTTTCTATTATATATATATATAATAGAAAAAAGTAATAAATTTATGTACCTGATATATCTAGGAAGTATTTCCCTTAATAAAGAATACAATAATAAGATATACTATTTATTAAAACATTCTGATTACACCAAAATTATTGAAAAAGAAAGAAATATGAAAATAAATATCTGAAAAGAAGCTTCATCAAGTGCTTAATATGTTCCATAAAAAGTACAAACAAGACAGAAAATTATGTGAAAGCAGGTTATATTATTTCAAAAAGAGCAGAAGATTTGAAATTATTTACTGAAGATGAATTTACAAAAGACTGCATCCTAGCTGCTGCAGAATTAATCTACACAGAAAAAAGAAATTTGAGAATATAAATATATCACAGAAAATAGTTACAAAGTGAATTGAAAAAATTGGCATTGGATGTGGAACACAAGGTTAATTGGTAAAATTGTTCTTAAATGTAGAACAGTCTTTAATAATAATATTGCTACTTTATTTTTAATTTACAAAAAAATTATGACTCTCATTTAAAAAAAAAAGAGTTGAAATTACCATGCTAGTTGAAAAGGTTGTCCATCTATAATGATTAGAGATAAATTAATTAAATATTTGATCAAATGTAGCAGGCTAATTTTAAAGTTGATAATTTTATATAGCCCATGAATAATATTATAAAAGTTCAAATGGTCCTTGGCAGAAAAAAATGTTTCTCACCTCTGATCAAGTCTCTATATTTCTCTTCTAATGTCACCTATAACAATCAATTATTAATGCCTGGTTGTAACACTTTGCTTCTTAGTTACACTTCTTGCTTTTTAGTATATAAAAGTAACTTGAAAATTAAAAAAAAAAAACTTGTATAAAATATAGGTAATTTAAACTTTTATCAACAATGTTCTATATTTTTATTTGATTTATTTCTGTTTAATTTTTTTTTTTTTTAATAATATTTCAATTTATGCTTTAAAAATTTATTCATAGACAAACAGTAAGGCAGAAGTGAATATTGAAAATTTTTATTGTTATATTGGAATGGGAGAGATATAATAACATACTTTTTATGTGAGAATGAATTTTTTTTTTTTTCAAATCAATTAAATAAAAATTACCACTGGACATAATATCCTCAAACATATTTGGGAGCATATGTCTAGTTAATAATAAAATTGACTTTATTGTATAAAATAGCTTATGTATAATGAAATGATTTAGATTTAATAGATTATATTATAATTTTTTTTTATTGCTATTATATTTTCAATCCATTGTTTTACCAATTTTAAAAGTGCTACATTTAACTGTGAACTAAAGTCCACTGCTTATACGACTATATAAGTATATTGATGCTTTTAGTTATTGAGTCTGCATATCTGTCTGAGTGACAAAAATATTTTGAAGCAAATAATATAGATATTATAGATATAATTAGATGTAATAGTTGGAGATGGATTTAAATAAGGTTTTTAAGAAATGATTTATGAACATATAAAAGAGTAGGAAAACCAGAACTGAATGAATGTTTTCTATATTTGGATTATACAAATTTGATTAAATAAAATAATTTTAATGCTATTAAGTGGTGAATAATTAAAAATGTTAAGAAATATTAGGAAAAAAATCATGTCATTTCTTAGTTATAGCAAGACATTTGGGTGCTATTTTAGAAAATGCTCTACACTACTTTCAGTACTAAGAGAAGATACAGAAGTAATTCTAAAATGGCAAAATAATAACTAACGTTTGACATTATATCTACTGGGCCTACAAACTGTTCCAGATATTTTGTCCACTCTATATAAATCTTTTTTATATTTATCGAATTTTTTTTTTTTTTTTAAAAAAATAGATATCAGAGCTATAAAACTATATTTAATATTTTGTAACCAAAATCAATGTAATGTAAAAACAAGGAGACATAGTTATTAAATATGGCAGGAAAATAAATTACAAAACAAAGATAAAAATATGACAAAACAAAAAAAGAAAAACAAATTACGGAGCATCTTCTAAAGTTGTAATTAGCAAATATTAAAATCAAAACTTTATACATATTATGCTAAATAAAAAAAAATAAAAATTTTAAAAACAGAGTTTAGAAAATTTTAATATTTGACCAAAAAACCCTCAATAAATAATTAGTATCTACTAAAATGGTAATTAGAAAATTTAAAATCAAAACACTATTAATATTATGTTAAATGAAAAAAATAAAAATTTCAAAACCAATATTTAGTGTTTAGCAAATAATAGTATTTGACAAAAAAAAAACCCAAATTAATAGATTAATGTAAGTACACTGTATTAACAAAAAACGTGTACTTAAATCAAAATAGTTTAATTTTAAAATGTAGCAACAAAAAAAAAAAAATAAAAACATCAAAACAATAATTAGAGTTTATCAAATATTAATAATAGTTGGTAAAAAACAACAACAAATTACTAAACTAATAAAAATTAATAAAAAAAAACGTGCTTAAATAAAAGTATTTTAACTTTAGAATATGGTGGAGGAATACAAACATGTATTTAAAGTATGGCAGCAGAAAAATGCATAAACTAATTTAAGAATTAATAGAAAACGTGATTAGATAAAATATTTTAAGTTTACATTTAATAAATAAAGTATTATTACATTTTAACTTTCATTACAAGTTTTTTTTTACTTGAGAAATATTTATAAAAAAAGATATGGTAAGAGAATACAATCTTCTTTTAAATTAAAAAAATTACATGAGAATATTATCTATCTACCTACCTTTTTATCCACCCATGCATCTATCTATCTATCTATCTATCTATCTATCTATCTATCTATCTATCTATCTATCTATCTATCTATCTATCTATCTATCTATCTATCTATCTATCTATCTATCTATCTATCTATCTATCTATCTATCTATCTATCTATCTATCTATCTATCTATCTATCTATCTATCTATCTATCTATCTATCATCTATCTATCTATCTATCTATCTATCTATCTATCTATCTATCTATCTATCTATCTATCTATCTATCTATCTATCTATCTATCTATCTATCTATCTATCTATCTATCTATCTATCTATCTATCTATCTATCTATCTATCTATCTATCTATCTATCTATCTATCTATCTATCTATCTATCTATCTATCTATCTATCTATCTATCTATCTATCTATCTCATCTATCTATCTATCTATCTATCTATCTATCTATCTATCTATCTATCTATCTATCTATCTCATCTATCTATCTATCTATCTATCTCTATCTATCTATCTATCTATCTATCTATCTATTTTTATAATTATTTACCTATCTATCTCCTTATTCAACTCACAATTTATCTGTCTATTTATTCATCAATCTATATCTATCTCTGTATCTATAACTCCATCAATTTATATATCCAGAAGTCAATAATATCTATCTATATGGTTACCTCTTTACCTACAAATCTGTCTGTCTAGATAGATAAATTAAGGGATGAATAGATACCTAGATAGATAAATGGATGGTTGTATATAGGGATGGATGGGTGGATAGATATAGTGTAGTTGAATGAATGAACAATAAATCAATAGTTGAATGATAAAATAGATACACAAATTGAAAAAACAGATAGATAATTAAATAGATAGATGGATAGATAGACAAATATAAATATAGATAAGTACAAAAACAGACAGGTGATCAGATAAAAAAAATGGATATATAGGAATAAATAGATAGACAGATAGATAGATCAAATGAATATAAATATATAAATAGGTAAATAGATAGAGAGGTGGACAGATAGATAAATATATCACATCATCACCATTTTTTATGGAGAGTTTTACCTGTTTTGGATAAATATATAAATATACAGAAAGACAAACAGATAATATATATATATATATATAGACAGGTAATTAAATACGTAGACCATCAGACAAAAAATAGATGGGTAGATAGGTAGGTAAATGCATTGGTAATAGATAAATGGATGGTTGGTTAAATGGATAGATACTTAAATAAATTGATGGTTGAATAGATAAATAAATAGATAAGAAACAAATATGATAGACAAATAAGTAAATGTATATATAAGTAGGTATATAATTAGATAGATAGGTAGAGAGATACAGATAACTAATAGATAAATAGATGGATAAAAGATAAATAGTTAAATAATAGATGGTTGATGGATAAATAAATAGATAGACTGAAAGTTGGATAAATAAATAGACAGAAAGGTAGATAGATAAATAGATAGCTAATAAATGAATGAATGTTTAATGAATTGATAAATGGTTAAATGGATGGTTGGAGACATAGATAGGAAGATAGATATAGATAGGTAATAGATAAATAGATGGATAAATAGAAAGATAGTTAAATAATGGACGATTGGATGAATAAATAAATAGACTGAAAGTTGAATAAATAAATAACCAGAAAGGTAGATAGATAAATAGATAGCTAATAAATTAATAGATGTTTAATAATTAGATAGATGGTTAAATAGATGGATGATTGAAGGCATAAATAAATAGGCAGATAGAAAAATAGATAGATATATACATGGATGGATAGTTGGATAGATGTATGGATGGGTAATTAGACAAACAATTAGATAGATAGATACACAGATAGAGACATAAGCAGATAGATAGTTGGTTAGAGAGATGATAGAATAGGTGGAAAGATAAATACATAGACAAACAGATAGGTCGATAAATGAATGGATGTATATATAAATAAAAAGAGATAGATAAATAGGTAGATAAACAGAGGTATTTATGCTATAAATATATTGTGTGAGAATGAATGTAAAAATTGAACATCGAATGGCCTTATTGCTACAAGAGTTCATAATAAGAATGAATGCTATAAATGACAGATCTGGGTTGCGACTCATGGACTTTTAGCTCCAAAATATACCACACAACCATTGCACCAAACCACGCATAATTTTTTTGGCGATGCTTAGAGTGGTGATGGCACAGACAGCAAAGCGAATAGATATTTGATTAAGTCAGCATTAAAGTTAGTTTCATTTGATGTACCAAATAACGGATTGAAATTGGTTTATACCAGTCATATTTTGAAGTGCTTCTTGTCTTTGGAAAAAAAAAAAATGCTTAGAAGAATTAACGGAGAAAAAAACGTATAATAAAAATACTTCACTTATAAAAGTTTTTATTTTTATTTTGGAAGGAGTAAATTAACTTTAATTAACAAAAACTTATTTTTTCATTGTCTAAAAAATTATTTTAATTAACAAAACTTGCATTGTTAGCCGAGAGGTATCGCAGTTTCCATGCAAGCAAGTAGTTGGTTGCAGACGGTTGTGGGTTCGCGTCCCGGCCGATGCTATGACACATGGAAAAAAAAAAAAGTTTTTTTAAAAATTATTTGTTTAAGAAAAACTATTAAGTTAATAACAGCATAACAATATTTTAGAAACTCACAAACAAACTTTAAAGTTTTTCTCTAATCTACAAATAGCAACAAAGAAATAATTAGAAATCTCCGCTCAGAGTTTACAAAAGAATCAAGTTTGTTTAGCATTCTAAATCGAGGACTTAAATATAAATTCTGCCTTATCAGATTCAAGTGAAAAACTATAAAAGGAAAATAATTTCCTTTAAAATCTGTTCCGTTAGTTGATAATTTTTTTTCCATCTTTTGATCATTTAATTTGGCTAAAAAATATAGCATTAAGTAAAACAATTTTTATTTTTATTGGTAATAAATTAAAAAAATGTAATTTTAAATTTTTTTTTAAAAATATATTATATTTTGATCCTTTGCTAACAAAATGTTATTTATTCTTAGCTTGAAGGAGAGTGATTCATTTCACGTAAATACATATATATTAAGCTATGATAATTTCATGCTTAGACTTAATTAATAAATAGCATAGAAAAAAAGATAAAATGATAAATTTAGAATTAACAAACTTCTTTTTTTATCTGTTTAATTAAATTTAAACTATATTAATGTATTGTAGCATAGGTTAAAAGAAGTTTGCTAAACTGAAAAGACTCTTAGATCCGTCTTTGAGGCCTTAAAAGAAATCTAAGCAGAACAAATTTCTAATGTTTACTCCATGCGTTTTTGACGTTGCTTTTGTTATTACTATATGATTATTTATGTAGTAAATGAACATGGATGGGCCGTTCCTCAACATCCATAATCCAGAATGTGATTATTGTGGTTTGTATTTCTGAGTTCAATATCAAGAACACTATTATCTTTCTTCTCAGTTGCTTGATAGGTCTTAATTGAAATATCAGTTGAGTTCTCTTGAAGGCAGACTGAATTTGTATGTGAATAACTTTTTTAAAAATAAATATTTGCAATCATGACCCACCAAGACAATGATTGGTAGCCAAAAATGAAGAGTGGTAAGAATTCCCTAAATATGAACCCAGGACAGCATTTGATGACAATTTTTTATTTAGGTACTTCAACAGTAGATTAATTTTAAGTGAAAGAAGATTACAAGAATTAAAAAAAAAACTAATATTAAATGGGATATTATTGGACATTAGGAAGTTAAAATAAAAAAATGAAGAAACAATTGATTTAAAAGTTGTCATGTATGAAGGCAAAAATATTGCATGCACAAATGAGATAGGATTTATTATAAATAAAAAATGAAAGAATGTTTTGGAAAACTTTAGAGAGAGTGGCAAGAGTAGTTCAGTATTCAACTTAATAAAAGATATTAAATGCAGTTAATTCAGTTTTATTCTTCAACAAGTTCTTGTTGTGATGATGAAGAAGAAGATTTTTATACGGATGTACAAAATGTTTTTATTTAGTCCAATCACTATTTTAAAATTGTCATGGGAATCTTAAATGTTAAAGTTAGTAAATGACTGAAAAATGGAAGTGCTGTGGGTATATTTGGTTACAATGATAGAAATGAGAAATAAAACAGACTTGTGGAGTTTGCAAAAAAAAAAATAAAAATCAACTTTATATTAAGAATCCTTTTCTGAAGAAAAAAAAAAAACTAAATAGAAATGGACATTAAAGCATCCAAATAAAGATACAGCAGACTTAGATTATATTTTCAGTTACAAAAAATATATATTTTCAAAATGATAATGTTCTTAATAGATTTACACTGGTAGTGATCATTGATTAGTGATATGTAAGACATATGTTAATCCAAAATTAGAGAAACAAAAATTATTAAGGAAAACAATATTAACAATTGATATTTCAATTTTTTAGAATTTGTAAATAATTTTAAAATATTAGCAGATTTTGAAGATAGTTGAGATTTAAATGAAATCAATAAGAAGGTAATGATACAATATTAAGAACTGCAACAATATGATTGATACTAAAAAGTACCAATTTAACAGTAAATTATTTAATGAGAAAAGACAATACATGAACAATAGAAAGAATATGAAAATAATGATTCATTAAAAGAATTGAATATCTAGAGATTTTTAAAATATTAAAAAGTACTTAATAATAAATATAACAAAAATATAATTAAGAATTGGCAAGGAAGGTTATAGAAAAAAATGAAAGTCTCAAAAGTGTTACTGTATTGAAAAAAATGTTATTTTTGCATTAAGAAAAAAAAATTTATAGAAAGAGAGATGACATCAAAATGTATAAAAAGTTCTATAAAGAATGTAAATAATAAATAAAAACATAAAAGTTTCTCATTATATTTTTTAAATTACCTAGCATTTTAAATTATTAAGAATTTTAAACTTCTCTTTTAATATTATAATAAATAAAATTAAAAGCATGTGTAGTGCTTGAAAGAAAAGCTATAACAAATGCACAAATATCAAATGCTTAGTGCTTTCAAGGCAGTTTGCCTCATATTACTAGCATTTTAAGCAAAAAAGTGAGAACAGCAAATGAATCTATAAAATAGAAAGAAGCTTCAAAAATGATAGAACTGTAATTGAAATTACAAATAGGTGAAAAAATAAAAAAGTTGTTGACAAAGTTATACATTAAAATGCTAAATGGATATAAGTATACCAGGTGATGTGAAGTGTGCAATAATAATATTAAATTCAAGAAAATTAATAAAGAAGATTATAGAAATTACAGATGTATCAGTCTTTCATCAGTTTTATACAAAAGTTTTATTAAGATACAGCAAATTTTGGATTACCAAAATCACAAACTAGTAGACAACATCCACATATTAAGAAAAGTTAGTGAAAAAACCAATGACTATGAGCTGTTATTATGATTTGAATTTTTAGATTATGAAAAGATATTTATTCTATAAGCATTACCACAGTAATTAAATATCAAGATATAGATCTAACATATCATATCTGAAGAACATTCACTACAATGGATTAACAATGATTAAATTGTATAGTAATAATAAAAAGATTAACATCAAAACGGGTGTACAACAGATGGATTGAAAATCTTTTTTTGTAGCAGTTTTACAAAAAATATTTTTTCAATAAAAATAGAAAGCTAAAATAAAGATTATTCAACTCATCTAGATTTTGCAGTTGATGTTGCAAGAATTAGCAAATGAAAATAAAAAAGTAGAACTAAAGAAAAATGCTAAAACGACTAAAATAATGTTTAATGGATTTTTTTAAAAGAAGAAAATAAAGATTAATAATCATGAATTATAAGCAGTTAACAGTTACAAATATCCTGTGCTCCCAATACAGATGGAAACATAATGGATGAAATTAATCATAGAATTAAACTTGAATAGAGTTTTAAAATAGACAATACTTAATACCAAAAAGAAATATGACTGTTTTATGGGAAAAGATTGGTTTACTCAGTTCTTACTTAAAGATCTAAGATTTGAACATTTAAAGGAAAAGTAATTGACATATTTATGCTAGGAATAATAAAAAAAAAAAATGACATAGATAAGAAGGTAACATTGAATTCATTGAAATGATTAAAAATTTAAATGGAACTGGGCTGAACATATTGTTAAAAGAGGCAACAGTATATGAACAGTTAAAGTCTTACTTTGGATTCTAAGAGATTGTGAAATATATAGAAAGAGACCACATGTGATATGGAGAAATATAATAAGGAAACTTGCTGATGTATTGCTGAGAAAAGAAACTAACGATAAGAGAACTTGAAATTGAAGAGATCCTCCATTCTCCATTGGATCTATAATGATTGAAAAATGAGGAGTGGTGATTGTGACACAAGAATTAGCACATCTTAAAATGTTAATATCTTGGTATTTAAATCCAAGCTAAAAAAAACAAAAACAACTTAGAACGTTTTTTTTAGATTTCAGATAACCGATAACCAACCTAGTTAGACATTTAATTATTATCACTTGTTTATTAATAAATGATTATGTAAATAAAAAAAACTGCAAGCTTTCACAATTATCAGTTGATGAACATTGTTTTCATTTTGAATGTTTCTCTATAGAAAAATGCTAAAACGCCATTGCTCTGAGGCAGATTACGATAAACTGTGGCAAACACTGTCACATATCTCACATACATCTACAAAGCCATTAATCAATCGTCAAATTGAAAACAAATTCGCAATATAAATTTATTATTATTTTTATCAAGGCATAAAGAATCTTTAACAAGTGCAATTAGTTAATTAAATTGTTGTATATGTGTAAGGTGAGAGTTGGCATAGGTTGAATTGATTTTTTTAAATATTATACATATTGATTAAAATGTTTTATAGTTTTCTAGCAAATTAAGTTTTGAATATAAATAAAGAATATAAAAATAACATAATTGAGAAAAATAATCAGGGCCTTATAAAAGTATAATCTATACTAAAATTTATAAAGATAAATCAAATAAAATATGACTAAATTAAGTTAATATCTAAATACAGTACAAAATAATATTAAATAAAAAATATTAATAATAAAAATAATAAAATAAAAAACAAAAAAATATATAAATTAAAGTATCAACTTTTTAAATAAAATAAAGTAATAAAAATATAAATTACAAACAAATATTATTAATTTGAAGTTTAAATTAGTATTAAAAATACTAAAATATAAAAATGTATTCAGTACTAAAAGTATCATGACAAATTTTGATCCCACAAATCTCACCTTTCCCAACTATTACTATACCATTACATTAAACAACATAGGTCCTTATGAAATAAATCTCAATTAAACAACTTCTTCTCTTGTAGTCTTTCAAAGTGGATATAAAACAATCTTCAAACATTTTTTGAACACAAATTTAAAAAAAAACAAAAACAAACAATATTTACATATGTTACTGTCAATTCATAACATCTGAAAAATTACTTCATAGTAAATTGAAATATTTCACATTGTTGGTTCATAAATTATATACAGCAAGTTCAATTTAAAGATGTTTAAAGCTTCACACTCTCAAGTCAAAATACTTCAGACTGGCTTATATATATATATATAGAAATTTAAATAAAGAGAAAGGTGGAACCACATTTTTCTTGTAAAATCTCTATCTTGTGTTGCAACTTGGGAGCTTTCTACACAGCCATCATTACATCTGATTGGCTGTCATTTAAGCATTATGAAACCCACATGCAAGAGGGTTCAGCCTTTCACTTTAATTAAAAAGGTAATTTAAAAGGCTACCTTTTATTCTACATCTTTTACAATGCAACCATTATGATTACTTACTGATATTATAACTATTTCAACAACAAATATAAATAGTGATGACTAGCTAGATTTTATGTATTAAATTATTTTTAGATACTTCTTTCTTTATCTGCTTTCATAATGAATAGAAATATTTTTATACAGGTCTTACAAATATACAATCATTTATTCAAAACAGAAAAACATGTAACATTAAATATGAGCAAAATAACTAATTTTTATTAAAATGATCTTCTGACCATGATTTCATCTATTAACAAATAAACCTTTTCAAATGAAAATGCACTAAGTACAAACATAATTAGATAATCTTTCTATAATTCATTTAAAAAACCACTCCTTTTAATGTCAAGCAAAGTTTTCATAAGATTTGTGATTTCAGATTCTAGAAAATTTATCATCAGAGTTTTTTAACTTTTTTTTTAATTATTTTTTTTTTATAAAAAATAACTTCTACATTGATCTGCATTTTTTATGAATATAAAAAACTAAGTTATGAAATCTATTTTTTATTATATTTATAAAAACTTTAAGTCTTTCATTAAGATTTAATTTACTTTGTTTTTTATAAATTTTATAACAACTGCAGGAAATCTTATAAACTATCCCAGGAATATATTTATCCATAAATAACTGTTTTGAACAATTAACAATGAATTTAAGTCAATGCCTCTGTTAGAACCAACTTTCATACCACTCAGTAAATGACTATTCTTATATACCTATCTATATATTGAAAGCTTAAATAATAAAAAAACAAACTCTTTTATTATTATTATTACCATTCAATTTTTTATTAATATTAGGCTTGTACTTATTTTCATTAAATATAGTATTCCTAATCAATTCATACTTATAACCCAAGTTAAAATAATCAGAAGCAAATTGACTTATTTGAATATAAGCATTAATTTCAAAATTATTACACTTTTTATTTCTATAAGAAAAATTTAATTAAAAAAATGTTTTTATGAGTAAAAGGTTGTTAACTAACAGATTTTACCATATTTTTTTAAATTTGTATGTTTTACAAAATGATTACAAAGTATTATCAACTTTATGAACATTTAAATTTAAATATTTTTAACTAAACAAAATCAAAAGTACCCTCCCCCCTTCCTTGATGAGTAAATTAATATTAGATTCAAAAACATTCAATCTATCCAAAACAATCTTCAATTTAACTTTCTGAATGACAACAAACAATCATCAACATATTTAACAAATATTTTCAAACAAACAGAAAAATGATTAAAATTACTACTCCCTAAAAAATCAATGTAAACAGAATACATTAAAACAAAAATAGAACAATTCATTCTTTTTTAATTTTATAAAACACATGATTACTGATAAAACATATTAAATCCTCTAATAATAAAAAAGTCATAAATAACTTTAATCTTATCAGCAGAAAATATTAATGTTTCCAGAAAATAGAAAGAAATACGTTAATATTTTAAATTTATCAACTGACTGAAACATATTTTGAACATGTAAACTACCAAATACACAATGGTTTTGTAAATCACAACCACTTATTTTATTAAATACATCAAAATTGATTAAAACTAATATAATTTTTAAAAATTTTATAAACATTTTTCCACTATAAAATCAAAAATACACATTGAAGGAAAATTATCTTTATGAGACTTGAAATTTTAAAATTTCTTATAAAATTTTTTAAAAATTAATTTTGGTCAATTTTGTAGTTTATCTATTTTAGAGAACATTTAATAAAATAAGTGATTTTATTTTAGAGAATTATTATGTATTTGGTAGTTTAGATATATAAAATATGTATCAAACAGTTGTTAGATTAAAAAGTATTAATATATTGTTTCTTTCTATTTTGGATTCTTCTGATAAAATTAGTTATTCATGATTTGCTTTTATTATCAGAGGAGTCAATGTATTTTATGTGTATTTTATAAAATTAAAGTTAGATGGGTTATTTGTTTATTTTTGTTTTAATGTGTTTTGTCTATATTGATTTCTTAGAGAGTAATTCTATTAATCCTTTTTCTGTTTCAAATTATTTGTTACATATAGTGATAATTGTTTTTTATTAAGAAACAAAAATTGAAGAATTTTAATAGACTGAATGCTTTGGATTCTAATATTAATTTTACTATTGAGGGAGCATTTTTGATTTTATTAAGTTAAAAATATTCAGTTTTAAGTGTTGATAAACTTGGTAATACATTACAGTGTAGTAATTTAATTAAATATAAAAAAGTAAAAAACATGATACAGCTTAACAGTTATCAATCTTTTACTCATAAGAAATATTCTTTATTACATTTTTATAGAATATAATTTTCTTCTTCTTCCTTTTCCTATGTATTGATTTCTACTTTAACATATCCCATTTATACCATTCTTAAACACTTTATCAATACTCTTTATTTATATCAAGTTCAGTTTTGTCCTGCAGTCATCATCAGAGCTGCTAGTTTGATATAAATAAAAAGTATTGATAAAGTGTTTAAGAAAGGTGTAAATGGTATGATATATTAAATTTTTGTTATTAATTATTTTGAAAGTAATGCTTATATTTAAGGAAGTCAATTTGTCTCTAATTATATTGAATTGAGTTATAATTATGAATTTATTAGAAATATTATATTTAATAAAAATATCTACAAAACTATTATTAATAAAAAAGTAATGTTAATGAGAATAAAGAGTTTATTTCTGTATCATTTAAGTTTTCAATATAGCAATTAGTCTATAAGAATGACCATTTATTGAGTGATATAAAAGTTACTTGGAAAAAAGGCTTTGATTTAAATTTATTATTAAATAATTCAAAACAAATTATTAATAGTAAATATATTCCCTGGCATAATTTATAAGATTTCTTGTAGTTGTCATAAAAATGTATATAGGTCAAAATAAATTAACATTTAATGAAAGAGTTAAAGTTTATAACATTAGACTTAAAAATAAATATCATAACCACTTTTGTATATTCATAAACTGAATACAGATCATAAAATATTATTTGATAATCAAATATTAACTTTTATAAAAAAACTAAATTAAAAAGACATGAAATATCTTATATCTTTTATAAAAACTTTTTTTGATGTTGAAAGTAGATGATGTGTTTTTAATTGATTTTCAATTGAAAATAACTATTTGTCAATAGACAAAACCATGGTCATAAATTTTTTTTTGTATAAATTTGTTTTGTTAGGATTTAATGTTATATGATTTTCCATTTTATTTATTATTACTTGTATAGCTTTAGGCAGCATTTAACATTTATTCAATAGAACTCTTCATCCAAACTCTGTTATAAGAGATTTACTATTGATTACTGCTCATGCAATGCAAAACTTTTAACTTATTTTTGAAGTATTTCATTATATAAAAATGTTTATAGAGAAACATTTACTTCACTATAAGTCATCTATAGGCTGTTTATCTTTTCCATAAATGAAAAAAAAAATAACAAAAAGTGACAAAATACCACTGCAGTGCTAAAAATTATTATCACTAAGTTCTAGACTTTTTTTTTATAGATATCTTACATTCATGTGATTGTGTTGCCTTAACAACAGTTTGAGATTGTCAATTGTAATTGACGATGGGATTGTTTAAATGTTAACTGATTTTTAATGATTACATATAAACCCAATTAGCCTTGAGCATTATTACAATTATTACTTAAGTAATACTTTGGATGCAATTTTAAAATTATAATTGCAGTTTGTAATGTTATAATTGACTATCTATTAGACTGCATTCACCTGTTTAAAGAGATTTATTTAAACTTTTTTGCATCAATAATTTTAATCTCTGTGGTCCAGTTGCAATCTTTAGTTTCTATATAAATATATTGGATTATAAATAAAAGTGAGGTTCCATCTTTACTGTTAAAAGGAGGTTGCCTTGATGACAGTTTGAGATTGTTGATTTTAAGTGTTATTGGGATTGTTTAAGTGTTGATTGGTTTCTAATGATTATTTATGAACTCATTTAGTCTTGAAAATTATTACACTTATTATTTAAGCATTTTAGTGCAACTTGAAATTATAATTGCAGTTATAATTGACTATCTATTAGTCTGCATTCAGAATAGGTTATATTTACCTGTTTAAGGAGGTTTATTTAAACTTCTTTGTATCAATAATTTTAATCTCTGTGGTCAACTTGCAATCTTTAATGTCTTTATAAATATATTGGATCATAAATAAAGTTTGAGATTGTTGATTGTAATTGATATTGGGATTATCTAAGTGTTGCCTAATTATATCTATATATACGTTCACATAAGAATGCATACGCACACGTGTGTGGGTACAATAAAATAGTAATACTTCAGAATAACAACAAGAAATATATAAAATATTTATTTTATCAACATCTGCAGAATCTTCAATAAGATCAATTATTTAAAAAAAATTGTTGGGGAAAAAAATGAATAAGGACTTTAAAAAATATTATAAAATAGTGATCCTTCTATACCATGATCTTTGCCTACTAGATGCAATCACATGCTAGTGAAAGAGTTTACAGCAAGAAGTATATTAAATAAAAGCATGAACAATAATATATTTAGCAATGAAAATTATTTATTTAGCAAATAAAAATAAAATGTAAAATTTTATCATACTTATTGAATTTACAGTAAAAAGTGTACTAAATGAAATTATGAAAATAACATATTTAGCAAATAAAGCAATTTTAACATGAAGTCTTATTTTATAGTTAGATTGCTTTATTTGCTAAATATAATTAAAAATATTTTTCTATATTACAATTACATAATTGAATATTTTATTAAAATAATGAAATCTCTTAAATATAAGGAGTTTTCAAATCAACATTTAAAAATAGAATATATATATATATATATATATATATATATATATATATATATATATATATATATATATATATATATATATATGGCTGCAGAAAGGAGTTTGCTATTAACTGAAAGGAGACCCTTTGATTCCTCTTGGAGGCCTTAAAGGAACCGAGCAGGGCAAATTCCTAATGTCCACTCCATACGTTCTTGTCGTTGCAGCTGTTATTACTATGTGATTATTCATATAGTATACGAACATGGATGGGCTGCTCACCAACATGCATTAGCCAGCGTGGTGAGTTTATTGGCTTTTTACCTCTGAGTTTAAGATCAAGAAACACCATGGTCTTTCTTCTCAGTGCCTGATAAGGCAGAATGAATGTTTGTGTAAATGATAAATATTTTTCCAATACATATATACAATTATGACAGACAAAAATAAAGCATGGCCCTTATTCCCAGGAGGCTGTAAAGTCACCAACCAAGGCAGCGGTTGGTGGCCGAAGGCGGAGGGTGCTAAGAATCCCCTGATTGTGGACCCAGGCTGCCATTTGATGACGACTTTTTATTTAGGTACTTACAACTGCAGATCACTTTCAAGTGAAGGAAGATTGCAAGAATTAGAAGAAGAACTGTCTTATATTAAATGGGACATTATTGGACTTTGTGAAGTTAGAAGAAAAGGAGAAGAAACAATTGATTTAAAAAGTGGACATATACTCTATTATAAAGGCACACATATTGGAAATACAAGTGGAGTAGGATTCATTATAAATAAAAAGTGGAAGAACAATATTGTGGAGATTGATGGTGTATCGGACAGAGTGGCAAGATTAGTTATACAACTTAATAGCAGATACCAAATGCAGATAATTCAGGTTTATGCCCCAACAAGTTCTCATAGTGATGAAGTAGTAGAAGATTTTTATATGGATGTACAAAAGGCTTTTGATCAGAGTAAACAACATTTTAAAATTGTTATGGGAGACTTTAATGCTAGAATTGGTAGACAAATGAAAGATGAAATTGCTGTAGGTAATTTTGGTTATGGTAATAGAAATGAGAGAGGACATAGACTTGTGGAGTTTGCAGAAAAAGAAAAACTTTATATTATGAATTCATTTTTTGAGAAAAATGTTAAAAGGAAATGGACATGGAAGCATCCAAATGAAGGTACAGCAGAATTGGATTATATTTTGACTAACAGAAAATACATATTTCAAGATTGTAATGTTCTTAATAAATTTAACACAGGAAGTGATCATCGATTAGTAAGGTGTAAGTTACGTGTTAATGTAAAACTAGAAAGACAAAAATTATTAAGAAAAACAATATTTACAGTTGATATTCCTAATCTTCAGAAACATTCTAATGAATTTAAATTAGAACTTACAAATAGGTTTCAAGTGTTAGGAGATTTTGAACATGATACAGATTTGAATGAAATTAATATGAAAATAACTGATACACTTTTAAAAACTGCAACAAACATAGCTGGTAGAAAAAAGCAGCAATTGACTAATAAAATTTCTACTGAGACTAGAGAATTTATGAAGAAAAGAAGGAATATGAAGATATACAAAAATGATGTATTAAAAAGAATTGAATATCTCGAATTTTGTAAAATGGTACGGAAAAGAGTTGAAAATGATATAAGAAAGTATAACTGTGAAATAGCAAGAAAAGCTGTAGAAGAAAATAAAAGTCTCAAAAATGTTAAACAACATTTTGGTATTGGTAGGAAATTTATATCTGCAATAAGAAAAAAAGATGGAATTATTACTAAAAAGAGAGATGACATCATGAAATTGGTAGAAGATTTTTATCAAGAATTATATAGTAATAAAGAACAAGTACCTCCTATATCTATTACATCTTCCGAATTGCCCAGAATTTTAAATGAAGAAGTGAGACATGCAATTAAGTGTATGAAGAAAGGAAAGGCTCCAGGAAATGATGGAATTATAATTGATATATTAAAAGAAGCAGGTGAAGAAATAGAAACAATTTTAGCAAAGTTATATACCAAATGTCTAAATGATAAAGATGTACCGGAAGATTGGAAGAATGCAGTAATAATATTAATATTTAAAAAAGGTGATAAAGAAGATATTAGAAATTACAGACCTATCAGCCTTTTATCAGTTTTATATAAAATTTTTACCAAGATAATTACAACTCGTCTACAGAGAACTTTGGATTTCCACCAACCAAGAGAACAAGCTGGATTTAAAAGTGGTTTTAGTACAATAGATCATATCCAGGTATTGAGAGAAGTCATAGAAAGGACAAACGAATATGAGTTGTCATTATGTTTTGGATTTGTAGATTATGAAAAGGCATTTGATTCTATACACATTTCTTCAGTGATTAAAGCATTGGATCATCAAGGTATAGATCCAGGATATTGTCATATTTTAAAGAATATTTATAAAAATGCAACAGCAACAATTAGATTACATAATGATACTGGAAAAATCAACATTGAGAAAGGTGTAAGACAAGGTGACTCCATATCTCCAAAACTCTTTACAGCAGTGCTGCAAGAAGTATTTTGTGGATTAAAATGGGAAACTAAAGGAGTGAAAGTAAATGGAGAGTATTTAAGTCATTTAGATTTCGCAGATGATGTAGTTGTTTTTGCAAATAATGCTTCAGAGCTGCAGGAAATGTTGCAGGAGTTAGCAGATGAAAGTAGAAAAGTAGGACTAAAGATAAATGTTAAAAAGACTAAAGTAATGTTTAATCGATTTGCTCAAAATATGAAAATAAAGATTGATTATGAAGAATTAGAAGAAGTTAACAGTTACAAATACCTTGGTCAGATTATTAATACAGATGGAAACATAATGGAGGAAATTAATCATAGAATTAAACTTGGTTGGAGTGCTTTTGGTAGAAATAACTTGATACTAAAAGGAAATATGCCTATGTGTTTGAAAAGGATGGTTTTTAACAAATGTGTTTTACCAGTTCTTACTTATGGATCTGAGACTTGGACACTTAATAGAAGAGCAATACAGAGACTTCAGACCACTCAAAGGAGTATGGAGAGATGTATGTTGGGAGTAACAAGAAGAGATCGAAAACACAATGTATGGGTAAGACAACAAACAGGTGTTACTGACCTTATTGAAAAAATTAAAAGATTGAAATGGAGTTGGGCTGGACATATTGCTAGAAGAGATGATAATAGATGGACAATTGAAATTTTAAACTGGATTCCAAGAGATTGTAAAAGACCCAGAAAGAGACCACATGTGAGATGGATGGATGAAATAAGAAAATGTGCAGGGGTGTTGTGGAGAAGAGAAGCTAAAGATCAGAGAAGATGGATTAAACTTGGAGAGACCTTCATCCTGCAGTGGATTGATAATGGTTGATGATGATGATGATATATATATATATATATATATATATATATATTATTTGTTGATATAAGGTATCATTGAAATTATTTTTTTTTTTAAATAAAACTTTTAAGTGAAAGGTTAAAATATGTCTATTGCATTTTAAATTCATTACTAAAATATTTTACATTTTAATGTTTGAGATAATTTATTCAAATAATATTAATAATGAACTTATAATGAGAAAATTATAACAATATGACAAGTTGTAATTTTTTGTTTTTACAAGTATTTGATATTTGTTTTATCTGATAATTTTACATGTTTCATGATGTAATCATTCTGATTGCCTATTTTGATATTTATAAAATTACATTCCTTTAACATCCTTATTTTATAAAGAAACATACTTATACAGAATTAAGTTAACATATCTTAAATTATTTGTAAACAAACTTTGAAACAATATCAGTCCAATTATTAGGTATATTCCATATTTTACTGTGGCTTCTATACTGCATGAAATAAGTGACAAATTGCTGTATATTATGTGTGCATTTTAGAAATAACTTTCATCATCAGTTGACCTAGAGCATTGCCAATAATTGATACAAATATTACAGTCATTGACTTACATTAGTATATAATGATGATTGATTTGCTTTCAAAATATTAATATTTAGTTCTACTTTAACTTGGTTATATTTGAATGAAAGCAGAACTAGAAGTCCATTTTGTTAAAAACCGATATTGCAAATAAAGAATGCATCTGACATCTTTTTCAAAATATATTTGCATCAAATTTTACTTACAAATTTTGATGTTGAATTTTTTGATTGTTTTTATTAAAATGAATCTCTGATTCTTCCTTAATTAACATATTATTGTGTTGAAACAGGCGAATGCATAGTAGTGGATATAGTACTGAATATTTGTGTTTTCATTCTAGGAGATCCCATCCCTATTACAATATCAACATAAATAAGCCAAATATTATATTTGCAAGATTGCTCGCATTGCTCCAGGTAGCTAATAAAGGAAGTTATTCTTATAATATATACATTCTGCCGAATGATTTGTTACTTCTTCCATGTAGTTTGTTAAAAATATATTGAGCACAATAGTGGAGCTGATATCTCTCAAAATTTATTTATATTAAAAATGCGTTTACTGATAATAAAGTCTTATTAAAATTAAATAACTTTTTTTGTCACAGAATACATATACTTAAGAAATAGTTCATGGAATTGATTGCTCATAAAATGAGTATATAAAATATCTTGGAAAAATTATTCTACAATCATAGAGGAAACTAATCAGTAATTCAGTCTTAAGTTTTAATTAAAAGTCTTTTTTAAAAAATAAAAGTGAAGGACAATAAAAAGGCAAAAAGGTGTTAATTTTCTTTATTTCTTGTTGTCTGTTATATATTAATTAAAAAACAAAGAAAAGTTTTTCTTCATAATGTTAAATCTTAAATTCTTTGTTAAAAATAATTTATTTAAAATCTATTTTATTTAATTATTAAAATTGACATATTTCTTAAAAAATAAGTAAATAAAAGTCTATTTTTTATGATTTAATAAATATTGTCAATTAAATGTTATACGTAAAAGTTTATTCCCACATGAAATTTATAATAAAGATAAAAAAGTTTCAAATATAGAAGCCATAATGAGAAAAAATGAATTTCCAAAAAACGTAGAAAAGTTGAGGAATAATAAGTTTTAATTTCGAAAAAAACATTTTTATTTTAGGTCTTGTAGAAATATATTTATCATTTTTGTGATATTATCTCACACAAATATATGGTGATTTTCCTGAAGGTTTGTGATAATGGTGTTCTAGTTATATATTTATATTGGACTATTTCCATCATCTAATATGCGTAATGAATATCTTTAATAAAATTTAACTTTATTTAAATATTTCAAATACGTTCAACTGTTAGTAATAGCACATCAAACAGGTTAGTATATGCACAACGTTTTGAGATGTATTATTCTACCCTCTTCTTCGAATCCCAGGTCAGGCTAGAAACACCTGAAGAAGAGGGGAGAATAATACCTCTCAAAATGCTGTGCATATACTAACCTGTTTGATTTGATATTACTGACAGTTGAATGTATTTGAAATATTTAAATAAAGTTAATTTTTTCTAAAGTCATTCAATACACATATTAGATGATGGAAATAGTTCAATATAGAAATACAAATATATGGTGATGATTGGGAATAATGTTATAACACTAATACAAAAATTAAAATGAGAATAATACAAAGTAGGAATTTAGGTTAGAAAAATAACTATAAATAAAGATTTGAGGTAATAGTATCACACACACAAATATTTAAAAAAGTGTAGATTAAATATCAGTTATAAAAGAGAAAAGTAGGTGCCCAATATATACACATATTAGGTATGTATATTTAGAAAGCTAAAAATAATTTCTGTTACTTGGTTATTTTATTATTTGGTGCAAAGTGTCTATATACAAATTATGAAATGAAATATTGGTAGTTTACAACTATTCAGGACTGAAAATCAAAACAATTTTAATATCTACATAAGTTAGCAATGAATAGTCACAAAAATCACTGAGCAAAATGTTCATCTTTTATTACAGTAAATAGTAAAGGGAAGGTTGATCTCCATGAATACACATACATGTGAGGTCAGATTGACCTATGGTCAAACCTATGGTCAACATGGGTTTGACAAGAATCTCAGCCTCAGGGTGGCCTTTGAGCATTCCATCATCAGATTTTCAATTGGATGGGCAGTTGAAGAGTTGGAGTGTGAAGCAGATTGAAGCCTGTCCATTAAAGTATGAAGATTAGCTATCTTAATATATATCTGAGCACTTATAGCATATATGTGTGGAGATGATAATCTGGACCAACTGATGAGTGCTGGTTTAGCATGAAATACGTATATTGGTGATTATTTATCTTTTCAACATATATGTGTTCAAGTGTATCAGTGTTATGAGATAGAGTGGAGAGTGGTGTGAAAGTCTGTGCTCATATACCCTATATAATCTTATCTTGTAATTTAAGTTTGGTCAGTTAAATGATATGATACCAAATATATATATGCAAAGTATTTAATTGAAAGTAAAAATAACAATTTACTATATGAATTAATTGTAAAAAAAAAAAAAATATTTTTTATAAAGCTGTAATGTAAAAATAAATAGTTACATTTTCATTTACCATTGTCAAACTCCCTCCACTCATAACTTTGACGCCATCCATTTCAGATAAATACACTAATGATTATTACTAATCATTCTCGAAACTAGAGATTATCTCTAGGACAGATATAAACTTTAAACCTCAGTTAAAGATTAATCTATTTGATTTTTTTAATTTTACGCGCACACGGAGTTATTTACCTTTCTCTGTCCCGTATGTAATATCTTTATAGATATAATAAACACCTCCATACTTCCTCATTCTTTTTAAATTCGTATAAATAAAGATATAATAAAAGACAAATGACCCTCAAGATGCGTTTCATGCTAAACCAGCACTCATCAGTTGGCCCAGGTCACCATATCTCATATATATCTCTATTATTTTAATCTTTAACTGAGGTTTAAAGTTTATATCTGTGCTAGAGATAATCTCTAGTTTCAAGAATGATTAGTAATAATCATTAGGGTATTTATCTGAAATGGATGGCGTCAAAGTTGTGAGTGGAGGGAATTTGACAATGGTAAATGAAAATGTAAAAATTTACACTAGATAAATACTTTGCATATAATAGAGATATATATGAGAGATAGTGACCTGAGCCAACTGATGAGTGCTGGTTTATCATGAAATGCATCTTGGGGGTCATTTGTTTTTTATTGTATCTATTTATATGAATTTAAAAAGAATGGTAAAGTAGGGATGTGTTTATTATATCTATAAAAATAAATACCTTAAAGTAATAGGTTTTTTTATTTGAGTAAAATCAAAAATACTATAAGCTGTAATTTGGGAAAAAAATATTGTCTTTAGAATCAGAAAGCTAATTAAAAACTTTAAAAAACAAGGTGGACGATCATAGCTGTTTTTAATCAAATAATTGCAAATTGACAGATTAGTTTCTTTGTAAGCACAATTTTTAGTTAAAATGCTGTTTAACTATTATAGAAAAAGTATTAAAGATAGCTTAAAGAGAATACTTGTAAAGAATACATTTCTTATTTTATTACGTCAAGTCAGCATTTAAGCAGCAATCATCTAGTATTCCATACAAATAGTTATGATAAATGGAAAATTTATTCAAGTAAAAGAATATTAACAATCATTTCTGACCAGTTCTAGAAGTAAAATTAGTAACAACAGTAAATAAATTTTCACCATGCAGTGTACAAAAATAGGAAAGAAAATCACTGATGATGAAGAGTACTTTTTACCATATTCACTAGCTCTGATAAAAACAGTTCATAATGATACTTAGAGATTTCCAAAAATGTCCTGCTGAGGACCATTAAACATGTGTCTGTTCATTTCCAATCATGTTGTACTAAAGTGATTTGGATCCACAGATCTAAGATGAAGCTTTAAATTGTAGCTTTTCAATTGCTGTAACAAAGAATATGTTAATCACACAGAGCTGATGTGCTTTAAGTTTTGATGACAACTTATCAGAATCAAGACCGATGAATACCAATGAATGAATGAAACTGAACTTCAATGATATTGATGGATTAACCATACATAAATCTAGAGTTAATTGTATTAGTAAGGTAAACTACTGTAAATCAATAATAAATTTTCTGATTTAAGAAAAGAAGTTGAATGCAAAAATATCAGGAAGCAGCTTCAAGATTCAACTCATATATGTAAAGTATTCATAATGCTTGTACAAAGAACTTGTAAGTAAATAATATTGATAAAAAAATGTTATTTAAATTTAAAAAGACATAAATTTTATTTGTAAATTTTTAGGAGACATTCCTTTGCAGAGAAATATTTGAAAATTTTAAAGAAAGGTATTAGCACTTTTTTCAAGGAGAGAACAAGATTTTGCTTGAAATTAATAATAATTTAAGAATCACTTTCTTTGACTTAATATAGTTTTTTTTTGTATGATACTACTGAAGTTGTAATGTGGATACATATGATATATGTGTCAAAGTCTATAATTCAATGAATATCCATTCTATGTATATTAATGGATAATATTGGGAAAATTAAAGTATGGTTTAGTTAAAAGACAAATATATACTTCATAAATGTTCATATTAAATTCAAATGATAATGTATACATATATAACAATGATATAATTATAAGGATTTTTTTTTCATTAATAAATATATTATTAATTATTAAGCCAGTCTATTTTAGTTTATTCATATTTTCAAATATGTATATACTTGTTTCTTCTTGATTAATAGTCAGAAATAGTTTATGTATTCATTATTGTCAATGTCTATTCTTTATTCAAATTAGAATTCAGAAAAAAAAAATCTTAAAAAAATCAATAACAGCGCAGAAAGGTTGGTAATAGCATAGTTATCTTTACTAGCAGCAAGTTAAATAAAAATTTCTGTTGAATGTATTAAACCTTTTTTCCAATTATTTAAGGTTATATAATACATTTGGAAATATATCCAATATTCTGAAAAGATATTATTATAGAATTTGTAATTATATGTGGAAAAGTTTGCTATAGACTGAAGTGAGACTCTTGATTCCTCTTTAAGGTTTTAAAAAGACCAAACAGGCCGTATAAAATTCAAACCATGTATTTTTGTTATTGCAATTATTGTTACACTGTAATTACTTATACAAAAAATTAACATGGATAAACTGCTCATGTGGTGAGTTTATTTGCTTTTTATCTTCGAGGGTATGATCAAGAAATTCAATCGTCTTCCATTTAATGATAGTTCTTAACTGAAATATCAGTTGAATTTTTTTAAGGCAGGACGAATGTGCACATTTAGGAATGTTTTTGCAAATAGATATTTACAATTATGACAAAAAATTAAATTATGTCCCTTATTTTTAGAAAGCTTTAAAGGGGATCAGCCATGACTATCATTGTGTTCAAAATTAGAGGGTTTAAATAAATCTCCTGATTATGATCCCAAGCTGCAATTTACTAATGCCCATTTATTTAGATACTTATAACAGCACATTTTTTTCAAGTTAAGAAAACTTCAACAAATTAAAAGAAGTACTGTATAATATTAAATAGGACATTATGAGATAGAAGAAAAAATGAAGAGACAATTGATATAAAAAGTGAACGTGTACTTTACTGCAAGAGTACAAATATTGAAGGACAAGTGGTATTTATTATATATAAAAAATGAAAGAAAAACATTGTGGATATTGATGATATATCAGACAAATTGGTAAGATTAGTTATTCAATTTAATGGAAGATACTAATTGCAAATAATTCAAATTTATGTTTCAACAAGTTCTCATTGTGATGATAAAGAGAACTGTTATATGGATGTATAAAATGCTTTTGATCAGACCAAGCAACATATTAAAATTGTAATAAGAGAATTTAATACTAGATTTGGCAAATCATTCAAAGATTAAAGTACTAAGAATGAATTTGGATATAATCATCAAACATCACATGATCACATTTCTTTCTTATGCTTGTTCATAACTGTTATTAAAACAGACAAAACTTTCCATACAGTAATGCCACTCAGTGCAAGCCAGAGTAATCAATGGATGCCAGAAGGCTTGGGCATAAAATCCCTATCTAGTGCCTATTCATCCACTATCCCCAGAATAATTTCTGGCTTGTGGCCTTCATCAAAAACTAGTCTGGAGATATTGGATGAGTAGGCAGTAGATAGGGATTTTATGCACAAGCCTTCTGGCATCTATTGATTACTCTGTCTTGCACTGAGTGGCACTACTGTATGGAGAGTTTTGCCAGTTTTAATAACAGTTATGAGCAAGCATAAGAAATGGTGATCATGTGGTGTTAGATGGTTTAATACCACTTCTGCCTAGTGCGATAGTGGTGGCTATGGTTATTAGAGAACCAATGATGCCAAAATGTATGGGTAATGAACTGAGTTCAGATCTATATGAATATATAATCTAATGAACTTAGATTGAAAATATTGTGTTTTCAATTTTATTCTCATAATTTTGTAGTTAAGTAGAGATAAAAGGTGGCTGTTGGAGGGTTGCATTAGATCCTAAGATCTAGGTGCAGTATTCTCAGATCCAAGCCTCCTCACTGACAAAGGCCACAAGCCAGAAACCAGTCTGGGGATATTGGATGAGTAGGCACTAGATAGGGATTTTATGTACAAGCCTTCTGACATCCATTGATTACTCTGGCTTGCACTGAGTGGCACAACTGTTTGGAAAGTTTTGCTTATTTTAATTTGGATATGATGCTAGAACTAAAGGAGGATCCAAACAAATGGAGTTCATAAAAAAAAAACTAATAACTATATATATTAAATGAAAATGAGTATAAAGGCATCCAAATGAAGATCTGCTAGAAATGAATTATAATTTGATTCATAAATTATCTATATTTTTAGATTGCAATGTTATTAATAGATGCAAAACAAGAAATGACTATCGATTAATGGGATATAAGATACATGAAAGTGCAAAACTGGGAAAATGAAAAATATTATGAAAGTTAGTATTAATAGTTAATATTCATAATCCCAAATCTCTACAATTAATTTAAATTAGAATTTGCAAATAGTTTTAAAATATTATATATTTTGAAAATGGTTTAGCCTTAAATGAAAACAATGAGAAGATAACTGATACACTATTACAGATGGTGCAAAAACCATCAATTTACCAATAAATCTTCAAGTGACATAAGCTAATAAATGAAAAAAAGAAGAAATATGAAAATATTTAAGAATGATTCATTAAAAGGAATTGAATATATAAACTTTTATAAAATGGTGATATTATATACAAATTATAATTATGAACTGTCAAAAAAAGCTATAAAAGAGAATAAAAGTTTTTCATGTATAAAACAACATCTTAGTATTGAAAAAAATTCTATTTCTGCAATATAAAGAAAAGATAGAATTATTACTAAAAAGAGAAATGACAGCATGAAATGTATGAAGAGTTATATAAACAATAATATAATAAAAAAACAAGAAAACAAAGCACCTACATTTATTATATCTTCTGAATTGCCCAAAATTTTGAATGAAGAAGTGAGGCATACAATTAAATCTATAAAGAAGGAAAAAACTCCAGGAAATAATGGAATTAAAATTAACATCTTAAAAAAATCAGAAAAAAATTAGAAATTGTTGGAAAAGTTATATACAAAATGACTAAATGATAAAATGCAGCAGTAATATTGATATTTAAAAAATGATAAAGATGATATTAAAAATTATAGACCTATCCATTTTCTATCAGTTCTTTATAAAATTTTACTTAGACATTTGCCACTCATCTATACTGAACTTTATATTTTAATCACCCAAAAAAATGAAGCGGTATTTAAATATGATTTTAGCGTAGCAGATCAAATTCGAGTATTGAAAAATCTTGTAAAAAAACCCAGTGAATATGAGTTGATATTATAACTTAGATTTGTAGATTATAAAATGGTGTTTAATTTTTTAAGTATTTTTACAGTGATTAAAGAGTTGGATCATCAAGATATAGGCAGGTGTATGACAGTGTGGTCTATATCTTCAAAACTATTTATAGGGGTTTTACAAGAAGGAATTGTGAAATTAGTTGCATTTTTATATTGAACTATTTCCATTATCTAATATGAGTATTGAATGTCTTTATAAAAGTTTAAAAAAGCTGCTCACATGACAATGGCAAACAGTCCAATAAGTCAACCTAGTCTGACAACATAATGTATGAAAACCATTAATCAACTTTGCTCTTAGGAAACAGTGGAGAAATCTGAAGAAATCTCATAGATAAGTGTATGAAATTTTTACTGACTGTTGCCTTTGACTGAATGGCTTAGTTGGTTAGAGCATTATCTTAAAATTTAGTACTGAAAAATCTAAGGGACCAGATTTGATTCCCATGCTAACAACACCCAAAGAAGAGGAGAGAATAATATCTCTCAAAATATTGTGCATATACTAACCTGCATGCAATTACTAACAGTTGAATATATTTGGAATATTTAAATAAAATTAAATTTTTCTAAAGACATTCAATATTCATATTAGATGATGGAAATAGTCCAATATATAAATACAACTAAAACTCCATCATCACAAATCTTCAGGAAACAATTGTGAATTAAATTGAAAAGCGAAGGCTATATTATTAAGTAGGGATTTTTAAAACCATTTATACTTTTCAGGTGATGTGATTCTTTTTGAAAATAATGTTTCAGAGATTTCATGAAATATTGCAAGAGTTATAAAATGACAGTTAAAAAGTAGAACCAAAAGTAAAGGCTAAAAAAATTAATGTTCAATAAATTTTTTTTAAACAAATAAAGATTAATAGTTATGAATTAGAAAAAGGTAACAATTAGAAATATTTTGATCAGATTAATAATGCCAATGAAAACATAATAGATGACATTAATCATAGAATTAAAAATTGATGGAATGTGTTTGGTAGAAATAACATATTATTAAAAGGAAATATGCTTATGTATTTGAAAAGGAAGATTTTTAATAAGTAATTTTGTCAACTTGGATACTCAATAGAAGAGTGATTCAGAGATTTCCAACCTTTCAACAAACTATAGAGAGATGTATGTTAAGAGTAGCTAGATGAGATAAAAAATAAAATGATAAAACAAGTATCACTAACATAATTGAAAGAATTAAAAAAAAACTGAATTGGAGCTGGATTATATGGACAGTTGAAGTCTTAAACTAGAGACCAAGGGAGAGATCACATGCAAGATGGATGAATAAAATGAGTCTTTTGTAGACATATTTTAGATGAATAAAATAAGGATATTTTATTTGAATATTATATATTTGGAAAGTATTAATATTTTATTTATTTGTGTTATTATTTTTATTTTTATTTATTTTATTATTATTATTTTTTTTTTTAAAGAAACTTGATAATGCCAACAGAATGTAGTTGAAACGTTGCATGGAAAAGAAAGAAAATTATAGTTTGGAATAAAACAAGTTTTAAAAAGAAAAGGAATGTTGAATTTATATATTTATGGAGAGACTAGGAGTAAAAGAAACTGGATTAAACTTGGACAGACTTTCATCCTTGAGTGGATTGATAATGGTGTTAATAATGATTTTCTTTATCTAAGATTTTTAATTATTAAATACTCTTTTTTGGAAAAATTCAAACTTTATTAGAACATTTTAAATACATTTAACAGTTAATATGTAATATTCAAAATACAGGCATTCTTCATATACCTGGAGCTTAAATGTAAATATATGTGTGTGGTCATGTGTATCAGTGATATGAGATATTGTGGATAGTTGAAGGGTGCTTGAAAGTCTGTGTTCACATTCCCTATATTTACAATTAAGCTCCAGAAATATGAAGAATGCCTGTATTTCAAATATTACACATTAAACATGTATTCTGTCCATCCCTCTTCTATGTATTTAAATAGATAAGGTCCTATACATGAAGGATCAGAGTGATTTGAGGTCAACATGGACATTACAATAATATTGGCATCAGCATAGGATTTGGGCATTCCATCATCAGATTTTCTATGGTATGGATGGCTGAAGAGTTGGAAGTTGGAGTAGATTCAAGCATGCCCATTAAAGTATGAAGATTTTATATCTTAATATAAACTGAGCATTGATTATATATATGTGTGGGAGATGATAATCTGGACCAACTGATGAGTACTGGTTCAGCACGAAATATATATATTAGCGATTATTTATCTTTTCTTCATGTGCATGGTAATATCTATCAGTGATATGAGACAGTGTGAATAGTTGAAGGGTACTTGAAAGTCTGTATTCAAATTACCTATAATAACAGTTAATACTAATTTTATATATAGAAGGCAATATTATGGACAAATTACAACATTGAAATTTGATCATTTAAAGTATTTAATGCACATGTGTGTATATATATATATATATATAAGACTGTACAATAAATATTTTAAAATATTTTGTAACCAAGCACACGTCAAAATTTAATAAGAATAAACAGTTTGTCAACCTTCTACATTAATAAATGGAATACAAGAATAAATAGTTGCTTTATTCTTGTTAAATTTTGACTTATGCTTGGGTAAAGAGTATTTTAAAATATTTATTGTGTAGTGTTATGAGTTTTAATTTTGAATGTTTTATATTTCAGTTTTAAGTCCTGCTAGCTGATCAGTGAAAATACTGGCATGGGAATCAAAATGAACTTTTTATTTGTGGATCCTAAATTTAAAATGATGCTCTAACTAAATAAACTATTTTGTCATTTTTATGTTAACACTATCATCCACAAGACTAGAAAAAATCTGATGAAGAAAGTAATATCATTTAAAACAATGTCTTATATATTAACTTAATGTTTTGACTAACAGTTGAATGTATTTGAAATGGTTAAATAAAGTTTGAATTTTTTTAAAAAAAACATTAACAATTAAAAAGACTAAGTGATAGAAATACTTCACCATATAATGACAGTTTAAATGCCAATGTTATAATTTTTCAGACAAACATTATTGTAAAAATATTTCTAAACATTATAGAGACATTGGTTTGATTATCTTCAGTAGCTTAAAAGATATATATTTGATATTATCTTATTATGATCAAATAGCTTATACTAGTCCAAATATCAATATTATATATTCTACCATAACATTATAAATGGTATAACATTGGATAGTCATGCATAGTAATTATATTCAGAAACCACCAACTACTCTCTTCTTACTACAATATATATGGATATACTCACTAAAGATAACAATTGATGTTCCAAAACCCATTGAAAGTCAACAGCCTTATATAAAAACTGAGCATTTTTGTTTATGAATGTCTATGATAACCATGGTTTTGAAACATGGCATTTTAATATATCTCATTAAAACAAAAAGCCACATTAAACTTGTGTGTAAATATAATATATAAATTGCTTATTAATAACAGTATAGTCTTTGTGCTTTTTGGTAACACTAATTTTAAACATTTTATCAGCTGCAACATTCATATTAAAATATATACCACTGAATCATGACATATGAAATCATAATTAAACTAAAATTAAGAAAGTAAAAAAAAATCAAGTAAGCATAATGTTTATCTTAAAATTTATTCTAAATGCACTTTATATGTTAACACATGTTAATGTATTAAAATAATTATCTAATAAATAAAAGTTTTAGTTTTTTAATGAGATGATACACATGGTAGCCTTATTATTTAGATTAAGTGAACAATTTTTTATTGTAATTATGAAAATACATTTTAATTAGATAAAAATGAGATTTATAAGAATAATATAATAATATATATTTTTAATTTATTTTTGGTCAGTTTATTACTATGTGAAATTAAAGTGTTTTTTTTTTTTTAAATTGCACATGTACTTTTGTTTCTTGGTATATCTTATTAGATTATCGTATGAGAAAGAGAAATAATCTATGTATTTAGCAAAGTTCTACAATTAGACCTCTAAAATATGTAATGGTACTTTAGTAGATATATATATCAAATAGTGTTCATGTGGTATTTTATGTGGTTGGACAAACTTGTATAAATTAGGTGCACCCGTTTGACACCAATTGAGGAATATAATTAATCTGTAATATTGCAATCTTTGCTGAGAAATGCCAATTAGGTAATGGTACAATGCGGTAAAATATGGAAAGTTTGTGTTCTACTACTATTTAAATTACCATTGGTGCCAATTTATTTTATCTTAGAAGGCAAGATGAAATTTTGTCTGTTATAAATAAGCTTTAACCTAAGAGGTAGTAAGGATTAGTCTCATAGTTATTGGTTTAACTAAATGCTGACTAGTATAACTGTGATCAAGCCCAAGCCCATTACATCTACCTATTACTTTCTGACATTCTAAATTATAAAAAGCATAAGATCACAGTAATCATCAAAATATTAAAGATGAAGACACATACAATAAAAAATACTATGAGTTTGCATAACAAAATACAAATTTAATAATAACATTAATAATAAAACAGTATCAGATAGTTTCCAAAGAGGAATTTGTTGTTAAATAAAAGGACATCCTTTGATCTCTCTTGGAGGTCTTAAAAGAATCAATCAGGGCATATTTCTAATGTCCATTCCAAATGTTCTTCTCATTGCAACTGTTAATACTATGTTATTATTCATATAGAATATGAATATGGGTAGGATTTCCACTATCATGCATTAGCCAACATGGTGAGTTTATTGAATTTTTATTCCTGATAGCTCTTAACTGTGATCCGTTGAGTTGTCTTGAAAGAAAAATGAATATGTGTATGAATAATTGTTTTTAATAGATATTTACAACCATCACAGACCAAATTAAATCATGGTCTTTAATCCCAGGAGACTGAAGGGTTACCAACCAGGGCAGTGGTTGAGTCAAAGTGCAATGGTCTAAAACTCTTTTGATTGCAGATCTAGACTGCTATTTGATGATGACATTTTACTTAGATATTTACAACTGCAGATCACTTTTAAATGAAAAAAATTGCAAGAATTGGAAGAAAACTTCATTATATTAAATGGGATATTATTGGACTTTGTGAAGTTAGAAGAAAGGTGAAACCATGATTGATTTAAAAAGTGGATATACTACAAAGGCATAAATATTGGAAGCACAAGTTTAGTAGGATTCATTATAAATAAAAAGCAGAAGAACAATAATGTGGAGATTAATGATGTGTTAGACAGAGTGGCATGATTAGCTATTCAACTTAATAAGATATCAAATGCAGATAATTCAGGTTTATGCTCCAACAAGTTCTCATTGTAAGGATGAAGTAGAGGATTTTTATATGGATGTACAAAACACTTTTGATCAGACAAAACATTTTAAAATTGTTGTGGGAGTTTTTAATGCTAGAATTGATAAACAATTGAAAGATGAAAATACTGTTGGTAAATTTAGTTATGGTGATAGAAATGTCAGAGATCATAGACTTCTGATGTTTTCAGGAAAAAACCCTTTATATTATAATTTTTTTTTTTGAGAAAAATGTTAAATGGAAATAGATATGGAAGCACTCAAATGAAGATAAAACAGAAAGGAATTATATTTTGACTAACAGAACATATTTTTTAAGATTGTAATGTTCTTAATAAATTTAATGCAGGATGTGACCAACAATAGTGAGATGTATGATATGTGTTAATGCAAAACTGGAGAGGCAAAAATTATTAAGAATAAGATTCACAGTTATAATATTGAATTTCAAAAATCTTACACTTTTCACTTTTCAGCAAAAAAACTTTATTATTGCTGAAAAGTGTAAGATTTTTGAAATTCAATATTAGCAAAAACAAAGGAGGAAGAAAACATTCACAGTTGATATTCCTAATCTTCAGAAACATTCCATTAAATTTAAATTAGAACTTGTAAATTGTTTTCAAATATTAATAGATTTTGAACATGATTCAGATTTGAATAAAATCAATAGGAAGGCAACTGATATACTTTTGAAAAACTTCAACAAAGATCACTGGTAGAAAAAAGCAGCAATTGATCAGTAAAATTTCTATTGAGACAATTTTATGAAGAAAAGAAGGAATATAAAAATATATAAAAATGATGAATTAAGAAGGATTGAATATCTCAAATTTTGTAAAATGGTGAGAAAAAAAGTTGATAATAATATAAAAAAGTATAATTGTAAACTAGCAAGAAAAGCTGTAGAAGAGAATGGATTTCTCAAGAGTGTAAAACACCTTGGTAATATAAAATTTATTTTTGCAATAAGAAAAAAAAGATAGAACTATTATTAAAAAAAGAGATATCATTGTAGAAGAGTTCTATCAAAAATTATTTAACAATAAAGAACAATGAAAAGTATATCTTACAAATATATATTCTCTAAATTGCCTAGGATTTCAAATGAAGAAATGAGACATGCAATTGAATTTTTGAAGAAGGGAAAACCTCTAGGTAATGATGGAATTTTAATCAATAGTTTAAAAAAAGCAGAATAAAAAATAGAAATTTTTTGGCAAAGTTATATACCAAATGTCTAAATAAATAAAATGTACTAGGTGTTTGGAAGAATGCACTACTAATATTAACACTTAAAAAAGATAATAAAAAGATTTTAGAAATTACAAACTATCAATTTTTTTGCCAAAATAATTATAAGTTGTGTGCAGTAAACTTTGAATTTTAACCAAACAAAACAAGTTGGATTTAAAAGTGGTTTTAGTACAATAAATCATATCCAATTATTAAGAGAAATTATAGAAAGTAAAAGTAAATGTGACTTGCCATTATGCTTTGGATTAGTAGATAATGAAAAGGTCCTTGATTTTATAAAAATGCAACAGAACAATTAGATTACATAATAATACTAAAAAGATTAACACTGAGAAGGAGTTATGACATAGTGACTCCATATCTCTAAAACTTTTTACAGCAGTTTTACAAAAATATTTTATGGGTTAAAATGAGAAGCTAAAAGAATAAAAATAAATGGAGATTATTTAAGTTATCTAGATTCTGCAGATGATGTAGTTGTTTTTGCAAACAATACTTTAGAGCTTCAGGAAATGTTGCAGGAGTTATCAAATAAAAATAAAAAATTAGGATTAAAGATAAATTTTAAAAAGATTAAAGTAATGTTCAAAGGATTTTTTCAAAAGGAGAAAATAAAGATTAATAATAATGAGTTAGAAGATAACAACTACAATTATTTTGGCCAGATTATTACTATGATTGGAATCATAAGGAATGAAATTAATCATAAAATTAATCTTGGTTGAAGTGTTTTTCATAGAAATAATTTAATATTAAAAGGAATATGCCTATGTGTTTGAAAAGGAAGGTTGTTAACAAATGTGTGTTACCATTTCCTACTTATGGATATGAGACTTAGATACTAACAGAAGAGCAATACAGAGATGGAGATATTTGTGTTAGGAGTAACAATAAGATATCAAATAATGAATTACATGGATGAGAGAACAAAAAGTTGTTACTGAAACTATGGAAAAAATTAAGAGACTGAAGTGGGGTTGGGCTGGACATATTGTTAGAAGAGATGATAATAGATGGACAGTTGAAATCTTAAATGAGATTCCAAGAAACTGTTAAAGATCTAGAAAGAGATCACATGTGAGATGGATAGATAATGAAGTTGCTGGAGTGAAGTGGAGAAGAGAGACTAGAGATCAAAGAAAGTGGATTGAACTTGGAAAGATCTTCATGCTGCAGTGGATGAATAATAGTTAAAAATAATGATGATGATGAGTATCAAAGTAATTTTAGTTTATAGAATAATTAATAACAATATCATGATATATATCTTGATTATTAACAAACTGGAAAAAACCTAAATAATTATTTAATTTTTTAAAACATGACAGAATAACTCAGTTGGTAGAGGTTTGCCTTAAATTCGATATTCAAGAATCTAAAGGTGCGAGTTCAACTTCTAAGCGAATATTGTCACTGTGCATATAGGCCAGCAACACCTGAAGAAGAGCAGAGAATAATACTACTAGAAACGTTTTGTAATTACTAACCTGTGTTGTCTATTTGTGTGTTATTGCTAACAAGTTATTTGTATTTGGAAAATTTAAATAAAGTTTAAAAGTTTCAATACATTCAACATTAACTCATAGATGATGGAAATAGTCCATCATATCACATATAATGATAATGGTATTATAATTACAAATGTACCACGTCTTAGAATAAAAAAAAAACAATTAATTTTTAAATATTTTTAACACAGTCTAAAAAATAGTTTGATTTATGACAATCAAATATTTAATAGTAGTTGTAAGTGCATTTTCCATTACAAACATTATTAATAGACAAATTCTTGATAAATAAATTAAAATATGTATTTGGTTTAAATTAATTAAAGTTACCCTTAATATATAATCAAGAAATAAAAATTTATTTAACGGGTAATTTTTTTACAAGGAAATACTTTAGATCTAAAGCAAAATTCTTATTTTTTTTTTACTGTAGAAAGAGCAGTTTTTAATATGAAAAATCACAAAGTCATATGTATGGTAATTTTTATTACTTTCTTTAGCAAATAATAAACATGAAAACTACTTAATTGAGTTTATGTGAACATGTATATTTATAGAAAAAACAATCATTCCTGTAATTAAATTGATTGTCACGTATTATTAGTATGACCTTTATCATCATTCTTTAATAAACTTTATCCTTGCATTTACAATTTGTCATAAATTCTGTCAAAATTAAAAATTAAAAATGATTTTGTGTTTTTACCCATTTTATTATTGAAATAATTATTGAAAATGGAAAATAAACATGTTATATGCATAATTTGTTAAAAAAATATTCATCGCCATGCATTAATTTTCACATAGGTTTACGTAAATTCTTATAGACTATATAATTATATTTAAAATTGCTGAATATATGCTTGTAGATCAATTATCTTGAGTTATAGTATTATATCACTTATTACCCAATCTGCCTTCAGAGTTTGGAAAAAATCGAATTTTGTTCAGAACCAAGCATTTGCAGCAATACATATTGTAATTATACAATCAGAAGTGTTTTAAAGCTCACGAATACGAACATACACAGATGAAATTATTCCTTTTATATTTCTGTATTGTAACTATTAAATATTGCCTAATGCTACATTAATGATAATTAAAAAAGAATGCCACATAATAGTGAATACATTTATTTTCCTAATATTTAATGTCATATGATGTTATATTTTATATTGTAACAATTATATCTTGAAGTTTCAATAAAGTTTTAAGTTTAAATTTATATATATATAATCTTGCAAAAAATGTTTAAAAATAATATATTTATAAAGTATAAATATATATTTACGGCTTTTATATATTGTTTTTGCAATTGTTATATCGTTTTGTTTATTATTTGTAAGCTAAACTCTCAATGTCGTTATCATTTCAAGCGTAAAAGAAATGTTTAAAAAATCCTTCCTTAAAAAAAAAAATCGACTAAAAAAATTATAAAACTAAGTAAACTTTGTAACATTTTAAAAATAAAATGAAATGAGCTACAACTTTAGCAAACAATTTTTATATGGAAGGTTGATGTATTATTTTCTTAAAATATGCTTTTAGAAAACGCCATACTTTTATCATGCTGTTTAAGAATTAAACCAACAAACTTATATGTACAATGTTATGACATTAAATCCTATTTGCTATGTATGTGTATATAGTCTTAAGAGCTAAGCATGAAATCACCATAGCCATTGTTCCTAGCAGGATCAATAGGTTTAACTTCAGTCATCAATAAAATAAATCAATAACTTTCATCATTGGAAATATCCACTGCAGATTAACATAACGGTAGAGTAATGGATTAGAGACATAACAAATCCTGGATTGAAATAATCATTTAAACTTTTCTAAAAAGTTTAGTTTAGTTGAAAATAATAAATATTAAAATTTGAAGATTTCTAGATTGATTATACAATAAAATTAAAATCTCAGTTCAATCAGTTAAATGAAATTGCTGAGATGAACTCATCATTTTGTTATTAGAACATTATATGACCCCCCAAGTAACTAATTTTATATTTATTATTTAATACTAAATAAAACAAGACCTATCTATGACATTAGAAATAGGATCTCTATATTTCAAATCAATTACAGTGATGAAATAATTCTTGTTAAAATATATATTTATTTATACAATTATAATATTTTTAAATTAATGTATAAATACATTCAAAAGCAATGATAAGTGATAAAAAACCTTATAACAACCTATCTATTGATAATCTAAGTTATGAATTAATTTAATGAAATTTAAAATAAAGCTTGAATTAACAGACAACAAACAAAATAATCTTAAAGTTGATTTAAATAAGGTATTAAAAAAATCCAATTACCAAAGAAATTTATTCAAGGCACTGATTAACATTTTATGTTATTTATGACATATCAAGAAAAACATTAACAATGTTAAGATTATTTTTAGCTTAACCAAGTTATAACTTCTTATGTAGAAGGTTTTTTTTTTAAAAACACTTTGATCAAACAAATATCATATGATAATTTTGTATAAATTTATTTTGAGAGATATTTTATTTCATTAAGAAAAAATCTTTACACCATAAAAATAGTATTTAATAATAGAAACTAATTTTACTTTTATTCAGTTTTTTGTCTGATTTTTTAAAATTATAATGAAATAATAAGATTTTAACATAATTGGAAATGTTTTACCATTACATGGTACTATTTTGACTATTTAGTTTCATATCTTTAAGTTAAAACTACATTATAAAATAATGAAACCTTTTATATTATTCTGATATGTAATGTTTATAAATATGGGTATGTAAAGATGACAGAATTTTGAAGATGCTTTTATTTTTTTTGTGTCATTTGACTTTATTGTTACTCATATTTCCTATAAGCTGTATTATAATCATCATCATCATTATGCATCCTTTCTACACACAATAATGGATAGATAAAATGAGGAAATTGTGATGAGAAGCTATGGATCAAAAAATTATCAAAACTTGGAAAGATCTCCATTCTCCAATGGATCAGTAATGGTTGAAAAAGATGATGGTTATTCTTGTTTCAGAAGAAAAAAACTTTTTTAGAAAAATAAGAGCCAAGGATTAAAAACAATATAGATTCAGAATTGCTGTTTCAGTTGCAAACTGCTTACTCCCATTATTACTGTTACAGTTAGTGCAGAAAGATAACTGATGTCACAAGACACCCATAACAATTGGCTTCTGTACTATTTTAAGTGACATAAGGCACTAAAATAAAAAAATGAAAGAAAATAATGTATATTCATAATTAAAAATAAAAGTCTAAATGAAAAAAAAAGACCATCTTTTTTATTAGCATCATTATTAAAAATTAGACATTTAATTTGTAGAAATTTTTAATATTTAAGTACAAATATATTGTCTACACTGAAGTTAATATAATTAGAAGAGATTACAATGCATATGTTCAGTGACCACATACATCTGAGAATGATAAATGGTCTCCACTATCTGCATTTCATGCTGAAACAGCACTCATCAATTGGTCTAGATCATCATATCTCTCTCACACACACATATATAATCAGTGCACAGTTTATGTTAAGATGGAAAATATGTTGATGGGCTGCTTGAAACCCTTATTGATGCTAATCTTAGTGTCATATGCATATTGACTTTAAGTAACTCTGACTCCTCATGTATAGCATTTTAATATATCCATTTAAATATACTAAGTTCAGTATAAACAATATACTTGTATTTAAATATGACATATTCAACCTGTATTCTGTTCATCCCTTTTCTATGGATTAATTGGACATGTTAAGACCCTATACTTGAGAGGTCAAATACATTTAAAGACAACATGAGTATCACAATAAGATTCACATCAATATCTTTGAGCATTCCATCAGATTTGCTATCTTAATATAAACTGAGCACTGATTATATATGTCTGTGGAAGATGATGATATGGACTAACTGATGAATGCTGGTTCAGACAAAATACATATATTGAAGATTATTTATCTTTTTCACATGTATGTGGTCATGGGTATTGGCTGTATAAGATGGAGTGGATAGCCGTAGGGAGCTTGAAAGTCTGAGTTCAGATGTCTTCTAATTACATGAATAAAATTTGTGCATTAATGGTTAAAATTCAATTTTATTATTAGATAGTAAATAGTTTATGTTAAAAGTTTGACCTGATTGAAAGGCAAAATATATCTAATGTTAACAGATTTTACTATAATAGGGTGTGTGTGTAGAAATTATAAAAAATTAGTCACTTTTATTAAACATATTTAAAAAATTCGATTGTTTAATAAATTTATTAAACAAATTATCATGAAAATCAATATTGTTACAGAGCATAATGTACAAAATATTAAGTAATTCAAAATATAGATAAAATTATTTTACAAACATGATAATGGAGAGTACATGAGTGTGAGAAGGCATAATACTAAAATTTTAGCATACTAATGTCCTAAAGCTATAATACATGTTAACAGCCACCACACTTATATACACCTAGGATCAAGTTTTATCCTGTAGGAATAGTGTCACTTTTAACAGAAAATAAAACAAATGATGAGAAATAGTAGACATCAGTGATCACATGTGAAATATGAGTGCAATTTAACCTTCAGGCAACACACTGAATTACCAGAATTACTGTATTAGCAGCACTAAGGTAATATAGCAATGGTTATATATATTAGAGAGCAGGTATAACTCCAGCTATTTTGGGGAAGTCTATTTGGTTCCATGTGTCAATGAACCTGGACCTCGAGGCACGAAGCTGGTCATGTATTTTGATTTTGGTTAATTTTCTGGTGATATAACTATTTTCAAGAAAAAAATTCGATTGTTTTCAGTTTAAATTTTATTTGGATTACATAATAACTTAATATTTTTTTTATTTAATTTATATGTACATTATCAATTTTATTAATCAGACTTAATATAGTAGTTGTTTATGTTCTTTATAGAAGAAATTAGTTTTTCTATATTTTAATATTAGTAAATAAACTCTAAGAAGAAAGAAATGTTTATGTTTAATATGTAAAAAGATGTTTCTAGTCATATCAAAAAAAATTAACCTAACTAGATTATTTATTCATCAAAAAAGGAAAAAAAATGTTTATTTACAAACTATATTGCCCAGTAATCAGATTGTCTTGGCTTCAAAGAATTTAAACATAAAAATATTCCTGTTATTAAAACTTCATCAGTTTAATTTAATACAGCGATTATTAATACAAGCAATAATATTCATTTTTCTAATGAATCAAGATTATTTTATCTAAAGAGACAATTGGTTTAGTTGCCTAGCAACTAACTAAATTATTGTTTACATGATTGATTGTAAAATGCCTTGCATAAGTTTAACATAGAATTGGAATGGTAGACTCAAGCTAAACATTCTTAAATCATTTCCCAACTAGGAAAAAAAAAATCAATAGAATGGTTGACTCAAACTACCACGTTAGTGTTTTAATATCACATTACTTTTTTAACAACTGATAATACATTTATTAATCAAATCACAAATAAGATAGCAGTTACAATGTATTTTGCATTAATTTTATTTCGTTATTCTTTAAAGTGTTCTTAAACAACTTTTTTACTGTAGCTATTTTTTTTTTCAAATGTTTATTTGCAGTGAATTTTATTTCCATTTTATTTTAAGTATTATCTTCATTTCTGTTATCTTCTGGTTTAAAAAGTAGTGAATATTTTTCAATATTTTTTCAGTCAGCACTCTTTAATAATTATTACAATTAAAAAGAGAAAAGTGAATAACAACATTATTACATTTAAAAACATGACAGTTTTCTATCATATTATACGTATGTATGTATAATATGAGTACATTAATATACATCTAGTCAATCAAATAATTGTGTTAGCATATATTAGTTAGAGACCAATTTACTGATTAGTATAGAATGGCTAATGATACAGTAGTATATATATTTAATATGTCTAAGCTGGATTCAAGTTCAGATCTAATTAGGCTTGATTTTTTTTTTAAAGATGGTGATACATATTCAACTAATATTATCATATAGCATCAATAAATGGATATATAGCTATATTATTTAAAAGGTATCTAATCAAACTATTTTCACCAGATGAATGGAAATCTTGTATTTCCTCCATTGTTTCTCTATAACTTTTTTCTCAGTTAAAGGTATTATTCCAATACTTTTATATTATTAAGTAATAAAAATATACATGTTTAAAAAATAATTTTATTCACATAAGTGCCCTAAAAAGTAAAAAAAATATATTTACTTCACATTTCACAATATTGAAATTAGGTTCTTTTGAGTTTAATAAGACTATAAATAAATTATATTACACAAGTTAGATTCTCAAAGACTATTGTAAATAAACTTTGAATTAATGCCTTATATCAGCAACAATATATTTATCAGATGGAAAAAAGGCATTTTTTATTTGATGAACAGATTGTCATTGATAAAAGAAAGTGAGAAATATTTGTGAGCTTATTTAACTAATTCTATGGGTTCTGATTTGTGAATTATTATAATAATGATTTCAGTCTTATAAAAAGTATATATATAGTCGTAGTTATTAAACAATAAAGAATATTAAATTTAAAATGTTAAATTGTAATTCTTACTTGATAAGAAATTACAAATATTGAAAGACAGCTGATAAAAGACTATTTATAATTATGAGCACCTCCTGCTTTTGTTTGTGAAACGTGACATTTTTTTTAGCTTTTTACTTTTTAATGTTTTTATTTTTATTTTCTACTTTTAGTTTTATATATATAGCACTGAGTTACCAAAATCAATTATTAATAAATCATTTAGTTTTAAATTACAAAAAAAAAACTGTTAGTCACTGCTAAGCATGTATTACATATAAAATTAAAAATCTAATTTTTTTCACTAATATTTTTGCTAAAAATTCTTTTTATACTGTAATTATTATGAATATATATGTATGCATAGTTTCAACTGTTGCTAGAAATTGGGAAGAAGAAAAGTGACTTACAAGATTTGATATAGTCATACAAAGTAAAAGTGTAAATTAAATAAAATTATATAAATAAATTTTACTTTATACATTTTAAATTTATTAAACGCACATTAATTACGTAAGTAATATTTATTGAGGCTATAACCTCGAGATTGCGTGTAAAATGCGATAGTAGGGACCTCTACAGGTGTTTAACCACAAGCTTGTGGTTAAACACCTGTAGAGGTCCCTACTATCGCATTTTACACGCCTATTCTCGAGCTTATAGCCTCAGTAAATATTATTTATACATTTTATTATGTAATATGTCTACTGCATATAAGTTTTTTGTCTTCTCTATGAAGAAAAAATGAAGTTATTAGCTACAGAGTATTATGATCAAGAAGTGATATTTAATTATAATTAATAAAAAATAAGCTAATAGTTTATTGCTTAGGAGTTTATAAAATGATTGAACACCAGAAATTATACAGCAGCTTTATTGTCAGTAAACTTAAATTTTAGAGTCTACTATTGCATTAAACATTGTAGGGTATTAGCAATAATTTCATTAGCAAGTTTATATAATTAAAGTTATCTAATGCCATTTTTTTATATACTTGTATGATATTTTAAAACAATAAAAAGCCCTTAATATGTTCACCACCAATCCTTCTACTGGAGTTCACGGTTGAATTTTGTTGCATTCCTAATTTTAAAATTATATATAAGTTTAATTATTAAGATGAATTTTGTATGGTTGATTTTCAAAACTTTAAGAATAGAATATTTTTAAAAATAAAAAGGTTTTATTTTCCTTATAAAAACAAAGATGTATGACTATTGTGACAAAAAAATTATATTAATAATATTACTTTTTTTAGAACAATTTTAATTTATGCTATTTATATGCACTTCTTTTTTGAATAATAATGTTTAAATTTAGCAGTCTAATCACACCGCTTATATTTCAGCATACATTATATATATATTAATGATCTTATATATACATAAATTGTGATTTCTTTTTTTAAATCTTATAGTATATCTTTTGTAATCATTTATTAGATTTGTTTAATTTTTTTTCTTTTATTAATTCAACTAATTTTTTTTGCATAACACTTTTATTTTACTGTATCTATAATTATTTTAAATATTAATTTTCAGATAAGTAATAATACTTATATGAAATATTATTTTTACTCGTATTATTATTTCATTATATTTTCCATTACTTACTGAAATGCAATGATAGCAGCTATAAGTCTGTACTTAATTCTATTATCTAGCATATTATTAACATCGCACATCTACTTATTAACTTTGAATTTTAAAGCTAATCTTTCTTTTATATTTTTAAGTATCATTTCTTCAACTTTTGAAATTATTAATTCTATGCTACAGTGAGAATTTCTTGTAATAAATAGTTTGTGACATCGATGTTTTTAACATTTTTAATTAATTAATTTCTTTATCACAGGGAATATTTTCGTTCAAAATTAATTTAATTTTTTTTTATTAACAATCATGGATTTAATTCAATACAAAATTTTTTATTTAAAATATTATAATTAAAACTTTTCAATAAAAACTTCAAGACCGAGGTGATATTCTGTTATGATTTTTAATCAGTTCACTTTTATTTATTTTTTTATCATATAACTTTTTAGATTTATATTTTATTCCAAATTTAACTTAGCACAAATTTTGAATGTAAATTTTTTAAATCAAAAATAATGCGTTTATTAATATGTGGTTCAATAGTTAAGAAAATTCTTATTTAACTAAGAATCTATTTAATCGATATTAGAGAATAAAAAAAAAATTGATTTGTTTTTATCTGTCACGTGGTGCTTAGTGAGGTGTCAGTTTGTTCTTTGCTCAGTGCAGTTTAGTGCTATGATAAAATGACGTATTCAAAAGGCAAAGACTTGGGAAACGATTTTCAGCTGAGTAAATTAAAAAGAAATCTTACTTTGTTCAATTAAATAAAACTTTAAAGTTCTATCTTATGTTTGGATGCTCAAATGTACCAATTAGTTATTTAAAATTAATTACATGGTTATATAATTCATTTTTTAAAATCAAAATAAATGATTAATCATGTGATTGTTTTAAGTTAAGAAATGTTTTTAATAAAAATTGCCATTTATAATTAATGAACTGAAGATTTAGAAATATAAATAAAATAGATAAATTAAAAACTGTCAAAAAGCACAAATGTAATGTTTAATAATAAAAATAATCTTTTATAATTTATTAAATAACCTCCATATCTTTACCCATTCTTTTAATATCATATTGTATCTTTATTCATATGATTTCAAAAGAATGGGAGATAGTGTGGAGATTATTTAATATTTTTATAAAAGATATTACACGAGGGAAGAAGAAATGTGAATAACTCCATGCGTGTATGTTTAATTAAAAATTTAGTAATATTAATTTTTAACTGGTTTAGAGTTTAAATCTGGGCTACAAACAATCTCTAGTTTAACTAATGATTTATCTAGAGTGGATAATGTAAAAGTTGTGGATAAAATGAGTTTGTCACTTGTGAATCAAAGTGTAATAATAAAAATAATCTTGAGTTAAATAGGAGACCATATAAGATATGTAAAATAGTTTAAAAACCAAACAATTTATTTAAATTTAAACCTCACTTCATTGTACCTAATAATAACGGCTTTTCAAAAATAATCTAAATATTTTACCTATATCACAAAACATTTTAAACAAAAGTAAGTTAAATAATTCAAAATCTAAAACTTTAAAAAGCTATTTATAGTAAGATATAAAGATTCAAAAAGTAGTACTGAAAATATAGAATGTATGTAAATACCCAAAAATTGATTTTAAAACAGTTAAAGTAAAATAAACTCGAACAAAAAAAAATATTTCTTAGTAATTGATCACTAAAAAGATCCAAATGTCCAAAAAAAATTACTTTATATCTTTTCATCTTCAGAAGAAGCAAAGTGAATTAGATGATTAGTCATTAAATAGTGAAAAGCAATCACTAAAATTGATTGATAAAATTAAATCATACTGGAAAAAGTATTTAATTCCAGTATTTTTTTAATGCAATTTCATTATAAATCAAAAAGAGGATTAAATGAACAAAATTGTTAGTAAATTTTCTTTAAATTAAATTTGGCTATATGCATAGAAACATTAAACTCACTAATATAATCATAATCAAAATACTTTTCCATTTTTAAAAAAATATTAAAAAACTAACAGTGAACTTAAACTATAATTAATAGGAAAAAGTATATTATATTTCAATGAAAAGTTTATTTAGTAATTCCATCTTTTTTTGATAAAATCTATTTTCAAAAGCAATGTTTGCAAAAGTAAAAAAAAATACAAAGAGAATTTTATAGAATTCTAACATTTTATTTAACTCATTATAATTAAATAAACTTAGTTGATAAATATTCCATAATTTTATCTTTGATGAAATGCCTCTTACTATAATGTTAAAACTATGTGAATCTTTTTGTTTTTGGTATAATAAAATGCTACTTGTGAGTTTTCAAATAAACCAAGATGACTTCCCATATTTTATATTTCTGATAAATCTACAGTTTTAGAGATCTCCAGAAAATGTTTACAAAAAAAAATACCTGCTAGAAAATGAATTAAATAATTACATTTTATTTTTATTACTGTTATTTAAAAAAAAGAAATCATTGTAGAAAATTAATTACAATATTTACAGATTATTATTATTATTTTTTGAATTGGCTTATTTACAGTAAAATAAAAAAATATAAATAAATAAAATATTTACACTTTATTTGCAACATGAAATCATATTGTGATCAATGCTAACTTTTTGCGAGGGCAGGATTACATACCTTTGAAAATAGTCCATTGTATTACATTCTGTGGCAGGAAGATCATGAAGTTTTATTGTTATGACGATTTACCCCCCCCCCCCCAATGCTGACAAAAAGAAACTTGGTGAATTGAACTAAAATACGACAATGTATAGAATGTCTTGTCAATTTCCATGTTATAATATAAGTAAAAAAAATGAAATAAAGCTTCTAAATAAAATTTATCAGAATTTATTCCTTTTTTAAAACTTAATCTATTTATTAATTTGTTTTAATTTAACAAATAACACATCTGTAGTAGATTATAGGCCCTCAAAACTACACATTTATCAAAAATATGGGCGCCATCTTGGTTTACTCGAAAACTCACAATTACCAACAAAATAGTAAAAATATATTAATTCCATTATTAAAAAGAAAAATATATCAGATTTGATAGATTAAATTACAATTGTAACACAGCTAATAATTAAAAGAGGTTGGGATACATAGTCATTTCATATTTTTGATTTTCTAACTTAAGATTTGCAGAAACCAGATGTTTTAATGACAGTACAACTTTTGCTGCAGTTATTGAAAACTTCATAAGAATAGAATCAATCAAAGTAACAATAGCCATCAATATAATGAAAAGATGACCAAAAATGAGAATAATACTTTTATCCTAATCTTAAATTGTTGTCCATTCAAGAATATAAATCAAAATTAAATATTAATCCAATCAACATTTTATACTGTCAACATCTTCATATGTGTGTATTGTTAAAAACGAAAAATCAATATATTTTTTATCATATAAACTTCACACAATCATGCATAATAGCATGCATTTTGCCTTTCTGCACTTTAGTTAAGTGTTTTAACTAAAAATATTATTTTAAACATTAGTAAGATAAATATAAAAATAAATGCAGTCTTAGTTTATTTTATTTACATTATTCCTATATATTCTATTTAAATTAGACTAAATAAAATATTTGCATACTTTTATTAAAGATTAAAAATATATGCTAAAAATACTGAATAGTAAATGATGTAAAGAATTTGTTAAAATATGTCTGCAATGTATTCACAAGTTTTAAACTAAAATTTAAGCTGCACTTTATTTTTTTGATATAAATTTTTGAAATAATTCTGTTTCTTTGTTTATTATTTGCAAAATTTATTATCATATGTAGCACCTTTTAAAATTTTATATTTTCATGTTACGAACTCACAGGTCTTTCCTATGTATTTTATATTAGTTATCTGCTCTAAACTGGAATGAGACAACTGTTTGTAAAAGCATATATTAATATAAGCAGAGAAGGTCATATAATGTTTTGTTGGTGCATATTGTAATAATCAAAGATGAAAGGCTTTTACAATTAGCATGAACATCTAATTTAAAGTACACTAAGTTCATGCCATATTTTTTATTTATTGATGGAGTTGTATTTTCATATAGATTGCAGGAGTTTTCAATAACTCATGCAAAAGTTTAATTAACATAAACATGTGATCAGTAAAGTATATAGTTATTGATTCAGAATCAGATAAACTACATAAACTATTTTACTTGGCTTGAGCTCAAATCCTAATTTGATGGTAAAAAAAAGCAAAAGAAAGCCAGAGTAATCAATGGATGCCAGAAGGTTTGTGCATAAAATACCCATCTAGTGCCTACTCATCTAATATCCCCAGATTAGTTTCTGCCATTCATTGATTACTCTGGCTTGAACTGAGTGGCAATATATAAAGAGAGTTTTGCCTGTTTTAATAACAGTAATGAGCAAGCATAGGAAATGGTAATCATGTGATTTTTATTGGCTTAGAAGTGCATCAAGTTGATAAATTTTCATTTATTAATACCTTAAGTCAAAAACTAGTCCTGGGAAGTAGATCGAATAGTATTAACAAATAATATCTATTAATGACACAAATTTATAAGGACCTTGGAATAAGGTTAAAAAAAAGTTCTAAAAACATATTTTTAATAATAAAAGTTTATTTAAATTCAGTCCCAAGCTAATTAGAAAGAGCAATTAATTATAAATTATTATTAATCATTTGATTCCTGTAAATTTATAAAAAAGTTTAATTTATTTATAATTATTAAAAAAAAAATCTCTGTCAGAAAAATAAATGTAAACACAATGAATATTAATTTCAAAAATATGGAGATAAGTGGAAATTAATAGGAATATATAACATAAATGCATTTTATATTGCTATTAACTACAATTTGTGTCAGTATTTTTGGAATTTATATTCCTTGTTTTAAGAATTACTTTACTTTATAGCTATATTTACAAATGTGAGGACTTTTTATATGATCATTTGGCCTAATAATCATTACTTTGAATCAATTATTCCAATAAACAAGTATTGCTAAGTGGTGGCCATTTTGCAAAAGTACTGTGTTCAGATGTTAGTATCATAAAAGCAATATCAACCTCATAAAATAAAATCATATTGTATGAGTATTATTCATTATGTAATTAAAAACAAACATTTTTGTAATACAGTTTGAAGGAGATATTTTGATATATCCAAGACAGTTGCAAGCATGAAAAATCTATACAAACAAAAAAAACAAAAAACAAATGCAAACTTTATTCAGTATATAATTAAAAATAAATTTGATCATATATTATACAATGTGATTAAAATATACTTTACTCATCTATTTTTATTTAATATACTTATAATAAAGATATTCTAATTTAGTTGAGACACAGTAAGATTTTATCATAAACAAGCAAAAATGAAATTTTATTTATCCGGTAATTACAAGTTAAATTTCATCATATGTAGTCTAATATGTATTAAAAATAAATTGAAAAACATATACATTATTTAAAATGCTTTTCACTTAACCCTTACATTACCAGGTTCTGTAATTAAAGTGAAACCATCTTCATAAATTTAATTTTTATGTACATTAACTTCAATCTGAATATTATTTTTGGCAAAATACAACTATTTTTTAACCAATTTATACCAAAATTAATTTTTGACATAACTAAAAGAATGAAAAAATTATAAAAGTCAGAAATTTATATAGAAAAATAATAAAAATCAGTTTTATTATTAGCAAGAACAATGTAATTTTGTTTTATTTTTTCCATTAACATAAGTTCAAATTGTTGTGAAAACATCATACAATTATAAAAAATATATTTTATATTTATTAAATGAAAAGAATTTTTAAATAATAAAAATGCAATATAAAAACAATTAAATATAAATGTTTCAAATTGCCAAGTAAAATATGAATTTTATAATTTTGAGAAAATTAAATTTTTTAAATTAAACTTTGAACATAATAGAGCTTTATATTTTGCTGATAACCCTTTCCATCTACTAATAAGAACAAAAACTAAAATATATAATCTTTAATAATAATAAGAAATTATTTATCACAAGATTACAATGAAAATAGTTGCTTACAGATATCACATCTCCCATGAAGTTAGGCTGTAGCACCATTGTAAAACATTTATCCATTCTCATATATCATATGGTTGTTCTTTTATATTTTTATTTATCATCTTCCAATATATAGTATTGATAAAATCTATGTAGTTCAATGCAGTTGAATATTCATCAGAAAAAAAATGATTTGAACTAATCATCAAATAATTTCTCATATTAATGGTACTTGGCATAATGTGAACAAATGCAATTTGAAAGCAGAAAATTTTTATCTCAGCCAAAATCAAGATACCAAATAGATTTCAGAATAGTATTTTTTGTATTATTTTAAAATAAAGCATTTTTTAGCATAGCACAATAATAAAACTTAAAACATATTACCAGCAACATTAACAATTGCTATATAATATAAATTTGTAATCACAATTAACAATGTTCAATACTCTATACATGTCACATTATTATTTATTCTTGAATGGAAGATTTTATTTGATCATTTCATTAACTTTTATGAGACTATATTTTAATAATATATCAAAAGTATTTTTCTGCACTATGACATAATAGATTGTTTAAATTGTGATGGCTCATTCATAATTTTCATTAACAAAACATTTTCAGAACTTGTAGAATAATTAGTATATTAAGGCTTATTTAAACACCTTACAGCTTTCCATAAATAATATAATAAATCCACAATCTTAGGTTAGAAATAAGGAGGTTAGAAATAGGGATGCTTTTCCCAAAAACTAATATCTACAAAATGCACAGACTGTGTTATTTATATATACTGTTATATAAAAAAAGTAAATAGATATAGAAGGATAAAAACAAATAGAAAATCAAAAGATAAATCTCATTGTTTACAGTTCATGTGAATTGAAAAATACCATTGATAATAAATATATTTACAACACTATTAAATTGTTATAAAGACAATAAAAATAATGTTTATTTGAAATTAAATTTCGGTAATACAAAGAATAAGCTTTTAATACATTATATATTTATAAAAATAACGATGTTCACATTTTCAGTTGTGTAGTTCTTGGTTTCTAAAAGATGTTGCTAATTTTCCTCCAGAAGCAAAAAAATAAAATATTTATTTTTTCTAAAGAACATATTATGAAGTCTCACATATAATTACATAAGTCATTCCATAGTTGATGATCTGGAAAGAAATTGCTTTGTATAAATTGAACTATACATTCTTTATAACTTTCAGACAAACTGAACTATGAGATAGCCCAATAATTGATGAATTATTAAATTTAACAACAAGTTTAAGTTCTTATTTATACTTTAATTTTTATTATTTTTTGTATTATCTTTAGAGAAGCAGACTAAATATAATATCCCATAAAGAACATTTAAAAATCTGCCTAAAAATAAGCTGAAAATTTTTGTAACATGAACAATGTAGATGTACAATTTAAGGGTCAGCCAATTCAAGCCATAATAATCAATGGATGCTAGAAGGTTTATGTATCAAAATTCTTACCTAATACATATTCATCCAATATTGCCAGATTGATTTCTAACTTATGGCTTTTATCAGCAAAAGCCTTGAATTTGAGAGCCCATTATTTAGATTTTGGATCTAATGCAATTCACCAGCAAGCCACTTTTTACCTTCTTGGTTAAATGTAAAGTTATGGGCCCAAACTAAAAACACAATAATCTTTTCAATTCAATCTAATTCACTTATACTATCATACATATCTGAACCAAGTTCAGTATCTATACATTTTGATGTCTGTGGTATGTTAATTATCATAATTACCAACATTTTTCTCCAGAATTGCTATTAAACAACTAAATGCCACATGACCACTATTTCCTATGCTTACACAATGTATTAAAATAGTAGCAAGTTTCTCCATATAATAGTGCCATCCAGTGCAAGCCATAGTATTCAGTAAATGCTAGAATGTTTATACAACAAAATCTCTGTCTGAATGGTTGCATTAGACTCAAAGATCTAATTGCAGTATTCTCAGACCAAGCCTCCACACTGATGAAAGCTATAATCTAGGAATATTGGATGAATAGGCACTAAATAGGTATTTTGGTGCATAAACTTTCTAACATTCATTATTACTATAACTTGCACCGGATGACATTATTATACAAAAAGAGTTGGTAATGTTTTAACAGATTGTGTAAGCATAAGAAATGTTTATGTGGCGATTTAAAATAATTGAGAAAAAATGATTTAATTATTTTTTCAAATGAATAAATAATTCAGTTATCTACTTCGAAAAAATTGATAAAAGTTTTATTTACTGTAATGTGAACAACTTTAAAGTAGTCTAATTGATTATAATTTTACTCTGAGAAATATGGTAGTATGGGTAATTTTGAAGTAAATTTCCAAATAGTCAAAATACATTACTAAAAAATAATTTTTTATTGTCAAGCGTTGTTAGCCGAGAGGTCATCGCAGCTGCTTGCACACAAGTAGTTGGTTGCAGACGGTTGTGGGTTCGCGTCCCGGCCGATGCTATGACATATGAAAAAAAAAAAAAATTCTTATAAATAAGCAATCAAATTCTTTTTTAGAATTGAAAAATTAAGAATCATAATACAATTTTAAAATGCTCAACATTAATTTTGAAAAAAAAAAATTACATTAAGAATAATTAAGAAGAAAGAAAAAAAAGGGAAGGAAAATAGAAAAAGATAAAAAAAACAAAAACATCAAAGAAAAGAGAATATGAAAGAAAAAGAGAAGAAATGATTAAGAAAAAAAAGGGATGGAAGAAAAAGAACAAAAGAACATTGTACGATTAGGAAAATAATAAGAGAAGAAAAATAAGAGTGTAAAAAAGGAATGAAAAAAGTACCAAAAAAAAAAGAAAAGAGACCTGCAATGATAAAAACAAAAGCATAGAGATGTTGGATTGATATGATTTGAGAAATAATGAAATATAGATTGAGTATATTAAAAAGATCTATTATTCTTTCAAAATACAAATTTATTATTGCTACTATTGTTACTTGTTGATTAGTAGGGTGTTAGAAAGGGGGATTAATTCTTTGTTTCAATGGTATTGACAAATAAAATCTAACAAACTTGAAAAAAAAATATTAAGGTTCATTAACCACCTTTTTTGTTAAATTCTATGTCTCAGTGTTTAAGATCTGAATGGCTGTTGATAGTCACAAGCGCTTGAGAGATTTGCACTCTCTCAGTTTAATTTCAATACCGTCTGCGCTTTATAAAATAAATATTATTTATATATAAATAGATAAAGTAATTGAAAGGTTTGCAAAGGTAATCTTAAATGATATCTTATTTTTGGCAGCTAACTGCTTATAAAGGTAATGAATTAAAAATATTGATTGTTTTTATTTAAATGTAACTAAAATAAATAAAAAAAATTATAGTCTTTATAAATGTTTCTTACCTGTATGAATGACAGTTTAGAAATATTTATTAAAAACATTAATAAAAAACCAAATAAAAATGAAGAAGCCAAGAAAATTAAAGTTGTTTGAATAGAATTAAATAGAATATTTTATTGTGTTTGACATATATTGTACCGGTCAAAATAGTATGCTCACTTAACAAGATTCAAATCCTAAGCAAAAGTACCTCGAATCCGATTATGCTCGAGATACACAGGTCTGGAGCAATCCTGAATTCTAATCTATTTGCCTATTCTTCGAATCTCTGACCCAATGAACAACAATTCTGATGACACAGTAAAATTATTTTAAATCTGTGCCCATAAGCAAAGCGGTAGAGCATAAGATCAAACTGATGATGATAATCGAGGTCAGAGTAGCCCAGGAATTACATTTATTATAGTTATTATAAGCTATTATAAGCTATTATAAAATAGTTCTAAATATTAACTAGAAAATAATTCAAAAACAACAAACCAGGATTTACATGAAATAGATATATTTAATAAATATTAAACGAACACATATATATATATATATATATATATATTACAAAAGATTAAGGAAACATATGTATATTTTACCAAATAGTTTCACGCTTGGGACAATATTATTTATTTACAAGACTTGGGAATTTGTTGTATAAAATCCCCTCTATCACTTATTTAATAAATACAATTTTACAGATACAATTTTATAGTGTTTTATAACTTGTGCAGAGTTGATAAACTAATTCAAGAAAACTTTTGCTATGGAGTGTCGTGGATGCTGAAATTAAATATAAAAGATTGTGACAGTTTTAACAGTAACTGATTTATTTGATAACGGGCAAAATATATGATTTCAATCAGGTATTTCTTAGGAGAACCATTATTTATACTTTTATCTGCATTGTTTGGAAAAGACGTCTTTTAGAAATAAGAAACAAACAATGCACTTTATTTACGAGAGTAAATTATCGTTAATATAAATTAGATTTACGTCTATAGGAATCGATAACGGTTTTTAAAAGAAAGCAGCTTAAATCAATGAACTAAATGTATTTTTACGAAATGAATCATTATCTTTAACACATCATTGCGACTTACTAAAGGTTAGGCAGATGGTAACGGTACTAGCATACAATAACGAAATAAAGCCTCATGGCGATTGTGGATATTTTATCATTTTAAAAGCATATTTGAAAAACGAACTTAAATTTGATATGTCCGTGCATTCTGGCAGAGCGATATCAAAGGAGAGGCTGAGTTTGAGACCCCAGATCATTATGTACTGCCATTTGCAGCACATAATCCTCATAAACTTTATGTTCACAGGAATTAGTGTTCCTGTTTATGAACGATTTTAAAAGTAGGATGGGAGCTTTAGACGTTGCCAATGACTAAACAGTCAAGAAATGGAGAAGATAAAATATCAGAATAAAGTGGATGGTATGCCAGCAACATTATTGGACATGAATATAATCTTATAACATAATTTTCATTATTTTAAAACTTGGAAATTGTCTAACCCCTTGCACAATAATCTGTTTTCACTCCTGAGTCATTTACCAAAGTGTAATAAAATAATTATTCTATATCATTAAACTAATACAATTTACATTTAAGTTTGATTCCCATATATGTATTAACTGGTAGAATTCACCCTTCAGGCAATGGTAAGAAAAAAAATAGGATTTCATATTAAGTGTCGTGATCTTTTATAAAGGCAACTAAACAAATAAAATAAGCAACCACAATAAAATACTTTTAGGTATTCAACCAACCTAGAGAACGATTTCTATTTTAAATAAACAAATGAATATAATTTTACTAATGAATTTAATTAAAGTCACGAGATTGATTGATACCGATATATTAGAGAAAATAATACATATATTAAACAAAGTAAATTGTATATATTTAATTTAGCCACATAAAGTTATATAAACATAAATTAAGCATGAAAGCAAACATACATTTAGAATTACATAAGTATTAATAAAGGATTATATAGAGAGAGTTTACGAGCAAAACTAGCTAAACATCATAAATGGATCTATGAATTAATTTAGCTACAGATTATAAATCATCCGTGAATGTTCGTATTAAGGCAGCTCTAAATTACATGATTTTACCTAAGATATCAGCATAGCATCAGGCAGGCAGGTTGGTTGGCAATTCTATGTCATCTCATATGGCCGGTCAGCTGGAATTCTGACAGCTGATAGACAGTCTTTCGAGAGAAGAAAAAGGCGAAAAGAGTTCCCTACTCACTCTTCATCACGCAGAACTTGTGTTGGCTTCTTAAAAATAATTAAACTCAACTGACTAGACACTCCTCTGAACTCAACTAAAACTGAATGTCTAAAAACTAAACTTCATTTGTTCTGTGGTTCCTTATATAACATTTCAATACCGCCCAGAACGCAATTTCATATACCAACCTTATCTCTGTAATCCCTTTAAAAACAACATTTAATTAGCAAAAATATTTTCAATAGATAAGGCTTGAAATACCATTTTTAGTTATTTTAAATCATTCGACAACAACTGATAAAACAATTTGTTTTTTCGATTTTTTTTTTTTAAAGAAAATTTTTTTTATTCTATAGCTATATTGAATGTTACAAATATAAAAATGATATCAATTACATATCTATTTGAAGTAAAGTAGATCCAACCTTCTGCCATGTTGCTCTTGTGATATAGCTTAGAGCAATTAGTTGGTCCTTTTTCATGATTTTCTCCATGACATTCTTAAATTTAGTCCCATGTGGGTATCTCATTCCTTCAATTGTGACTTTACATCTGACACACCACAGGGCATAATTCACGAAAATTGCCAGTCTTATGTCCGTAAATAGACCCTGACCTATATAATCTTTAATTGATTTGTAGTTTGCACTTGTATTGCTGTACCATTTATGAGATATCGATCTATAATTGGACATAATGGGACACTTAAGAAAAATATGGTCAATTGATTCCTCCTCTCTCTCACATACTTGGCACACAGGATTGATCTTGAAATTTCTCCTGTATGCCAGAAATGAGTTTGTAGGGAGTGAGTCCAGGTTGATTTTAATTAAGAAATCTTGAAATTTTGCCTCAATGAACCAAAATTTTGATCTTGAAATCAGTTGCTGATTGGTGATCCCGAGAGACCCTTTGTTTATGTTATTTTCTCCATGTATTATTTTATATGCATTCCAGTATTTAATTTTTGATATAATTGCATTTTCATTCAGATCAATAACTTTCCGAATATTATCAAACAACAAATTCCACCAACTTTTATTAGTGGGTGGTGGTCTATCAGTTGGTGTGACAGTTTCTTGATATGATATACTTGAATATTTGTTTTGAAGCCAGAATAGTAGGTTATAGTCTCTCTGAAATACCATGGTTTTGATACAATGTAATGAAAGGCCATTGAACTTTCTAGTCATTTGAAGTTTTCAGAGGTTGATGGCAGCAACCTTTCGGCCCCAGAATAGTTTTATGCATAGCGAGTTTATTTTTTTGATAAATTTTTTGGAGGGGCAGATACCAGATAGGAAATAGTTAATTTTTGGGAATATCAATGAGTTTAAAAGTCTTACCTTACCATGAAGTGAAACATATATCTTAGAAAGGGAGGTAGTTGTATGGAAAATTTCTGTTAGTAGGGATTCTTCAATTTCTCTCCTCATAGCACTATTGGATTTTGAAAAATTAAAGCCTAGGAATTTCTGTAGGTCAGCTGTAAAATTTGAAGCAATTTTCCTGCCAGTTAGCAAGCTCCAGGAGGCTGATTTCTTTTTATTGAATTTGAGTTTATATTTGTCTGAGTATCACGCTAGTATTTGCTCTAGTTTAGTGATATATTTCTTGGAAGGCAGGCAGATGATTATATCGTCCGTATAACTGAGATGTTTAATCTCTCTTCCCATGGCAGGTACATACACTCCAGGCAGTGATCTCTCAATCTCCATCAATAGTGGGTTGATATAGGCTATAAAATATAGCATGCTAAGTGGAGATCCTTGAGGAATAGAGATGGAGGGTTCGAACCCAGGTGCAATTTTCCCATTCATTGTGATGTGGATGATTCTGTTGGCTAATAGATTTGCAATCATCCTCAGATAAACACATGGCACCCCATATTCCTGGAGAACATCAATCAGAATGTCTGTCCTGACTGAGTCGAATGCTGCTGAGATGTCAAGTTGGACAGCGATCAGTTTTGACATCTTCCGGACTCTAATAACATCAATAAGGAGTTTCATTTGGCCAATGACATTAATAGATGATTCCCCTTTTTTTGCATATTGATTGGTAGAAATGTATTTATAAATTTTCACTTGGATTTGATCCTTAATTAATTGTTCTATGATTTTAATTAAAAGGGGAATCATTGAGATAGGCCTCAGATTATTCAAGTCATGTTTTCCATCTTTTCTCTTTAGGAAAGGTAAAAGAGATATTGGATACAAGTTGTTAATCTGTCAACTTCCCTCTGCTAAGTGGTTTCTCATGGCTTTAATTATTGGCACTGAATATTTCTGTAGATGTAGGAGGATGAATTTTGGTATGCCATGTATTCCTGGGTGCACCCTCTCTGGGAGGCTTTTTAGCTTGATGCGGATCTTTTCCTCAGTGATATCATGAGTCAGGTTCTCATCTGGGCTGAACAGTCCATTGACATTCCCAGTGTGATCAAATTGAAGTGTTGCCCTAAAGTGCTCTCTAATTGCACAGATAATTTCTGGGCCCACAAGAATGTTGTTATCTATCATTAATGACAGTGGAATGAGTTCCCTGCTACCTGTTCCCAGTGCCCACCGGAAGTAACTCTTGGACCAGCATTGTTGATCTGGCAGGAATCTCTTGGCTCGCTTGATTGACATATATTCAGCCAGAGATCTCTGCTTATCCTGGTATTGGCATTTCAGGGCAAGGGCAAAAGGTACAAATTGATTATCAAGTGGAAGTTCTTTTAGTCTTTGGTCAATAGCATCAAGATCGGCTAATAAGCAGTTAGGGCCTTTCTTGTTAAGGGAAACCTCATTTATTATGGATTGGAGGATGCCAATGAAGGAGAACCATGCCTCCTCCACTGGTAGCCTTAGGGTATCAATTTTTTTAAAGTAGATGTAGGCCTCGGAAAAAAGCCATTCAGGTGTGGTCTGCTTTAGCAACATTCGAATAGTGTTGTTATTTTTTTCAACTATCGGATGTCCAATGTTTGTTTTGAAAGATAACTTTAGGGCCAAGTGGTCAGAAAAAATCACTGGTCGAAGTTTTGCATTGATATTGAAGTGAATACTTGGGGAATAGTAGACAAGGTCAATCAAGGATCTGGCATTTTTAGTGTAGAAGGAGAAGGCATCTATAGGGAAGAATCCTTCTCCACTCATCAGTATATGATTAAAGAGGCGAATATATTTTTTATTGAAAGAACTATATGTCACATTGAAATCACCCATTAGGATGACTGGGAATGGATTTGAGGCCATGACTGAGTTGATGGTGGTGATTACTTTCATGATTAGATTGTGGTTATTTTTAATGTAGAGGTAGATTAGGTTGATTTGAAAGTGGTTATATTTTAGGTTAGCAATTAGGCAATTTGAATCTAGGTGCAGAATTTTGAAGCTAGTAGGAGGATCTTTCTTGTAATTGATTAAAATAGCTACACCTCCTGCTGGTACCATTGAAATTGAGTATTTGAAGAAGCCCAGATTTTGGAGAATCTGATCAATTTTACAACATGAATTTAGATGTAATTTGGTTTCTGCCATGCATATGACATTTGGCTGGCATTTGACTATCCAATTTTGAATAGCAAGTGCCCTGTCAACTGAGTTCAGGCCCCTAACATTAACTCCGTAGAAATTTAACTTCATATAATTTGTATGAGTTGTCCCTGATTGACCCTGCCATTATCATTGGCTGGTATCTGCCATTCCATTATTCATCTATTTCTGCCCAGACTACTTTGTTACTGCACTTAGTCCCATGTATCTTCATATTGTACAGACTGATTCTCCATCTCAGAAGCAGCCCAGTCTGACTGGGAGATTTCAGTGTCACTAAGACCTATGAAAGAAGTTAGTAATAGTTCTTCTTGACTATTACTGTCATTCAGATTCATGCTCTGTTCCACTGTCTTAGAGGTACTGGATGAGATCTTGATAGAGGATTGAATATTGCCTTTCCTTCTCATTAGTCTTATCATTCCACTGATTTATCTCAATATCATCATGGTATTGTTTATTTAGTTTCTCAGAGTTATCATTTGAATTTGTTGTAGTATCTACATCAGAACTGGATCTGGTTTGTTGTCTTGATTTCCTTTTTTTCTTGTTTTTCTTTGGTAATATCTTTCTAGTTTGTTGAGTTGTTATATGGATAGGGTCTTCATGCACCCATTCTTTTTGGTCACCAATGACTGTCGCATCAGAGTCTGATCCACTCTCATCAATGATCATCTCAGGTCTGTTTGTCTCATTCTCAATCCAATTATGAGGTTGGTTTTGTCCTACCCCACTAGTGAAGTGTTGTGGCTCAGTGGTATTAGAGTTGATTGGCATATTTAAGGGTGTGTGATCCAACACTTTATTCATGGGAGTGTGAATTGGGATTTCTTCAAACATTGTCAGTGTTGGATCAGATTGATTGAATTCTTCATGATTTGAGTCTAATTGTGTAAGTTGTCCGGATTGTCATCATCAACTATTTTAGAGTCCAGTGTTGAGACCATTGTTGACTTCCCTGCCTTCTTATTGCATTTATGAATCCTATTTCGTTTCAAGACACATCCATTACATATGCGAGCTTGGCAGTCTTTAATAAGGTGATTTCATTCCAAGCAAAAAAAACATTGTGGTGGAACTTCATGGAATGTTAGGACCATCGGTGAACCTCTGGAGTAGACCACTGTGGGTATATTATTGGGGTGCACCCCTTTCTTTAATGTGATAGTGAAAGTACCAGTGTTGGTCAGAATGCGGCCATTAGTTCGATGGACATATCTGTATGTTAGTCCAGTTGTTTTCCCATATTTCCCAAGCATGTTATCCAGTTCTGATTGATCAAAATTCATCAAACAGTTCTTGATGGTGCCATTGAGTGTGATTGCTCTGTTTATATCAATTGTGCAGATGATGTTCCCATCCAAGAGTCTAATGTTATTTTTGAAATAATTTCTAGTAGACCATGAAGTAAATTCGGTAATTATACATCTATCATTTGGATGAGAAAAGATCTTATTAATTCCCATCTACATATCATTTTCAAAGATCATGTTGTAAAATTTCTCAATAGGGAATTTAAATAATCCTCCATTATGATTTGTTATGGCCAAAATCAGAGTTTTGTCATTGATATAGTTTGTAAAAGAATTTAGTAAGAGATCAGGGATTGAGTTATTAAATTGATTATTTATTCTTTGATATTCTTCTTCAGTAAGTTGTATTGTATTTTCTTCATTGTGAGCTTTTATTTGTTGTGATGTATTATCAATTTTTATATCAAGAAAATTCAGTATGGAGTTTTGGTTGTTATTTATTGTGTTTCAATTTTCCCTTAGCTTATCACTTTCTTTTTTAAGGACATTGGCATAGGTTTTACTTTTATTCTTACTATTATAACTTATATCTATATTTTCATTTTGCTCTTGTTGTGGAGAAGCACTTTCTTTGATTTTATTGTATTTAGAATCCACAGATTGACCAAGAAGCAATTTTCCATCTTTAGGATTTTTCATAACGATGTTATCGCTAGTAGCGCCCTCAAACGGTTTTTTTTAGAACGAATTGTACTAAGAGTTTTTGGTTTATTTATGTTGCTATTATTTTTATATGTGGTAGTATAGTTGCTGTGATAATTAGAAGATTTATTCAAGGTTTCAGAAATCATTAATTTAGGTGCTTCTGTCTCATTTTTAATAACTTTTGAATTAGTAATGTTGTCTTCTATAACGACTTTATTGATTTCTAACGATAGACTAGGATTTTTTTCCTTAGATTTCTTTTGCTTTTCATGAGGTTTGATACTTTGTGAATCAGAGATGAATTAGTAATTATCATTAGAGTTAGGGAATTGTGAATTGGGTAAATTTCTAACTTGGTTGAGAACTTTTTCCAGCTTTTGCAGAATTTTTGTCTATTTTGTCATTACTATTATTCAAGCACATATCGGCCATATTAAAAATATTATCGGAAAGATTTCTATTCTTGCTTTTAGCAGATTTGGGTTTTTATCCCCTTTCATGACTTAGGATTTAATGAAAAGTCACTTACCCACTTAATAGGGCACTTCTCTCAGCTTCAACTATTATTTTTGCGATTAAAATTTTATTCTTTGCAGGAGCTTGGAGTGGTTGTTGAAACAATTATTAATCGCCACCTGGTGTATTTTTTGTTTTTTCGATTTTAATTAAGATTTATAAATTTTAATTATAGACAATGATCTGACTAGTGATAAAGGTAATTTTAGTATTTCAAGCCTTCCCCATTTTTCTTTGTGGTTACATTCCAATAGTTTAATTAAATACTTTAAATCAAAATACATATAGATATAACAAAAAAAAAATTACAATTATATAAAGAAAAATGTTTAGTTGTCAGCAATAAACATTAATAACATTATTGCTTCATTCATATATATATATATATACGCATCACGCACACTGCTGTTTTATTTTACTAAATAAAAATTAATTTTACTAATCTTTCTAATGATTCGGCATACAGTGTGTGAGTGAATAGCATATATTTATAGCAAGGTCTGAATAGCGAACCCCTAGGAGGTTAGTATAGATGGTGACACATGAAGCATCGATGATGATTAGACATCGATTGCTTCAATATATGTGACAAATGACTTGATTTTATATATATTGTAATGAAATTTTCTATATGAATGGGCAACAATAATCAATCAAAAATATATTTTATTAGCTTATCAATATTGCAACTATTATTTGTTCTTAATATCATTATTATCATTGCTGCAAATAACAAGATTAAAATTAATGATATTAGTATCTTATAAAGCAATTTTTTAAAATAAAACCAAGATGTCCTTCAGTACATGTTTTATATACAGCATTTTCAGCATATGTGTATAAAACTATTTTTTTAAAAAAAGAATATTTAGAATAAATATAATAGTATTAGTATAGTTATACTTTATTATTTTATATATATGATTAAAATTACACTTAATAGTAGTAAAATATTTTAATATAATATTCAAATGTGTATGCATGCATGCATGAATGTTTATATTAGATATATTTAAATTCAAAAGAATATGTCACAAAATATTTGGGTAAAATTTATTATTATTGGTAATAATAATATTAAATTATGATGAAAATATTAACAAAATAAAAATGTCTTTTATTTAAATATTTACCGACAATATGAATACTATGTTGTTTATAGTATCATAATGTGTATTTGAGTTTAATAGTTACTGTAGTATTATATTTAAAATCTTTAAAAATACTATTTGTCATTTTTATTTAAAATTATTTAATTGAAATTTGGAATTATAATTTCTTAAAAGTTTTCAGAAAATCATCTAATGGTCTATCCAGGCAATGATGATGAAATTTTCCTGCAAAAAGCCAAAAAAAGTGAAGAATTTTCAATAAAGATGATGCTAATTAATCATATGACACAAACCTATAAATAGACCAGCTTGTTGTAATTTTCTTTTTATTTGCTAACTGTTTGAAAAAGAACTGTGAAGAAAATAAATTTAAAGTTAATCATATTGGAATCTTGCAATAAAATGATATTGGAATAGAGAATTGAACAAACATGACACATGTATCTCAAAACGGTTCTAAATGAAGAACTAAAATAATTAATAATGTTCATTATCTAGTAATATCCTAAAAGAAAAAATATAATTGAAATATAAATGATCAGTTCATTTAGAAATAGTATGTAAGCCATTGTATCAAGTCACTTGTTTCCTAAAATTTGCCTGAGATTATATTCACCATAATTAACTTAAAATTTTATGGACAAATGCTTAAGTATTGTATACTTCTTGTTAAAAATGAATTTTAACTAATACATGTTTGTCTTCATAAAATCTTTTGACAAAAGTACTATAATTAATGAATTTCATCAATCAACAAATAGTCTGAAATGCATAAGAATTATTTTCCACACTAAGGAAATAATAAAAGCAACTTATTGTAGTTATATAGGATATTTAAAACTTTTTATTATTGAATTTTATTTTAAGAGCTTAAACTTCATTATTAATTATTTTACTATAAGAAACAAGTTTATTCATCCATCAATTGTTATATATAGAGTAAGTTAAAAACAAACTCTTATGAAGCTTCAAAAATACCCTCAACCTCAGACCGCGGTTTCTGCCTCTAGCATCATCAGTGAGGTGCTAGGGAATATAAATACTAGAACTAATCCAGCATTTTATCAATGCCTAACTATTGAGAAGAAAATCTGAAACTTTCAGACATTTAAATGTCCAAAAATCCAGCTATCTAACTCAAATAGCCGGATTTTTGGACATTTAAATGTCTGAAAGTTTCAGATTTTCTTCTCAATAGTTAGGAATTGATAAAATGCTGGACTAGTTCTACTAGTATTTTTATTCCCTAGCACCTCACTGATGATGCTAGAGGCAGAAACCGCGGTCTGAGGTTGAGGGTATTTTTGAAGCTTCATAAGAGTTTGTTTTTAACTTACTCTATATATAACATTTGTAAATAAGAGCTTTATTAAAATTAGGTCATCTGACTTGATTTTTTATCAAAATCATCCATCAATTGTAATTTTTATAATATGAAATACCCAAGGATTTAATTGTTTCAAACATTTTAAGAAATTGCACCAGTATAATCATTTTTTCAACTTGTAAAAGAATATTAATGAATTTTGAATTACAAGGATATATTATATTTATTGAATATGCTTAATATACTATTTAGATTTATGTGTTTTAATACAATTTTTATTAGAAGAAAAATATAAAAGATCATATATTTGATAGATTTAAATTTTATAATTACAATTTAGTATAAGTGTGTGTGTTTTTACATTGTACTATGGAGAGAAGTTGTTCAAGAGTTTGTTAATTAATAATTTTTTTATTTAAAATATACTATTTAATATTTTTATATGTTTTATTGGCCTTTTAATTTAATCACATTTCCATAATTAAAGGGAATCTAGGTATATGCAGAAGTGAAAGTAAATATAAATATGTTCATATTTGATCTACATAGATACTCCAAGGATTTTCTATAGAGTATGAAATACCATTAATGATATTTGTGGTCTTTATATATTTTAGATATTATTGTTCAGTTAAGCAAAACTTCTGACAATATTGTATTATAGTTATATTTATCATATGAGATTAAAAAGCATTTTATTTACTATTACTCAAACCTATTAAAATTATGATGAAATAAAACCATACATTAACAAGAGAATATATCACTTTATCATTTGGATATCTATAAGAAAGGATCAAAAGAGCTAATAAACATTCTTCTTTTTGTTTATTGTTTATATTTTATTTTCTTTAAATAATACTTAGCAATTTTTCTCTAATAAGGTGTTTTTGTTTTACATTACATTAAGACACTATATATTTATTTATTCATAAATTAGAAGTCATTTTTTATTTTAAATATCCCAAGAATACTAATAGTTATTGGTGATAATTTATTGTTACTATTAAGTTGAATTAATTAATAAAAAGATTTTATTTTGTTTATTTGTTAATAAATAGTTTTTATATTTTGTTAGTTACCTAGTCATTTTCTTCAGTCAATTTATTATTTTAATAAATAAGTTTGGTCACATTATTTTAGTATATGTGTTATATTAATGGTACACTGCTTAAAAGTTATTTTTTTAGATCCTCTCATATACATATTCATAATAATAGTTAAATGTTTAAGATATTGATTGAATACAATAAAATGCTCTTTATTAGTTAATCATATCATTAATAAAAAATTATAATTAAAGATTTAAATTGTCTTATTAAATATTATTTATCATATTAAATTTTTTAATCTTGAGATTATTTCAAATTGGACTCATATAATATGAAAGCTTAAAATAGAATTATTAGCCTAAGCAAAAATATTGAATTTAATTTCCTATTTATTCAAATCTAATTTTGTAAAATTAATAATTTAAAATATAACTTGAAAATATTTGGTTACAATATATATATGTATTGTACTGCTAGTGAATAGCATTACATGTTTCATATTTTTAAAAAAAAAAAAATTATAGTTTTAAGATTTTTAAAATAAAATTTTGCAAAAGCAAAAGATTGTGTCATATTTTTCTTTTGGGTACTTTAACCCGACCTGCTATGTGGCCGCTAGAGGCGCTGTTTCTGTGTTTTCACACAGAATATAATTTTCAACTTTCTGAATATGATACTATAGAGTAGCTGTCAGTAACTTTTTAGATATTGTGAACTGCTAACATAATTTTTAAAGGTATGAATTAATATGAGCACTGAGTATGCTATACATATATATTTATTTATATATTAATAATTTAATTTTAACATAAAAGTGTGCCATAATCAAATTTGATGCCTAGTCAATTGTACAGAATTTGGTATTCTTATTTTGTTAGTTTTTCTATGTAGCTGACCAAGTAGGGGTTAATTAGATACTTTTGAGGCAGATATTTTGTAAGTTATAGTAGTATTTTGTAACAAATCAATTAGCAATATAATGTTCTCGCCCTATTTTACATATAAAAATATGGTTCAAACAAAATTTATTTTTTATTTAGAAATTTTATTAAATGAGCTTAGCGAGTTTAAATAATATCTGAATTTCTTTATGGACTATTAAAATTATGTCACAAATCACCAGTGGTCTGCAGACCACTGGTTGCTGCCCACTGCTTGCTGCCCACTGCTATAGAATTTACTACTGTTAAATAACATTTCCGTTAGATTGGACACAAATAGCAAATAAATAGTATAAAACTGTGTAAAAGGCATTTTATTAAGTTCATTAAAAAGGGAGACACTTTAATGTTATAAGAATTATTTCAAAAGACATTCTAAATACATTGCTGATTGTTTCCATTAAGAAATTATGACAAATATTATAAGAATTATTTCAAAGACATTCTAGGCGCCTTGTTGATTGTTTCCATTAAGAAACTATGACAAAGAATAATATATACTGGAGAGCTAAAGTTAGACATAGTGTTGAAAGATTAAAAAAAAAACTGTGGAAGTCATCGCAAAATCATCATACAAACAGAAAAATAGTTGGCATATTATATATGTGAATGTATTTGTGGTTACAGGATTGGTTTGTGTAATTATTGCAAAACTTATTTTTAGGCTTTTTATTTATCCCCATTTTTTCTTAGAGTTGGAATGACTATACTTATTTGCGAGTTGTTACTATAATTAAATGATTCATGTATATTGTAACAGTCAAAACACGTGTATCTCGTTAACATAGTGCAGAATTCGACCACCACACAGAACAGCAGCACCATCGAGTAGCGAAGCCACCCATGGTACCGAGTTCGAACATAGTTTATCGGTTCCACATTACAATCTATGGAACAATGCCTCTGATGCGATATAAGTAAACACTTCTTTAGGCACGGTGGTCAGGGAGATGCACGAGATTCATGGTATTGTTTCCGAGTTGGCCAACAATCAAATGAATATTAATTCACATATATAATCGAGGAAATATATATAATGGGCATCGAATAAATGAAAACTTAACTACAGACGTACAGTTAAAATTATTTATTTACATATTTAATAAAAAAAACATTATTAATGTTATTAATCATATTTTATATTCAGAGTTTCAATAGCTAATTGGCAATTTTACTATATATAAAAATACATTTATTTATAAAGAGCATTCATTTATATGAAGGCGTAATCTAGCTACCTAAGGTTCCCGAGTGAGTATTTCTAATGCGCACTGTAGGGGATTTATACTTTGCACTGCAAGAGTCATCATTGGCGGCGGACATACATTTATTTAATAAAAATATTTATTTTACAACTAAGGGCGAACATTTATTTGAGAGTGGATGATGAAGATAATGCCGAGGTGGAGTGATATAGAGAGAATGATAAACTAAATAAAGGGACACGTGGTACGCTTTAGAAGGGCAATATAAAATGGCAGCACTGAAACTGCAATGCCGTGAATAAGTTTATAAGGGCTTCGGGTTGGTCTCTGCCTCGACCCGAAGAGGTAAGGTGTCACATGAGCATAACCAGGGACAAGCGGTCCGTGTTGCAATTTGCCAGCTGGCTGCGTGACGGTCGTCAAGCCCTACGGGAACATTATCATGTCCACTTGTGTAGGACGACTGGGGTTAATTCAACTCTATAGAATCCGGAGTATTCACGGCGTGGAATGAGCCATCGTGGCTTCAAAATGTAACACATGTATAAGATCTAAAAGATTATGGTAATATTTAACTAGATTTCAAACTCGGCCCCCCATTATCAACGTTGACTGAAAGAAAATTGGTGACTCTCAAATAAATGAAATTTCCGTAATTATTCATTAAAATTTAATAATAAAAAAATATATCTAATAAGGGGACTTATTACAGCGAGCATGCCAGCTATTACGAAGTAGTAGACCCTGCATTACAATAACTGATTCTTTGAATGCGTGTCGATTTATATGAAATTTAAGTTATTTATAAAGCCAATATTAATGACAATTCGACACACATTCAATGTTCAAGCGATTATGGATTTAGCTTTAAAACTAAGACAATTATGAGAAGGTAATATTTCAATGATAATTATAAATAAAGTGTAGATTTGAGAAATACACACCTAAGAAGGATAGAGGGAGGTAAGCTAGATTATGCGAGAAATTTACAGATTACATTAATTCTCAAATTTTAGTTTCACAAAATTACAATTTTAACATTTAAAAGTTAGACAAATAATAGGAGATGAGCTATAGCTTATTTTACTAGAGTACTCTATAATTTGGAATACACACACAGGTACCTGTTTTATAAGATGTTTTCGTCCATTTGTTTAATAGTAGATTGTTCGTGATTAGCAGTTTTTTCTTGTCTTTGAGTTTTCTATTGATTTTAACAGCAGCAGCTTTCTTGTTTATTTCAGGCAGCAGATCATTATGGTGTTTTTATGATGGGCAAGGTGAAGTTTGGCATATGGTGGGCCATCTCCCGATGGAGAATAATCTTGGTGCTTACTCGGTCATACCTTGGCAATATCAATTTATTTTAAGATATTTTAGACTCTCCACTCGAGAGCAAAGCTAAAATTCAAGTGAAAGTCTCCAGCAAGTCCAAGATGGCCTCCTTTTTTTATCTTGATCTTTTAATTTTTTCTGTTGAGATATTTTTAGGTTTTCTTTATCTTGCCCTCAGGATAATCAATGCTTTTGCTGGTTTTAATTAGAAAGAAATCTGCTGTGCTATTGTTTTTTTTTTTTTTTTACATTCGTTAATTACATTTTTTTGGAATTTTCCTATAATTAATTTATTATCTATCACTGACCGATGCTTTTAAATTTTCAAAGACAAAAGGGAATAAAATTATTTTAACTTTAATTAATTATTGCATCAGATTTTGTTAGAATTATTATTTAACGAAATTTAAACTAAGCAATAAATACGAACTTTATAAATTCAAAATAAATGATTAATATTACACAAGATTTATTTAGCTAAAGAAATCTAAATTATATTACTTTATCCGTATTTATTGCCTTTAATTTGAGATCGAAATGTGTGCGTGTTTATGTTGAATTCTACATATATTTATACATTTTAATATTGTTACACACACAACTCGATACCAAAAGTTTAAATTTGGGTGGGATAGACCGGTCAGTGAGAGACGACAGAAAAAGGTGAAACTTAAGATTCGAATACGAATCTTACTGTTTCAATATATAAGTGTGTGTGTTAGAAACATCAGTTAACATGAAATAGAAGTGCTAGCTTTTTATCGGAAACTATGGATGCTACTTTATAAAAAAAATCATAAGGCTGGGATTAGTACAGATAATATATGGAAAAGACATTATAACAAGTGTCAGTAGCAGAAACAATAGTTTTAATGCTGTCGTTTTGCTTAGTCAAATGTAAGTTTTAAAATGAAAACACAATGAGAAAATACTATAATCAATAAAGCAAAGACGCAGAATCGTATGTTTTATCAAAGAAAATATGACTTGAGTTGCTTTTTTAAAAAGCTTTTCTTTCTTACCAACTAAAAAAAAATGTTAGAAATATAATTTTTCTACGTGGTAATTTAATAAATTCTCATTTTAAATTATTGTTGTAAGCTGATTCCAAGATTCTTCTTGACATATTTTAAAGTAATTTAAATATTACAGATTTATTACTCAGACAGTTTTTTAAAATTAATACTTTGGATTACAGAAATAATTTTCGCAAACCTTTTTTTCTATCAAGGTCAGTTTCATTTATTAATTTTTTTTTACTTTGATAATATTTCTTAAATGAAATCTGTCATTTATAAAAAAAAGTGGTTTGTAAGTTTAAATGAAAATTATTATTTATTAGATAAGAATATATATATAATATTAGCTGTACCATGGCCTTATATTATGTATTATTTACAGAAAATAGTAACACATGATTTTTTTTTTTTCAAGATATAAGAAATTTATTTATATTATAATTTTGTTTTACATATGTTGATTCTCTGCCTTTACATCTTTACAGACCAGGGTTTTCATTATTATTAGTTCAGTTCTGATAATTCTATCTCGCTTCCAGCACACAAAATAAATTTTCTAGAGGCTATATTTATTGGGCTTCATGCCTTAACTTGGTCAGTCATTGTAAACAATTATTTATTAAATGCCTTTGGTCTTTCTTATTTCCTTTTCTCATAAGCAAGCACATCAACTGTAAGTTCATTTGCAAATAGCTCTCGCTATTTATAGTGATGTGGCTTCATCCTTATCATCAGAATAAGCACTTCCACCCAATCCAATGTACCCATTTAGTTTCATCAGCATTAACTGTATCCCTGAGAGTCCCTTCTATGTGAATTTTTTCTTTTAGAGTGCACTTTAAATGTTTTTGCCCAGTCTCACATACAATATCTTTGTTTGGTGTTCCTTTAAAGATGTTGACTGGAAGCCATACTTCGTCCGATAAATTATCAAAGCAGTATCACAAAAATATAATTTTTTATGATAAGTTATATTTCTGAATTTGACCAATGTTTGGAATTTTAGTTTAAATGTATTTCTCACACAATAAACTAATTTTTAAAAATGACTATAAAATTTTAACATAGTGATATTTCATCCACACTCATAAATGAGAAAATAAATACAGGGTTCAAATGAAATTTAATTAATTTAAAATATTATTTACAAGATCAAATTTTATCTTGTTTTACTAAAAACTATAATTATCTCCATTACTACAGTATATATTTGGATTCACAGCCATAATTTACTTTGTACATATTAAATTATTTTTCCAGCAACTGTGATGTGATGTGATGTATTTGGCTTCTCCTTAAATGAAGTCAAGAATATCTCAGCAACTATGCCCAGATAAACCTGTTAGCCACTTTATTTTCCATTCCCCACTCTAAGTCTTCCCATATTCTGCCCCATCCCATTTCCACAACATAATCTTTGTCAACTCTATGGCCTTTAAATCTAAATGCCCCTTATCTTTTCGCAAACCCAGCATAAAAACTACTAACTCACTTTCTGTATTGTCACTTTGTTCATACCTATTCTCCCATAACTTCATTATCTGTACCCTTTGTGCTTTCAAGCATTTACATTCAATCAACAGATGCCTAATATTTTTTATACCTTCCTTACACAATTTGCATGCTAAATCACCCATAGTTTTCCATTTACATGTATATTCTCTTGTTGCTAAAGATCCCGTTTGAGCCTTAAACAATAAACTACTTTCCTTACTATTATCATAAATTAACTTGCTTCCAATATTCCGTTTACTTCTATATATATTTAAACTCTTCTTACCCTCCATACTACTTCTCCATCTCTCCAACTCCCTATTTTTTATTAATGCTTCTATTCTTTTATCCCATTCCTTACCACTATAACACTCAACAATCCTCCTAACACAATCATCCCACCTTTTATACAAGTATACCAATATAAATTCTTTATCCAAATATTTTGCATACCGCATTACCTTTCTCACCCATCTTGTTACCTGCCCTTTACTCATAACCCAATTAAACACTACTGTAATCTATTAGTCAGTGCTGCCCTCATTTTGTATTTTTATAAACACATTCAAAAATGGTTATGATTTCAATACATTTCATATTGCAAATTACTAAAAATTTTAAAATAATTAAGAATTATATATCAAAAATCCATATAATATATAATTCTTCAAAAAAAAAAAAAAAAAAAGAAAGACAATCATGAAAAATTCATTAACATTGGCACAATATTTGTTGAGTTATTAAGTAATTACAAATGAATGTTCATATTTATATAACAACTAGCTGTCCCTGTAGATTTGCTCACATTAGAAGAAAATTACCAATTTAAAAAAAAAAAAAACAATTAAAAACTATAAGACAAAAATTCATAGACCAGATAATTTTCTCACAATGAAAAGAAAAATCATGCAAGACAAAAATAGTGAAATATTTATTGAGCTACTAAGTAATAAGAAACAAATAAATAAACAAACTTTTCAGATTAGGGTAAAGGAAAAATTAAGAATAAATAATAAAGTAAATACTGATAATTTATGCATTGAAAACTGTATTTAACCAAAATATTCCTGAATTATTTGTTTTAGAACTCTAGTTTTTATTCTGATTGTTGGTTGCAAATTCTTTAATTTTTATTGAAATATTTGAATTATACTATAACACCTATTGCTGATGCATTTTTGCATGCAATTAATCATTTAACATCTTTGACACAGAATTTTTTGTAATTACTCATTTTTAAAAATGACAACATTGTGCAGAATAAATTAAAAATCTTTTATTAAATACCTTATAAATTACTTTAAACAATATTAAAAATTATCCACTACAATATTTTAATCAATTCTTCAAATATAATTTTTAATTTCTATATTTATAGGCAGCTCTGGTTGCATTAATAATAAATACCCATTTTTAAAAAAAATAATTAAGTACCATTAAGCAAAAATCCATAGCCCATATAATTCTTCAAAAAAATAAGTAAAAAGAAAACCATGCAAGATTAATCAAGATTGGTACAATATTTATTAAATCATTAAGTAATAGACAAACAAATAATATTCTTTTAGATCATCTTCATTATATTTAATTAACTGAGCCACATTGCATTTTAGCCAATTTCCTTTAGTAGATGAAAATGTTACATTTGAATGCATTTTAAATTGCTATTAAACAGCAAATATAGACAATAACTTTGTGAGTTGTTATAATGGCTTGAACTACACTGTACCAATAAATGGAAATTTTAACATGAATATAAAACAGAAATATCTTACTTTCATTTTAATTGAAAGTATTAATGCAATTAAACTAAATGAATTTAGAATAGAATAAAATCTTAAGCACATGCAAAGCAAAGAAAATTAATAATAGTAATTTAAACCTCTTATATCACATGATCACAATTACTTTAAGCTTATACATGCTATTAAAAAGCAATACAATTTTCTCCAGACAATAGTGCTACTTAATGTAAGCTATATTATAATCTACTGATTATAAAAACTTACTCTAGATGGCAACTACAATGTAGAGAAAATTTTTTCTATTATTTAACATACTTTAAATTGTTAAATATAAACATTTACTAATATTTCTGTAGTATAATTTATACTATACTAACATTACACAAAGAAGAGACTAATTTCTATCTGCTTTTAACATTTTGTATAAGAATATAATCACAAATATATTTCATGTGAATCAGTATTCATCTGTTGGTCCAGAACATAATTTCTTACAAATACATTTATCATTATTCAGTATATATTGTGATGATCGCACATACTGCGGTCACACATGTATATGTAAAACATACAAAACTTAGAAATGTTCGGGTTGGAAATAAATAAATAAATAAAGAAAGAAAAACGAGCTTAAAAGTTAACAAAATCAAGAAATGTTGAAAATTAATAAAACAAAGGAAAAGAGAGGGAACTAGAGTTACCAAGATCGTTATCTTTTGCTATTCAAAGTCTGAATTTCGAGAAAAGTAAAATATTAAATTATAATATTAAAAGCATAAGCTAGAAAAATTAAAGCAGAAAAGAAACCTAAAGAAAACATGTAGTAAATATGATTTTGGGGAAAATAAAGTTTAAAGGAAAAACTTCGGTAGCGTGGAAAGAAAAAAAAACCTAGAAATTTAATATGTTCAAAAAGATAAGAATCTATGTTTCAAAGTACACCTTTGACGATAAACGAAATGCGGGTTTTATGGAGTATAGTTAAAGCATGAGTTTAAATAAAAAATAAATGATCGTCGAAATTTAAATTTAAATGAGAAAAAAAAAACATATACTAAAATTTGTGTAATTAATTAAAGAAAATAAAGAAATAAGTAAAATGTAAATAGTGCTATAAAATCATATAAAATAAGTTTAAATATGGCCGAAGGCATAGCATGGAAGGTGTCAACAACAAGTGGAAACAAAGAATCCGAAGGACAAAGGACCATTGGAATGTTTTAATTAAAAAGGAAGTTAAGTGGAAAGCTAGAGAGATTGTAGGAGAGATTAGAGCTTGAGACTTCGAGTCGAGAAGGTGAAATTTTGCGGCTCCAAGAATCAATCGATATAGCTAGCCAATATGACATCTACTATCGGTGCCTCACATACTATGGCTGGCTAAGGCCTTCATGATCGCTGGTCGATCCGGACCGTCTGTACCAATGGTTCTGCAATAATGTAACAACTGCTGTAGTAACGCCTGCCTGTGGATTCCTGTAGTTGCCCTGCTTGTGATGCCTCGTCCTCCGTGCCTGAATAACCAAGAAGCTACACACCGCCAAATATGATAGGCGACCGTCCCTCCTAAAGAAGTGGAGAAAATCCACGTGACGGTCGACCACATCGGAAGGAACTCAAAGACTAAACCCTAGGTAACTTGAATATTATTTTATAAATCGTCATAAGTGCACTTAAATTCAATAGACAATGGCCAAATGCCTTTCCTGAATGATAATGACATTCTCTTATGATAGACAGTGAGTCTAACGATTATAAATGTGAAAGCATTTATAAGAATTTCAATTAGTTATTTTAAGTATTCATTTATTGTTAGAATTTCAAATATTTTTCCTTATAGCACTATCAAAAATATAATATGTTTAATTTTATGTTAATATTTCTTATGTCTTTTTTTTTATCAAACCTAATTATTTTTATTATTAAAAAAATGTATTAATTTATCTAAATCTGTCTCGCCTCGTTCTTCGCCACTCCAAAAAATAGTTTAACATTAGAGAGGGGAGGGGGTAAACTATTATTCATGTTGATATTCTTTTTTAGTTATTAAATTAGCACGTGAAACGTTGATGGTGCAGTGTTTTAGCCCGTAAAATTTATAAATTAGCCAAGCGCTGTAACAGTAATATCTTACAGCAGTCGGGAGAAAGCTGATCGGGAAAAATAGTCTGGAAGCTATATCCGTATAGCTGACAGATTCGGTCAGGTACGGAAATCGATTCGTTTATTTCCGTATTTCTCTCTGCTTGAGGTAGCGGAAAGTGGACGATTTTTGAATTAGAAGAATTCCCCATTACATGTTATAAGTGAAAGGGAAGTTGGAGCTTTCGATCGTCCCGTGCCCGTTACATATTTTGGGGGCCAGTCCGGGATTTGAAACTTCTGCACATTTAATAATCACGTGTTAAATAAGTTATAATGTAATAAAAAATTTTCTAAAATAAAATTCGTTTAATATATGTGGATTTAAACATATAAATTTAGTGTTGCAAGTTAAAGTGGCGAAAAGCGAAGACGAAGGGGATAAGTTTTTTTTTTGATGATACTCCATACGAGCATTTCACGTCAAATGTGTACAAAGAGTAGCGAGGGGGAAAATTTTTTTTTAGTAGTATGAAAGTTATTGAAATGAATAGTGAAAGATAATCTCAAGCAATAATTAAACAAGTATAACGAACAAAGAAATTATAATGTCAAATGATTACCGCCATATAATATGAATCGTTTTGAAGAAAAAGAAGAATAACACAAAGTTGTATAAAATTTTAATGCTAAGTAATAAAAGAAATAATAGTCGCGCAACTAATTGATGGTGAAGAAATATAAATGTTATTAAATAGTCGTATATTCCAGTAAGTTAAAGTTAGAAAAATAAATGTGTATAGTCTCATAGGAAAATAATGAAGCGTATTTAGCTATAATTATAGCGATCAAAAATATAGATTATCGTGATGTTTGTGTACCGAAAAAAAAAATATATAAAGTAGTTAAATTAAAAGAAATAAAACAGTTCAGTAAGGGTTAAATCATAAATGAGAGATTCTAAAATAGCCACGTATCACCGGTGAATTGAAAAAAATATATATGTATGATTCTAAATATTGTGTCTCAGTCAAGCCGAAATAAAATATTTATAATGGTTAATGAAAATATTCGAATGTATTTGTTAAGTTGAAGAAAATATGTACGTATGATTTCAAGGTAGTGAAAGGAATATAATTTACAAAAACGTTTTATATGTAACGAAAGAGATTATCCCAGTGAAGAAAATGTATGTGTGACTTTGTTTTAAAATGACCGTAAAATAATTGAAGTTTATAATGAAATATTAAAAATATATGTCATAGGTGCATGTGTCTGGAAACACAGTTAAATGAAATTTTATTTAGTATACATCAACAAATAGAAATATAGTATAAGTAATAATATATTAACAAAGAGTTATCCCAGTGAATAAAATTAGTAACTTTGTTTTAAAATGCTGTAAAATAATTGAGGTTTATAATGACAATATTAAAAATATATGTCATAGGTGAATGTGTCTGGAAACACAGTTAAATGAAAGTTCATTTAGGTATCCTTCAACAAATAGAAATAAGTATAAGGTTAATGAAAAATCAAAGTTTTATATGTAATGAAAGAGATTATCCCAGTGAAGAAAATGTATGTGTGACTTTGTTTTAAAACGACCGTAAAATAATTGAAGTTTATAATGAAATATTAAAAATATATGTCATAGGTGCATGTGTCTGGAAACACAGTTAAATGAATTTTATTTAGATATATCGTCAACAAATAGAAATAAGTATAAGTAATGAATTAAAGTTGAAAGAATGTAAACAGGCATCATTGAATTAATTATAGTGAATCAGAGGTATATGAGCAGGGAAAATCGAGGACAAAGGTGGACAGACAGTTGGGCAAGTCTAGGGCAGGCAGACAAGAATAGGAACCGGAGTACAGATGTTTGGGTTGGCTAGTGATCTAATTGCTAACTGAATAAATCACAAATATTAAATCGTTGATCAAAGTAAAAAGGAAAACAGAGAGTCAATAGAAAAAATTTCTTTATATAAATATAGCCAGAAGAGTTAGTAAACCGTATTAGAAACATAGATTAAGGGTTAAATAAAATTATTATTCATGAATACGAGATCCCAAGCTAAAATGGATTTTCAAGAAAGGGAAGTGAGAGAAGGGAGTGAAGATAAAGAGATGAAAGTACCTGGTAAAATAAGCAAGAGTGATATCATGGATATGCTGAGGCAGATGAGGGTCGATCAACAGCAATTCATGGAAGAATACCTGAACCGACAGGAGAGAAGAATAGAAGAATGGATGATCAAGGTCGAAATCGATAGCCAGAAAAGAATGGCGGCATTCAAGGAAGAAGTAAAAAATGAGATCATCCAGCAATCAAAGCCTAATGATACATGGGCTGGATGTCACCCAGAGATGGAGATGGAGGAACAAAGGAGTATAGGGCCATGTGGATATGCGAAATCTGAAACAGTTGAGGATAAAGTTAGAGAATTAGCAGAATTGGATTGGGAAAGGGATATAGGACAGCCAGAAAGGGAGATAAGACCGGGAGATGAAGAGATGGAGGTAGTGAGAGATAATAGTCAAAAAGTGATGATGAGCGTGCAGGAGAGTTTAGGTCAAGTGGCAAAGGTAATAGCCAGTTTAAACACCAGAGTGGAAGAATGTGTAAAGAGTACAACCTACAGCAGCATTAATGCCAATATAGAGGGCCGAAAACTAAGAACTACTGGAGAAGACAGAATCAGAGAATCTGGAGGTTACATGGACTATCCTGTGGGCTTCCACCACTTCCTGAAGATACAAGTTTTCAATGGTGACCCGGGAGAAAGCCCGATGGAACACTTGAGCAGCCTGGAATGATACTTCCAATTCAGCAGAGTAAGTGAAGAAGCCAAGATAGCAGTCGCTTGTAGCCATCTGCAGGGCGAGTCTCAAGTTTGGTGGAATTCGCTATTCCAGAAGCCCATTACATTTGCAGCATACCAGAGAATGTTGAAGAGCAGTTATTGGAGTGAGGAGCTCCAGGAGCATATGTTGCATCAAATAAAACAGCACAAATGGAGACCGGAGGAGTCGTTCGTGACATTCTTCCGACGACAGGTGGCTAGATTACGACTAATAACGGCAAACCCGTTATCGGAGACGCAAATACTCCGTATAATTAGGTCCGGGTTTCCGAGGGACATTGAACGTACTCTCATCGGTACAGAGAGGAAAACGGTGGACCAGGTGGCGGAGATGCTGAGTGCGCTGGACACCACTAGGGACAACCAACAGATGGAGGAATCACCGTCGGAACCACGTGTAAGAGAAGCACCTAGAATAAGAAAGGACTGGGATCCGGGAGAAAGACGTTGGCAAGAAGAACAAAGATATTCTAGGGAATGGAACCCGAGGAGGCAAGGAAACGGACAACAGAGAGAGGAGACAGAATACAAGCGTCCATATGACATGACAGTGAGGCATGGACCTCGAGAGCAACATCCGCATCCCAGAGGAGGCAGAGGTGATGTAAATCGAGGAAGACAACCGCCAGATAAAACGTAAGAGCGGTCCCAAATAAAGAAAGAATTAGATGATGACAAATTCGGAAATGGAAATGGACCTCGAATCATGGAGAACGGATAGGAATACGGAAGCTAATGACATAAAGAAATGACGAGCCAATAAATGGCTAGACAGTATGAGGGACTTTAGGAAAATGATAAAGGATAAATTAATTAGTAGGATGGGGTCGTAGATTGAGGTTGATGGAATGTAGGGTCAGATATTTGTAGCTTGATCCTGTTGCAGTATTTGGTTTTGCCTTCTTCATTGTCATGCGTGTGTGTTCTGCGGTGCACCAGATCTTATCACAGAGAACCCAGGGACAGAGATCCCATTCTCAAATGACTCACTGGATTAATATTTCCAGTTAGGTATTAAGCACATATATCGTGAGTCAATGGTCCAGAGACCAATCTATGGGGAAAGAACCCTTTATATGAATATAGAGCTTTCAGAAATATACTGGGCTCATGGATGAGCTGGACGAAAAGATGCCAGCCTCCCAACCCACCTCGATAATAGTGGCCAGAGTTGGCACTTAGAGGTTCCTTATTGCAGAAATGCGATGTATGAACAGGTTTAATCGGATCACAGAGATATCCTGTGGATTCGAACCTGTAGATACGAGTAGTGGCAGAAATGAAACGCATGCATGGCAATGTCAGGATTAAATTGGTTTGGCTATACTGCTTGGTTCAGCAAAGGAAGGGATAATTTACCTGGTCGCCTCTCTATAGAGTAACCTCATCTCTACATCATAGTAGCAATGAAAAAAAAAAAGAAAGAGTTTGAACAATAGTTGGGAGCATATAGCTTTCGATGCATAAGGTTAAAATTTTTTTTTGTCGGGAAAAAAAAATTTTAAAGGGGGGAACGGTGTAATGTGATGATCGCACATACTGCGGTCACACATGTATATGTAAAACATACAAAACTTAGAAATGTTCGGGTTGGAAATAAATAAATAAATAAAGAAAGAAAAACGAGCTTAAAAGTTAACAAAATCAAGAAATGTTGAAAATTAATAAAACAAAGGAAAAGAGAGGGAACTAGAGTTACCAAGATCGTTATCTTTTGCTATTCAAAGTCTGAATTTCGAGAAAAGTAAAATATTAAATTATAATACTAAAAGCATAAGCTAGAAAAATTAAAGCAGAAAAGAAACATAAAGAAAACATGTAGTAAATATGATTTTGGGGAAAATAAAGTTTAAAGGAAAAACTTCGGTAGCGTGGAAAGAAAAAAAAACCTAGAAATTTAATATGTTCAAAAAGATAAGAATCTATGTTTCAAAGTACACCTTTGACGATAAACGAAATGCGGGTTTTATGGAGTATAGTTAAAGCATGAGTTTAAATAAAAATAAATGATCGTCGAAATTTAAATTTAAATGAGAAAAAAAAACATATACTAAAATTTGTGTAATTAATTAAAGAAAATAAAGAAATAAGTAAAATGTAAATAGTGCTATAAAATCATATAAAATAAGTTTAAATATGGCCGAAGGCATAGCATGGAAGGTGTCAACAACAAGTGGAAACAAAGAATCCGAAGGACAAAGGACCATTGGAATGTTTTAATTAAAAAGGAAGTTAAGTGGAAAGCTAGAGAGATTGTAGGAGAGATTAGAGCTTGAGACTTCGAGTCGAGAAGGTGAAATTTTGCGGCTCCAAGAATCAATCGATATAGCTAGCCAATATGACATCTACTATCGGTGCCTCACATACTATGGCTGGCTAAGGCCTTCATGATCGCTGGTCGATCCGGACCGTCTGTACCAATGGTTCTGCAATAATGTAACAACTGCTGTAGTAACGCCTGCCTGTGGATTCCTGTAGTTGCCCTGCTTGTGATGCCTCGTCCTCCGTGCCTGAATAACCAAGAAGCTACACACCGCCAAATATGATAGGCGACCGTCCCTCCTAAAGAAGTGGAGAAAATCCACGTGACGGTCGACCACATCGGAAGGAACTCAAAGACTAAACCCTAGGTAACTTGAATATTATTTTATAAATCGTCATAAGTGCACTTAAATTCAATAGACAATGGCCAAATGCCTTTCCTGAATGATAATGACATTCTCTTATGATAGACAGTGAGTCTAACGATTATAAATGTGAAAGCATTTATAAGAATTTCAATTAGTTATTTTAAGTATTCATTTATTATTAGAATTTCAAATATTTATTCCTTATAGCACTATCAAAAATATAATATGTTTAATTTTATGTTAATATTTCTTATGTCTTTTTTTTATCAAACCTAATTATTTTTATTATTAAAAAATGTATTAATTTATCTAAATCTGTCTCGCCTCGTTCTTCGCCACTCCAAAAAATAGTTTAACATTAGAGAGGGGAGGGGGTAAACTATTATTCATGTTGATATTCTTTTTTAGTTATTAAATTAGCACGTGAAACGTTGATGGTGCAGTGTTTTAGCCCGTAAAATTTATAAATTAGCCAAGCGCTGTAACAGTAATATCTTACAGCAGTCGGGAGAAAGCTGATCGGGAAAAATAGTCTGGAAGCTATATCCGTATAGCTGACAGATTCGGTCAGGTACGGAAATCGATTCGTTTATTTCCGTATTTCTCTCTGCTTGAGGTAGCGGAAAGTGGACGATTTTTGAATTAGAAGAATTCCCCATTACATGTTATAAGTGAAAGGGAAGTTGGAGCTTTCGATCGTCCCGTGCCCGTTACAATATAT